>WBMV01005542.1:505867-963123 GCA_013396655.1 Campylorhamphus procurvoides | reverse complement strand
GAAAGGAAAAAGAAAAGAAGGTCATCACCAAGCATGTAGAAGGTCATTAGGAGTAGTCAGCATGGGTTCACCAAGGGGAAATCATGCTTGACCAGGATGGGTAGACGAGGGGAAAGCAGTGAATATTACCTACTTCAACTTCAGTAGAGCATTTGACACTCTCCTATAATGTCATCATAGTTAAGCTCAGGAAATGTGGGTTAGATGAATGAACAATGAGGTGGGTCAAGGACTGGATGAATGACAGAGCTCAGAGGGTTGTGATTAATGGAGTAGAATCCAGTTGGAGGCTTGTAGTCAGTGGTGTTCCCCAGGGGTCAATACTGGGTCCAGCCTTATTCAACTTATTTATCAATAATCTGGGTGAAGGGATAGAATGTACTGTCAGCAAGTTTGCTGATGGTACAAAGAGGGGGAGTGGCTGATACACCTGAGGCTGTACTGCCAGTCAGCAGCACCCCAATAGACTGGAGAGTTGGGTAGAGAGAAGCCTAATGAGGTTCAGCAAGGGCAAGTGTAGGGTCCTGCATCGGGGGAGAAATAAGCCCAAGTACCAGCTTAGGTTTAGGACTGGCCTACTAGAGAGCAAGTGTGCTGAGAAGGACCTGAGAGTCTTGGTGCATGACAAGGTGGCTGTGAGTCAGCAGTGTGCCCTTACAGCAAGATGGCCAATGGTATCCTGGGGTGCATTGAGGAGAGTGTGGCCAGTGTGTGAACGGAGGTGATCCTGCCCCTTTACTTGGCCCTAATGATGCCACATCTGGATTACTGTGTCCAGTTCTGGGCTCCTCAGTACAAGAAAGGAAATACTGGAGAAGGTCCAGCAGAGGGCCACAAAGATGATGACGGGTCTGGAGCATCTCTCTTATGAGAAGGGACTGCAGGAGCTGGGCCTACTTAATCTGAAGAAGAGGAGACTGAGAGGGGATCTCATTGATGCATAGAAATGTCTCAAAGGCAGGTGACAAGAGGATGGTGCCAGACCCTTTTCAGTGGTACCCAGCAACAACATGAGGAGCAACAGCCATAAACTAAAACACAAGAAGTTCTACCTCAACATGACGAAGAACTTCTTTACACTGAGGGTTGCAGAGCACTGGAACAGACTGCCCAGGGAGGTCATGGAATCACCCTCTCTGGAGACATTCAAACCCCACCTGGATGTGTTCCTCTATAACTTGCTCTAGGTACTCTGCCTTGGCATGGGGATCAGACTAGATGATCTCCAGAGGTCCTTTCCAACCCTAACAATTCTGTGAGTTTGTGGCTAGCTTAGTTGGCTTACAGACCCCTGGGTGATACTGGCTGAATTATGACAGTATACCACAGGAAAAAAATCAACAAGCCTTGCTATAATTTCCTGAGGCTTCTGTACCAGTTGGTGGTTTGATCCAGAACCCTGAAGGGATATGGAAGGTTCATCTTTCCTAACCTGATTTCATCTGATGTGCATCTTCAGATGGAAATGCTACAGAGTTCATGGAGTAAGTTGTATAAGTGAGGACAGCAGGCATTTCATGATGCTTTGAATTTGCTGGGTCTGTATCCTGCATGGTGATAATAACAAGCTCTAAGCTATCAAACAGCTTCCATTTTAATATGGCCAAATGGCTTCACAGAGCTCTGTCATCATCATCATTTTACACATGAAAAAGCACAGAGAAGTATTTTTCTTGGGGCTGTATTAGAAACCAGTAACATATCTGAAACTAATACCTAGCTTTCCAATCTCCTAGTCTAATGCTCTAAGCTACTATTTTACCCTAGAGGTTAAAACATGGATAAACATTTTTTTCATACCATCAGCAGCATAGTTTACATCACCTATATCAGAAAGCAATAATGACAAGAGATCATTTTAATAACTGACTGTTCTGGGCAGCCTAAAATTTTATCTGAACAGTGCTATACTAAATGGCAAACTGAATATCTTAGGAGCTAATGGACATATGAGAGCTGGACCCTGTATCCTGGCTTAGATGAAAGGTCCAGATGAAAGAGGCACCTCATCCATTTTCTGCCTCTCATGAAGGTCAAAATGTTTAGGGAGGAACAGAGCAAGCACTTATCTAGAATATTCTCAGAAGACCCAAAACTTTGCAACTTTCCAAGACAAAAAATGGAGTTTATATTTAATTGTCCAGTGGTTATGAAAGCTGAAGNGAAAGGAAAAAGAAAAGAAGGTCATCACCAAGCATGTAGAAGGTCATTAGGAGTAGTCAGCATGGGTTCACCAAGGGGAAATCATGCTTGACCAGGATGGGTAGACGAGGGGAAAGCAGTGAATATTACCTACTTCAACTTCAGTAGAGCATTTGACACTCTCCTATAATGTCATCATAGTTAAGCTCAGGAAATGTGGGTTAGATGAATGAACAATGAGGTGGGTCAAGGACTGGATGAATGACAGAGCTCAGAGGGTTGTGATTAATGGAGTAGAATCCAGTTGGAGGCTTGTAGTCAGTGGTGTTCCCCAGGGGTCAATACTGGGTCCAGCCTTATTCAACTTATTTATCAATAATCTGGGTGAAGGGATAGAATGTACTGTCAGCAAGTTTGCTGATGGTACAAAGATGGGGGGAGTGGCTGATACACCTGAGGCTGTACTGCCAGTCAGCAGCACCCCAATAGACTGGAGAGTTGGGTAGAGAGAAGCCTAATGAGGTTCAGCAAGGGCAAGTGTAGGGTCCTGCATCGGGGGAGAAATAAGCCCAAGTACCAGCTTAGGTTTAGGACTGGCCTACTAGAGAGCAAGTGTGCTGAGAAGGACCTGAGAGTCTTGGTGCATGACAAGGTGGCTGTGAGTCAGCAGTGTGCCCTTACAGCAAGATGGCCAATGGTATCCTGGGGTGCATTGAGGAGAGTGTGGCCAGTGTGTGAACGGAGGTGATCCTGCCCCTTTACTTGGCCCTAATGATGCCACATCTGGATTACTGTGTCCAGTTCTGGGCTCCTCAGTACAAGAAAGGAAATACTGGAGAAGGTCCAGCAGAGGGCCACAAAGATGATGACGGGTCTGGAGCATCTCTCTTATGAGAAGGGACTGCAGGAGCTGGGCCTACTTAATCTGAAGAAGAGGAGACTGAGAGGGGATCTCATTGATGCATAGAAATGTCTCAAAGGCAGGTGACAAGAGGATGGTGCCAGACCCTTTTCAGTGGTACCCAGCAACAACATGAGGAGCAACAGCCATAAACTAAAACACAAGAAGTTCTACCTCAACATGACGAAGAACTTCTTTACACTGAGGGTTGCAGAGCACTGGAACAGACTGCCCAGGGAGGTCATGGAATCACCCTCTCTGGAGACATTCAAACCCCACCTGGATGTGTTCCTCTATAACTTGCTCTAGGTACTCTGCCTTGGCATGGGGATCAGACTAGATGATCTCCAGAGGTCCTTTCCAACCCTAACAATTCTGTGAGTTTGTGGCTAGCTTAGTTGGCTTACAGACCCCTGGGTGATACTGGCTGAATTATGACAGTATACCACAGGAAAAAAATCAACAAGCCTTGCTATAATTTCCTGAGGCTTCTGTACCAGTTGGTGGTTTGATCCAGAACCCTGAAGGGATATGGAAGGTTCATCTTTCCTAACCTGATTTCATCTGATGTGCATCTTCAGATGGAAATGCTACAGAGTTCATGGAGTAAGTTGTATAAGTGAGGACAGCAGGCATTTCATGATGCTTTGAATTTGCTGGGTCTGTATCCTGCATGGTGATAATAACAAGCTCTAAGCTATCAAACAGCTTCCATTTTAATATGGCCAAATGGCTTCACAGAGCTCTGTCATCATCATCATTTTACACATGAAAAAGCACAGAGAAGTATTTTTCTTGGGGCTGTATTAGAAACCAGTAACATATCTGAAACTAATACCTAGCTTTCCAATCTCCTAGTCTAATGCTCTAAGCTACTATTTTACCCTAGAGGTTAAAACATGGATAAACATTTTTTTCATACCATCAGCAGCATAGTTTACATCACCTATATCAGAAAGCAATAATGACAAGAGATCATTTTAATAACTGACTGTTCTGGGCAGCCTAAAATTTTATCTGAACAGTGCTATACTAAATGGCAAACTGAATATCTTAGGAGCTAATGGACATATGAGAGCTGGACCCTGTATCCTGGCTTAGATGAAAGGTCCAGATGAAAGAGGCACCTCATCCATTTTCTGCCTCTCATGAAGGTCAAAATGTTTAGGGAGGAACAGAGCAAGCACTTATCTAGAATATTCTCAGAAGACCCAAAACTTTGCAACTTTCCAAGACAAAAAATGGAGTTTATATTTAATTGTCCAGTGGTTATGAAAGCTGAAGAAGGAGCTCTACTAGTTTATTCTGAACACAAAACAAGTGAGTGCCAGTTGATGCCTCATAATACTTGTATAGGAAGAAACACGAATAATTTCCCATTCACCCTCTCCATTTCCAGGAGAGAAACAGAGATTTCTCTAATTTTCTAGGCTTCTGTCACTCAAGGTTAAATGCAAAGAACAGACACTGAAAGTAAGTTTGGTCCACGATAGCTGCTGCTAGTGTTGGGAGAGGCCCACAGATGGTCCTGTGAAAGGAGGGACTGACCTCAAAGATTCAGTAAAATATCACAGGCCTTGTTCCCATATGACTTGCTTGTGAATTTTACTACTTGGACTGGCTGGCATAGCGTTTATAAAACAAATAACCCTTCGATATCCACAGTAGAATAAGAATAATACAGTATGCCTGCCCATTTGACTTTCTGTCTTCTCTGACTCTGCCAGCATAGCTTCTTTTTACTGTCAGTGTCAGTGTGGACAGCAATTCATTTGAAATATGTGATTCCAAAAATTCATTGGACATAGATTGACATGGTACTGCTGACTTTCAAAGAAACAAAATTTGAGGTGGTGATCTGCAGATACAGTGTTCTGTGTCATGTTGACGAGCCTGAAAGTGCAAATATCTCTGTAGAGAATTCTTGAAAATTGCATGGTCTCCCTGCCCCAGGAGAAGCATACATTGTCCATTTGCCTTTTTAATAAAATATTTTTAGACCTTTAAATTTTTTTAAGGTGAAGATGGGCAACTTAGCTTCAATAAGTGGCTTTCAAAAAAAGGGTGTCTTACACCTTTTTTGGCCCTACAGGGTCTTCTCTGTTTATGGATATGATGCTGCAATGCCATTCAGAAACAACCAAGCTCAGGCTCAAGAACAAAGGTAACAGTGGTTTGCATAGGCTAATTCACCTGAGTTTATAACAGTATTTGGCCAAATAAAGCACCGTGATAGCCCAGTGGGACTGTTCCCAGACCAGGCCAAAGTTAGTCTGAACATCTTTTTAGGGCATTTCATCATATGAAGTGACCAGACTATCCTAAGGCCTTTGATATGTTAATCTATGTACCACTGCCTAACTAAGCTCTTGTCTAGATTAAAAGCAAGACTTGTTTTTCAGGAGCTCATGAAGGTTTTCCTGTCTGCAGTTTGCCTGTCTGCATCGAAGTGCCAAAATAGTGTATGTGGCATGCTTTAGTATTTCTAAGTATTCAATCCCATTGGTCATAATTAGCAATATAATGCCTAATGATCGTTAGTCAAAAGAGGTCTTCAGTTACTTCATTTCCATCCAAAACCTGTTGATTAGTAATCCCCTGTAGATGGGCCATAACCCTCTACTGAAGCATTGAAGAGAAACTTGGCCTGAATGTAATCATTACATTAGCATTCATCCAAGTAAAACATCTCCTTTTGTAGAAAGCAAGCATATTTTTACCTTTTCTACCTTTGTTAGCTTTTGACAAGAAGAAGGTGTATAAAGCATAGTAAATGTATACAGTACAGAGTGTTTTTAGACCAAGCACATGGAAAAATACATTTTGCCTTGACAACAGTGACACTTCCTAGTGCACCAGTAAGGTATCACTGAGCTGTCATCAGCTGCAGTCTCATATGGGAGACAGATGATGCACATGCACATATAGAAATGCAAAAAAAAAAAAAAAGGAAGCAAAGAAAACCACTTAAAAATAATTACAGATATATTATCTAAAATTAATCACAGGATTATTGTTGCTGCAATGTTGCATTTTTTTCGTGATAAGCAAGCAGGTTAAATTTCTTCAAGAAAACATAGACCAACATAACAGCTACCAATATGTTGATTTTGCTCCTGTGCCTTCTCTTGGAGAACCTCTTGGAGTGCATTGCATCTAATCAAGCTGCCTAAATTAGTCAGTAGCAACTACTCTCTGTGATCACAGATGCATATAAACCCCTGGAACACAAAACACATTTCAGAAAAAGTTGGATCAACACACACATATGCAGAACATTGTCAGTGAAATAATGTATGCCAAGAGTAGAGAAATTCCCTTTGAGTTTAAATACACTGAAACACTACCTTCTGCTCCAGATCACATTGACAGTTTCCCCTTGATGGGACTGGCTGTGACTGTTGACCTCTGTACACTTTTCTGATTTGTATCATACAAGGTTTATCTGATTTTCTGCTTCCTTTAATGGCTGTATTTTCTGGCAAGTCTTAGAGTACTTTACCTTGGCCTCTACACTACCTACTTTTAGCCAAACTTTTACACCATATGGCATAATATTATTATTCCCACATCTCAGCTGATTATTGCTTTTCATTCACGGCATATTAATGAAACTTCTCTCTTTTTCGGAGTATTTGGAGAAAGTAAAACTATAGTTAGAGGTTGGATGAAAGTTTCCACTTCCTGCCACCCCATGCTCTCACAACTTTTAGACCTATTCTTGACATTCCTTGGAAACTTCAAATAAATCTCTGAATCCATTTGACAAGGCTAAAAATTTACATAGCAACTCAATACGCAAGGAGCTACTTTCACTACAGACAGGAGCTACTTCTCTCTGTATATTTCGGGTGGTTTCTTTGTACCTTCCTATCTGATGAGTTAGGAAGAAATTTCTTACTCTTAATGTTCTTCCTCAGTTGAAGTCCATGAGGGAACAGAGCCCCTGAAGCTGCCCTGCAAGAAACAGATATGCCCTGTACTGTCAGCAGATTACAGGACAGGAGTTTTCTTGTTTGGCAGTTCTAAGTCCCTTCCAGCTATGAGAGGAGGTGACAGCAATAACTAGGAAGAGAAGGAAGATTAATGGTGTGTATAACACTGGAGAAATAAGAAATAATCATACTTTGCAGAAAGCTTTCTGAAGGAAATGGCTCAAGAAAGGAGGATGCAGGAGCCAAGCCAGTAACATCTGTAACTAGTCATTTAGCCAGTTCATGCAACTGCCTGATAAACTTCATGCAGTGCCCGATAGTAGTTATCTTCTGACTAGAATGTCATGCAAAGCAGGGAGTTCATGATTAATGTCTGACAGGTACAGGGGCCGTGTTACCAAGCAACATAACTTCTTTTGCAGATCCATATTTCTACTTTGATTCATTTCCATTTATTTTCTGCAATATATGCATTACAGATTGAAAGGAAGAGGTACTATAAATATCAATAAAGCATCTGTTAACTCTATAATTTTCATTAAGATTGAAATAAGTTCTGATACAGAGAAATTAATATTTAATTCACATTAACTCTTTCACAAATAAAACCTTTCACAAAGAAATTTTGTTGCTTAGGCTAAGATTCAGTTCACTAGCTCTTGTGGACTATGTAGATGCTATCTAGGGTTTTGATGTCCAAAGAGCATCCTGCATTTTGCTCACAAAAACAGACACATAACATGAGACAAGGCTATTAGAAAGTGAGGTGGGATGGCAAAGGCAAGGAAGGAGCTAGGTAAGTGAAAAAACAATCACTTCATTATACCAGTTGCTGACAGGAAAACCACTTTATCATGGGATATAAATGGGATTTGCCATGATGAAATCTTCCTACAAAAGAGCTTCTAATTCAGTGGACAACTGCATTATTAGTAATTTATATTTCCCAGTAACCACCTGTGAAAGAGCATAAGCATCAGTAAGTCTGTGGATGATTGCCTAGTTTTGAAGAGCTAAATAATGTTCTGGATACCTGTGTCCAAGTTATGCTTATGTCAGTGAGTTCTTAGGTGCTATTCAGCAACTTTCCTAACATTTTAACATTTTCTGATCATTCAATATGACATTTGGTGATTCAGTTTCTAGAAGTGCTGACGTCTTCTATCTGCAACTAAAACCAGTGATTCTGTGCCCCTTATATAAACTAAAAGGGGACAAACTGAAAGCAAAGTGCTCCAAAAGTAAAGAGATACCTGTAACAATTATTTTTATTGTCATAACTCAAGATTTACAGGGTAACAAGAGAATAATGGAGGATGGCAATGCGGATTGGATTTGGGGCAAATAGTCATGGCACCTAGTGGGACCTGAAGGGTACGGTTAGATCCTTTTCTATACTATTCCTCCTACCCTTCTCTTTGGTAAAATCTAGTGATGATCACCTAAGGGAGAAGACAACAGAAATCCAGAAGGGAGAAAAAAGTGTGCCTAAATACACATTTACTGGGCTATATGAATAGCTGGTGAAGTTGTAGTCCTGGAATCTGAGAGATCAGGAAACATACTTGCAACAGCTTTTCAGCTTTGATCATGGACCTGATGTCCAGAATGTCCTCTTTAATAGCCATGAATCAGAAAAGAAATATAAGAGAAAAATTTTGCTTCCTTCAACAACAGAGTGAAAGTCACTTGCCAGAAAGAATAATTTCCTTGTGGTATCCAGAGGTCATAAAACAGAAACACCAGCCTTTGCTGAAGTTCAATAAGGTCTAGACAAATCTTCCCACAGCTGTTTCTGAGTCAGGTGTTAGCAGTCCTGATCACTGTTGAAGGTTTTTTATCAAGCAAGCATGACATGCAGTTGCTGCAGTGTACCTCCCTTAACAATTGACAAATAAGGACATTCTCATATGATCATTCTTTCTTTCAGATAGCTTGGGCTCATACGTCTCCACCAATACCTGTATCTTCCTTAAAAAAGAAAACGCTTTTCCTGCTCCTCAGGCACCAAGAAGCATGTGTAAATTTGATGAGATTCAGCTATTTTTATAAATCAGCAAACGAATTAAACTTCTAAGTGGCCTCCTTGGTTTATTTTTCTTTTCTGATCTTCCACATCTCCCAGTGGCTATTCCTTGGTCCTTGTGAGCCAGCTTGTGGTTCTAAGCATACTGTGACATAGGAATGTGCCCCACCTATGCAGCTATCTATATATACAACACAGATTAATCACTTCGTGCTTTGCTCCCAGCAAATAGAGTTTATGCTGATTCTCTGTACAGACCTGAGTCATGTCAAGTCCTGGTACCGCTTAAAATCAGGAATGTCCTTTCTCAATAAGGAAAAAAAATCTCATTATCTAAAAGGGACAACTGTGTGTCCCCAATTCCTGTGACAACACAGCCTCCTGTGGAAGATGTTGCCTCTATAGCTATAGATAAATTTTGATTTTGTGTAGGAGATTTCAATTGATGGAAATTGATCTTTTTTTTTTTTAATAGATGTAAACATCAACAGTAAGGTTTGAAATACCCCGAGTCAATGAAGTTCTTACTGTTGATTTCAAAGAGCATAGCAGTTTTCCCCTCATTGCTGACTCTTGCTGACTTGGAAGGAAGATATGTGAAAATTTGAAAAACCCCATCTGAAAATGTGAAAATGGTTGCTAAAAATGGACAAAGACAGTATATAACTTTGCAAATGTATTTAGGGGAAATACTACACTTGTGTCCTTTATATTTGCTTACAGTAAATGTTGAGAATTAACTCCCAGTGCAACTTTTTTTTTCTCTGAGTTAAACACTTATCATGTCAGCCCTTCCTTCTGTTATTCTTGTTCCTTGTCATATCTTTGATTAAATTCCTAGGTTGATTTACAGGAATGACACAGCAAACCTGGCAGCCATAATCCCTTTAGTAGTTCAATATGTTTATGAGGTTTGAAGGATGTTAAAAGTGGCAGTTTAAATGCTAAGCTGAGTAATCAGTTCATTAGGAGTTTGTTCAATGTGTTTGCCATCTGCAGCTGAAGCATGCAAAACCGGACTCATATAATTCACCAGACAGTTTAATGTATGAACAACATAAACCCCTCAAACATTGATTGACAAGCCCTGGAATTTTGTTAGCAGATTTAAGTGCATGTTCACACCCACATACATGGATAACTTATCCACTTTCAGCATAGAGGAACAGTAATACAAATGTATTTAGCAGTCAGGTCAGGTATGCACAAACTCCACCTCCAAGATCCTGACTCAGGACAGCCTCAGTCAGCAAAGTCAGGCTACAGGGGGTCGAGGAGGAATCTGGAGAGCTCCATCACAGCCATGTAAATCTTTCACCTGATTGCTATGGAGACCATACCACACCTTGCACACTGAAATACCCATGGCTCTATGGTGGCCTGTATTTCTATCTGGAGGAACTACATTCCCCATTGCAGCAAAATCATGTTGCCTTCTTGAAGCTATTTCAGCCTTTTGAAATCAAACTTCATTTTATGCTGTCCCATTCTTTTCTTCTACTCCAGCCTGATGAATACTCATTCTGCAGCCTGAATGTGGTTTGCTATTTTTATTTTTTCATCCCATACACATAATTCCTCTCACTGACCCTTATCTCACTCTCCACTGAAATCTTTATCTCTGCTAATGTTAAAAACCAGCCACAATCATCAATAATTCAACAAAGCTCAGAAACAAATGGCTAAAATTCCACTCAAGGCCCCATGCTAATACTTTTTTCTGGCTGAGTTTATACCTTTAGACATTTCTAACTCCTAAGATGCATGGAATATAGCAATTTAGGGGGAGTTCAAATCACTGAGTACGTGTCTGATCTGATAGTCTCCAGATGCACCATACAGCCCTAATATGACAAACACCCTCACCTAGACAGCAAGAGGAATTTGCTTAGATCACTTACAATGCGAAGAAAATGGCCAGAAAAGGCTGAACCACCCCAAACTCCATGGTTTCCTGAGCACCTACCTATTTCTTTCAGAAAAGGAAGGTGCCTCTATCACAGTAATGAATTACAGACTTTTCCTGTCAGTGCTGAAGATGTCTGTAAGGATAAACGTGAAGCAGCACCTCCTCCTTCAGCACTCCATTAGCATTCACTCAATTCCTTGCTAGCGTTCTATTAAATGCAGAAGCAATTCATGAAGCCCCGAGTATTTCACTGATCAAAAAGTCTCTTGAGGCTCTGCTTCTGCAACAAAAATTTATGTAAGGAGAAAAAAAGGGGGCAGAGGAGAAACAGCATAGCAAAACCCTGTATCATGGCTTGGCATGATAAACAAACCTATGAAGGAAGGGTGTGCTGTGAAGAGAGGGTTGAAGTGATTATGTGGCAGAGAATAATCTTCCTCTCCAAAATGCCTCTGGGAAGGAGGAAGTAAGAAAACATGAGAATCCCGCCAGTACACACAATGACCCTTCAAAGCACCATGGGGAACCCACTGATGAAGAGCTGCTCTCCAATGCCTCCTGCCAGCTCAGTATTTGCCAAATCCCATTTACTTCTAATCACTCACAGACAGTTGCTTGGCCTTAATCTGCTCCCTCTTTTTTCTAGCGCAAAGTTGGAGTTAGGCTGCAGAAGCTTGGTTCTGGTGTGTGTGAAAGTAGGACTGTGACTATCTTCACAGCCCACAGAGAAATAAAAATGCTGACTGACCTGCCTCGGCAGCTGGCCTGGGCAAGTCCTGGAGAAGCAGGGTAGCAGGGTGGCTGTGTGAACCTGCATGATACTATTATAAGGGTTATCCTTATGGGAAGACAAAGTACACACTTAGAATATGGGGCCTGATGGGATTCATCCAAGAATTCTCAAAGAGCTGGCTGATGTCGTCACAAAACCTCTCTGGATGATTTTTGAGCAGTCTTGGGAATCCAGAGAGGTCCCAGCTGACTGGGAGCTGGTGAATTTTGTCCCAGTTTTCAAGAAAAGCAAAAAGCAGGACCCTGGAAACTACAGGCCTGTCAGTCTCACTTCAGTGCCTGGTAAAGTTACGAAGAAGATTATTCTGGGTGGTATTGAAAGACACCTGGAAGACAATGTAGTCACTGGTCACAACCAGCACAGCTTCATGAGGAGAAAGTCCTGCTTATCCATCCTGATTTCCTTTTATGACCTGGTTGATCAAGGGAAGCCAGTTGATGTAATCTTTCTGGATTTCAGGAAAGCTTTTGAGGCTGTCTCTCATAGGATCCTTCTGGACAAAATGTCCAGCCCGCATGGATAAACACATCATAGGGTGGGTGAACAATCTGCTCACAGGTCAAGCACAGAGGCAACAGTGAATGGGGAAACATCAGACTGATGACCTGTTACTAGTGGGGTTCCACAGTGTTCCATCTTAGGCCCTGTGCTCTTCATCATCTTCATAAATGCCTTGGACACAGTTCTGGAAGGGATACTAAGCAATTTTGCAGATGACACAAAACTGGGAGTAGCTGTTGACTCCCTCCCACCTGCAGAGACACCTCAACAAATTGGAGGACTGGACAATCACCAACCATATGAAATTCAACGAGGGAAGGTGCTGGATTCTGTACCTGGGACAGGGAAGCTCTGGATGTATGTACAGACAGGGGAATGAGATGCTGGAAAGCAGTGCCACAGAAAGGAACCTAGGGGTCTGTGGCATTTTGACATAACTCTCAGGCACAAGGTATGACTCTTGAGGATGGTTCTGTGCAGGGCTAAGAGCTGGACTTGGTGATCCTTGTGAGTCTCTTCCAACTCAAGATATTCTGTGATTCTGTGATGTTCCCAGTCGGTGTTCTGGGAAAAAATACTTAATGAGAGACACAGTTACTATTCTGACAGCTCAGGGAAGAGAATCGGCTTACCTGAAGGCCATATTGACATTGATCTTGCTCCAACTTCTTCCATAACTCTGCCCCAAGAGCAGAGTTACCCTTTCTTACTAATCCACTGACCTTTGCATCATACTACATACAAGGTCTGGCTGCCTTTCAGAGGCAAGCCCAGTTTTCTGAAAGCTCCTTCATGGTACAGCAAGCACAAAGAGAAAAGGGTGTCCTTATAGGTGTTAGTCACCGAGGCAAAGCACCAAGGCAAACCTAACCTGGATCTGAGCAACGTGTGTCATTCTCTGTAAGACCAGCAGTTCAGCATGTCCACCTTTCTTCAACTCTTAAATTATGGCAATACATAAGGGCAAGAAATTGCTTTCTGACCCTTCCTTGCATACCTTCAGCAGCAGAAGTAGTCAGCTGACAGCCTGAAGCACAGTGGCTGATTGCATTTTGCATGCAGAATGGTGGCTGTTATTATTGGTAAGAACAACAGTTGTTACAGTACAACAAATGTGTCTTAATCATTTTCTGCTTATGTAACACACCATATACAAGTATTAATGCAATCAAGTGCACTCTAAATACTGACTGCAGAAATTTTGCCTGCAGTCTTCTTTTACTTGATAAACTGTTACTGAATCTAAAGGTCTGGATAGAAAAGCACTGTGCAGAAACTGGGTGATTTGAGGGGATTGATCCAATGTTCAGATGTTTCATAGGCAAAGTGGTCCTCAATAATTATGGATTTAGACTCTAGTTAATGAAAAGTGAAAAAATAATTTCCTCCTATGCCTCTATCTCTTTTGCCAGTGGGTCATCAGGACTACCTGCACTGATTTCTGTCTTGTTATTCTGAATTTAGAATCTTGTATGTAAGAGCAAATGAAGCCTGTATGCAGAAATAATTTTATCTACCCTGGAGAAAAATTAAAAAAGGGAAAAAAAAGGCAGCTATATGTGTAGATATAAAGATTTTGCTTCTCATGCTCATAAATTAATTATGCCAGTAGTCTCTTTAGTACTGAAGAGAACAGCTACAGACTGGCATACATCTGTATTGCTTAGCTCCCTCACCCTTTCAACAGGGTAGATTCATCTTGGCTATGTACTAAGAGAATCTTGTGGTCCCTGCACACCTGAGTGATTGTCTGGTGGACTGCAGGACCCAAATCCCCTCCAGGGTCCTTTCTAGCAATGTGACAGTATGAACTATTAGATCCTTTTCTCACACTTTTAAAAATCCTGAACTATAATAAGCTCATCTTTGCTGAATGAAGTTTGCTTAAGTGATAGTGCTTTAGATTAGGGATTGCTAGCAACCCAAAAATAAAGGCTACTTCTAAAATAGATATATGTATAAAGCCACGCACATGTGTCAAGTTTTCAGCAGGAATTAGATTGCTTCCTGAGAAATTATTATTCTACAGGCTTAGAAGTACTACTACAAGATACACTTTTTTCATCAGTGAACATGCAATTTCACCTTTCCTTAATGTGTGAAGGAGGGAGAACAACAAACTCACTCAGGTGGAGAGACAGTTCCCAAAGGACTCCTGAAATTCATTTCTAACTTGGAACTATCTGCGGGGCTCAACAGTCCTTCCAACAGTATTTTTCAACTTTACAAATTATTGCAAGATAAACCTTGAAATTAAGATACCATTCATGCCAAAGGCAAATATCATCTTGGCTTTTTGGTAGAGACTGGGTCAATTCGCATAGTTCAGGTAAAGTGCACCTAAGCACTCCTATTGCCTGGTTCTTCTTCTAACCAGGCTTTGGACTAGAAGAGATCTGTGTTTCTCTATTCTTGGTTCTGACTCTTCTCTGCATGAAACCAGGACACTTAACTGAAAAAATGATATATTTTTCTATGAATTGTTTTGTGACTCGGACTAAGAAATCCATGTGTCAGGGGCCCTTCAAGTGGTTTGTAACCAAGATTTTGGAACAAAGAAAACCACTGAGCATATACCTACTGCTAACTTGAGCACAATAAAGAACTTTTTAACCTAGGAGACTACCCAAGCCCAGCCTGGTTGGTTCCCTGCCAGCAACATGTGAGGCTTGCTCAGCCCCTCTAACTTAGTTTTGAGACAATCACTGTTTTGGCACTGGTGAGTAAGTTTCTGCAGTCACTGTTTCAAAGGCAGAAAAGAATAAGCTGCCCTTCATTGAACAGTACAGCAAACAGCAAACGGGAGCAGAGGCAGAGCTGAGACCAGCAGGTATGCTTTCTTGTCTTCTTACTCAAAGCAGTACTTAATGGTATGAACAACCCCAGGAGATGAGCCATGCATTTCCCCAAGCTCAGGCAGGTTTTAGAAGGAGAGTCCAGACATCCACTGTGCTCTTGACAAGTTATTTTGCCTAAATAGTATAATGATGATTCCCAAGATTTTAGCTTATTTTTTCATGACAGAAAAATGACCAATTTGATTTTCTTGCTGCTGAGATCAAACAGCCAAGTAACCTGTGGCACTATGGCAAAAATACGTATGAATAAATTACAGCAGGATACAGAAGACATTCAATACAAAGAACATCCTCTTCTCAGAGGTACGTAGCACTAGAATGACCCTTCCATGTTAAGAGTTTCAAACTTAGAAGAATTGCATTACACTCTCAGCTGCTAGGAATATTTTTACTGCTACACTGGAGGCCTCATGGCTTTCTAAACTAGCAGGTTATTGACAGATACCAGAAACAACAAAAACAAAGGTATCTTGCACTGGGGGATCTGAAGGTCCAAGAAGCTAATTAAGCATAAATAAGGCTTTTTTTGGTGTCTTGTGGGAGTCAGGATATGTGAGACTGGCTTTATTTTCTTAAGAGGAAATGAAGGCTTGGCTTTCACAAGTTTGGGAATTATGAATCTAGATGTTTCTATAGAAGAAAATGCAGCACAGAAAATAGCAACATCCACAAAAATGCAGAGCAGTCCCTTAGCATTTAACCATGCATAGCAACAACACATACCATTATGACAGCCAATAAAGAATACAGTACCCAGATGAAGGGGGTATATTTTAGAATTTGTATGTTAAATGTATTAACAGTACAGGCCAGACCACAGCCAGGATCTTAAGTGTCACAAAAGAGGAATTACCATGCAGTTGATAATTGCAAGGATGAACAACTTGCTGCATGGGGGATCAGATCTGGTGGATAAAAAAAATTTGCATTTGCAAAGAAAAAAGTAGCATCTTCTGAGTTGCCAGCATCTGAATTCTCCTGTTTAACAAATTCCCCATGACCTGTCTTGGTTACAAAATTTGCAAGGGTAAAACAGACAGGTAAAAAAGGATTACATATGTGACAGGTTGTCTGAATGAATCTGAACCTCTTGACTGGAGAAATGTCTGGTTTATGAAAGGAAGTATTTACTTTGTGTTGTCTTCAGCTAGCAGAAGGAAAAAGAAAAAAGCAGATGCAAGTACAGAAGAACTGTGGGAAGGGAGAAATAGTGGAAGTCACGGTAATTGGATGTTACTGCTTTACCAAAGTACTGAACAAATGAGCTGGAAAACATCCCGTGTTCAAACACTGTAAGGAATAGTGGTCCTTCATTCTTCTGCAGGAGTGGGCAGAGTGAAGGGCCAGAACCATTTTCTCTGCAAAATCCATCATTAAGATATGTGCTGCATGCTATGTG
This sequence comes from Campylorhamphus procurvoides, assembly GCA_013396655.1. Lineage (NCBI taxonomy): Eukaryota > Metazoa > Chordata > Aves > Passeriformes > Dendrocolaptidae > Campylorhamphus > Campylorhamphus procurvoides. The sequence continues at coordinate 946,659 of WBMV01005542.1, read as the reverse complement.
GCACCTCACTATTTATTTCAGGTTGCTGATCCCAGCTAAGTGTGTTGGTCTGTATGCAGTGCTGCAGGCTAAGAATCCCTCCAAGTGATGATCTGAATTTTTCCAGTGACTGAATCCATGGTAAACCATCTGCACAACATAGGCCTCACTTTCCCCAGCTGTGAAAAATTAGCAAACTCTCATTTATCAAATTGACAGTATTAAAAACAGCAAGAGTCAGAGCACAAAATCATACTCCTTGGATGAATAGTTTTTCACCTAGCTAATCTGTTCAGTTTCTCTGGAATTGGATATTTAATTATTCTCTAGGACTGTAATATTTGCACAGTCTTTTGGAAGAAACTTTAATGCCGCCATCTTATAAGACTCAACATTGATTCTTTTTTTCTAAGAAGCATGACTTTTATGAGACAGGAGAAACATAATAGCTAGTCATGGTACTAGAAGGGATTCTGTGTCCCTGCTTTGTGAGCTGTATCCACAAAGGGATGTGAAGACAGAAGAGAGCTCTGCCATCTGAGGTTTTGCCTGACACAGTTTGAAAATAAAGTTCAATTCTGAGATGACAATCCGGTATGCTGTAAGTTGTTTTACAACACAAAAATTGCGAAGAAGTCAAAATGTTAAAAGTATTTATAGAGTTAGCATTAAAATTAAAAAAGTAATGATAATTAGAAATATTGAAACATAAGCAAACTTGATCATTTAGAAATGGTGGTCTTTAAAGATTAATCTGAAATAGCTTTTTCCAAATTAACTCAAACTTGATTTTTCTATCATTTAAAAAAGAGGCAAAACATTAACTGTTGGGATAACATCTACAGTTCTTATTTTGCTTGACTGTAAATTAACGCCAGACTTGACTGAGGTAGTAATTCAATCAGAAATTGAGAAAACATTGGTTTATTACTGTAATTGCTCTTACCATGGCTCAACCTAAAGACTTCCAAGAAGATCAAGATGTCAGTGTGTTACAGTCTATCCAAACATCTAACACGCTTCTCTAAAGAAGCTTTAAATCTACATAGGCAAAATACTGGTATGAAAACAGAATTATTAGCCTCTCATTTTGAATGCAAAGATCATGCAACATCAAGAGGAAGCAACACGCTAAGGCTACTCAAGAAACCAGTGGCAGAGCCAGGGATTGTTCTGACTCTCTTAGAGCACATTCTGTGCAAAAGCATCCTTGGCATCTGGAGAGTTGCAATATAAAGAAGTTATTCTGTGTGATGAAAAACAAAAAACGGAGGCTGTGTCTGTATGCTATTTCAGATCCAGGATTAGTTTCTCACAGTAATGAGATGGCTAAGTAATTCCATAGGATTTCACCAAAGTAATCAAGTCCAGACACTCTGCATCTTACAGCCTTAAGACAGTGATGGAGCCAAAGTCTTTGCTGTTATCAATGCACATAGTTAAACAACAAGAAGGTAATTTGAAAAGTACCTTCTGCTTAGAGCTGCCACAATTCTTTCCTGAAGCAGGCCCTGGACAGAAGTGCATTTGAGACAGCAGGGGTATTAAAATCCTTCCTGGTAAGAAGTTGCCAATGATGCTGGTGTGTATGTGCCCTTGGAGTGCCCAGGCTGTCAGCTGCAGCAGCTGCTGCTTCATTCATTATACATGAGGAGTCACAGGCAGTGTGAAGCGCTGAAATTAATCTTGACAGAGTCATGAATAAAATGTAAATATATCTTGAGAAGAAAACATTTGCAAGGAAATTTAAGAAAAAGTAAAAAAAAAAGAAAGAAAAAGAGGAAAAAAAAGCAAAAAGAAGAAAAAGGGGAAACGGATCAATTACAGGAATGTAGAAAAATGAAGCAGTACAGTCTGCAGGGTGAACACCTGGGTCTTTTTGCCTCATTTCATGCCACCAGGAAGCAGACTCCAGGACTGCTAGCACACATCACAGTGTGGCAGCTGCCTGGAGATATAAACACAGCAGCTCAACATCCCCCAGAAAAACTCTAAACCAAGTAAGCCTCCCCCACCCCCACCTCAAAAAAAAAAAAAAAACAACAAAACAAACCAACTGAAAAAAACCAACAAACCCCCGATGTGTTACCAGGGAGTTTTAAACCCAAATGAATTGTAGAACTTGCCTTGAAGGCCACATAATAAGGCTTGTCCTGTGCATGGATTTGGCAGAAGAGGGAAAAGGTGGTATCCACTTGGCTTTTAGCCATGTCTTCCTATTGTCTCAGTGCCTAGTTAAAACTGCTGCCAACTTGGTTTGGAGCTTTAAGACAAGTTATCCCCTGTCTATTTCTGGCTGCTACATCTTTCCAACAGGCAATGACCATATGAGTCCTTTGTTTGCCCAGTAAAACAGACCAATTAAATAATTTCTGATAGAACCACACATTCCAGCTGAGATGCAGTTAACTCCTTGAGAAGCCCAAACTGCATTGCAAGCATTCTTATGATTGTTCACATTGCCTGGTAGCCAGCAAGTTGCTTCACCTCACCCTGCTTCAGAGTATCTGGTCTCACAATCCATCAAATGATATTAATCTGCTTCACTGGGGGAGGAGGAAAAATTATATGATTCTGGATTCTTGATAAAACGTTGCTCTCTAGATGCAAAGACTGACTACATGATTTTTCACAGCCTCTTTCATCCCCTGTGGTTTTAAAACTGCAGGTCAAATATTGCTCCCAGCAACACCCAGGCAATTCCAACCAATTTCAGTTGCGGGCAGGACAAAAGTCTGCATATGCAGGGCTCAATCCAACATCACCACAATTTGTGTATATATGTACATGGAGGGCACGGGGGTGGCACACAAAAGCCGCTCTGACAGCATCAGTATCTACCCAGTGGGGTGCAGGAGGAAGAAATGAAGAATCGTTTTCCCAGTGGAAACTACAGTGAGAATTTTAAGCAGGGAGAATGTAATTACCTGAAATGGAATCATACATTACACCCATCACACCATTCCACATAAAAATTTAAAGCACGATTTGCAACTGAGGAAGCTGAGGTGAATTTCTGAGTTTCATTAATTTGGTTCCTCCTTTTCAGCAGAGTGCTGCTGCTGACAGGCAGATTCACCTGCATGGAGAAGCAGTACCACCTTCTCCATGCCCTTATCTGGAACGAGAAGCTGGGAGGTGTGTTGTACCTATTTCTGAAAGGATTTCAGCTACATATTTTCCATCATAATTTTTGTAATGCTTTTACGCAACACAGCTATTTTATCAATACCTTAATGGATGCATATATGTAACTAAACCACAGTCCCTACATCCCTCTATCACATGGCACTGGATGCCTCAAAATCCCTAAGGCTCTTATCCTTCCAATTAATCCCTATTGAGACACAGGGACAATTTTAAAGGTAAGAACTGAGGCTCAGAAAAACTGTGAGTGGAATTCATCTAACCTAACTTTAGAAGTCTGAAATGTAGGTGTCTGCACCTAAGCTAGGAAATGAGGCTTTTCTGTAAGTGTTATTAGACAAAAAGAGGTGCTTATAGGGCTGAACTGTTCTAAGTATATGGTTTAGGAAGGAATTAATCATTCCCTGCAAATGCCTGCTTTGTTTCTTTGTCTATAAGGAAAGATTAGATAATAACCCTGTTATTTAGACCTACATAGTCTAAAAATACATCTGTAGTGAAATAGGGAATTGAAACCACATCTCCTAATTCATACACAGATTTCTTGAGTAGAGAGCTGTGACCCTATTTCGGAAACAACTATAACAAAGTCTTAGAAATATAGTCCTGATAGGAAAATTGCCTTCAGCCCTTTTGCAGATGTTGTGTCCCATAAGTGGATGGCTAATTCTATGTCATCTACCACCACATTTTCAAAGAAACAGTGGGACCTACGGTGTGTTGCTGAGGCAGAGGAGCACTGCACTTCTAATACATCAGTAGACAAAGTTTCCATATTAAAAAGATAAACCTGAATCACAGAGAGTTTCCATCTGACCAAACATGGCAGTTGAGCTAGACTGATGAGTGTCTATAGACTTGTGGGTCATTCTACTAATGCTTATCAATGTATGATAGAGGAATTTATTTTACTTATAATACATATCTAATTATGCAATAAAGAGGCAAAATAACAATAAGTAAAATCTTGATATTAACTGACTGTGACACTAATGACTATAGAAGGAAAATTGCCTACACACAACTTCAGTATGGAGAAGGAAAAGATTAGTGGGGACTGAACCTTCTAATACCTACAAGAAAGCAACTGAGAAGACAGCCCCGGGCTCTTTATTGAGGAGCAGGATGGGATAACAAAAAGGAAAATTGTGATAAATTAAATGAGGAAAGTTTCAAGTTGGATATAAAAGGAAACTTTTTCACAATGAGGACAGTCAGGCAAAGATGAAGTGGTCTCCATCTTTGGAATTTTTAAAGACCTGACTAAATAAAGATCAAATTAGGCTGGTCCAACCTCACAGTTGATTCCATTTTGAGCAGGAGTTTGGTCACAACCTGAGTTCCTGAGTTCCAAGTTCCCTTCCAAAACATTATTCTGTGATTGTATGATAAAGACATTGATTATGGACTGCTTCCCATCCTATAACAAAGCATTCAGAGAGTTAATAAATGTGGTCCTTATTGAAACTTCATGCGGAGTCAATACATACAATAGAGATCTACCAGAGTGGCCTTCTCAGTCCTTTCTGTGATGTCTGCAGACAGTGGAGAGTAGAAATTCACATTATGTTTTTGCAGTTTTGCAGCCTAAAAGTTTGTTCAGAGTAATGAAAATTAGCTTGAGAAATCTTTGCAGAACATGAGAGACCAAAGAGGTGACTGCCGTGATGACGAAGGTAGCGGCTGTGACTTTTGTCCCAGTGCCCCAAGCTGCAGGCAGCACAGTTTACAAGAGAGGGATCTGGCCTTAATTTTCCATACAGAAAACTATCAGTGTACTTTGAGACAGTTTAATCATGTTTAGAAGTGCTTTCAAAGAACTTTCCCGCTATGGAACAATGCGCTGTCTTGTAGTAAATCCTAAAAAACCCCCATCAAAACAAAATAGTAAAGAATTCCTTGAACATCCAGAATTTTAATTTTAGACCTACTCAGATATTGTGTGCTCCAAAAATTACCCAAGGTTTCCTTTGGATGTTTCCAGCTCACAGTGGTTCCTGAAGGAAAGGAAATAATCTGTAATTTTTCTTATGTGTATCACTTTAGTTTCATGGGAAATTACTGGAACCAATTTGCTAAAAGGTGAAACAAATTTTGTCAGCATTTGCTAAGGAGCTGGATTCCTGAACCATGGTGTCACTGAGCCCAAGTCCATGGGGTCTTCTGCTCTTGCCACATCCAAATAAGCACAGGCCTACCAACCTTGTACCTGCAAAATAGCTGCAAAAATCTTTGAATCCATTGCTCTCTAGAGATGGCTTTGCACTCCTACTCCTTCCTGTTTCATTAAGACTCTTTACATTGAGGCTTAAATCACTTGACTGGCCAGCAGGCCATCTGCAGGAAGTACAGAAGGCCCATTCACACCCCTTGGGGGCTTTTTTTAAAATGCTTTAACTGGAAAAAAAATCTACATTGAACGCTTTCTCAAGTTGTGCCTCTCAGCTTATGAGAGGAGAAAAACTCCTCTAACAGAGAAAACTCTGCAAAGCTGAAGGACAAGTCATAAAGCCACTGAAATGGAAAATTAGAAAGCAGTATAAATAGGCTCTTTGGAGGAAAATAGGTCTTCCCTGCTATAGTGAGCATGAATAAACAATAAAAGATCATGTCAATAAGGAAAACACTTGCTAGAGGTCTTCCCTCTTCAATTACAAAGCTTTCATATGGAGGCAGTGGTGCACAGGCAGAGAATTAACCTTGCCAGGCTCTTTAGATGTGTTAATATCCTTTGGGATATATTGCTACGATTTTTCCCCCTGAAATAATGGATAATATATCTTGTCTAATGATAAATATTTGATTCTGACTGATACAGGAGTAGGGAAGACCAAACAAAGAGACCTGGAAGACCAGAAGCTCTGTCTTGTCAACTTCTGTTAAAGATGCAGGTTGTCAACCAAGTTTGAAAACATGTCAGCTTTTCTAAACCATGTTTCTTAGGAGCACCTGAAATTCTTAAATTATTCAACTTTGGATAAGTGATCTGCCCATCTCATGAGGTCTGAGAGCTCATACTCAAACAATGCACAACTGAACCAGATCAGCACAAAAAAAAAGAAGTTTAACCTTTGACACATTGCTTCAGATTTCCACATGGTACAAACTGGCAGAATTACTGTGGAATTTGGAATTATATTTGCTACACATGAAAGGCATGTACCTTTCAGCTTTTGGGAAGGAAAATTATATTTTAAAATTATTTTTTTCTTCCTTTATTTTTGGTTATTCATAGTGAATATCTTTTTCAGTAAAAAAAATCATGGAAAAGAAATAATTTCATTGGCCAAAAAGATTATATTTTGAATCTGCTTTTTCTGACCAAAGGCAAAAAAAAAAAATTGAAACATTTTAAAAGACAGTGAATACTGTCAATACAATTTCCACCAAATTACAAACTTTTTAAAATTCAAATTATTACAGCCACTTAATTTTAATCTGGCATAAGGGAATATTGTGAACACATATCTCCAAAATAAATGAAAAAACTAGGACTAAGTAGAGTTTCATAAAAATATTCCAAACAAAACAGATCAAGACATCAATAACCTGGAAACCGTCTGTTGTGAAGAGGGACTGAGAAGAAAAGAATGGAGAAACAAGATTCAAGAAAGCCTATGAATGAAGGTGAGATGAGCCAATAATATAATGCCATATAAAACCTTAATTATTTGTTTTAGAAAATTTCTGACACAGCCAAATGCACAGCAGTATGTTCAGGAATTTGGGCCATACATACACAAGAAAACAAATAAAAACCCCACCATGTGCTGGAAAACAGCAGCTCATAAATAAGACTCTGGGTTATGACTGATAAGCAACTCAGATGAGAGCTACTTAAAAGGGTGCATGGTGTTGAAGACCTATGGGTAGTGCTGTTTGATCCTCTGTTAATAAAGGACAACAATGGAATATGGAAACTTTAAAAAAATCAACTGTGTTTCTCCTCATTCAGGCTGATTTCTGGACGTTTAAGCACTTTAGATCTCCTTACCTGGATATAGCATTATGTCATTAATTTAAGATTTTAATTACATCAGTGAGTTTCATTTTTAAAAATGCCACTGGTTCTACTGAAGTCTAATGCTGTACTCTGATTCTATTTAACTTTATGAAGGAGGTATGAATACTTTTGGCACTCTTTCCCATCAGCTTCTACCACCTCAGTGAAATACTGAGAGAATTAGATACAATGCTCTTGCCAAGTATTAAGCTTAACAAGAAACAATTGTTGCTGGTGATTAATACAAGATTGACATTTTCTCTTCAAGCCATCTGCAAACTGTGCAAGGGTAGACTCCTACTTGCTTTATCTATCCATAAGGTTTACTCCCTTCTGATTTTTTTTTAAATGAAAGAAATCTGGGGTTCATGTATCTGACAGTTCCACTTTAGCAATGATAGATACAATTTGCTCAATCTGAAACATCAGCAGCTGAGGGTGAAAAGTGTTAATTAACTATAAATGCTGGGAGAGAAACACTTTCAGGTTCTTTAGAAGCCTTGAGCGGATGACCACAGGTTAGCTCCCATAAAACAGGGTTCCTCATCACTGTCATTGCCATCATTGTCTGAATTTCTTCAATAGGAAGAATAAGTATATGAAATATAAGATATTTCTGAGGATAATAATGAAAAATATAGCTTGTGAGACAGATCATGAGGTCAGGCTTAAGGCTGTAATGAAAAGAGGCAATTTTCTCTGCTCATTACATCTCTTTTCATGAAAGGGACTCTATTCTCCATTCCCATTTTTGTATTTATTTTTTCATTCCACTTAGAATGACTCAGTACTGAAAATGAAAATGCAAAACTTAATAATCCACACCATTTTTTGGATCAGTGCAATGGCCTTTGGCCCTGAATTTTTTTCAGGGCTGAAATAGCTTGACTAGTCCCCTAGCTATTAACTCCCCTCCCCACCTGAAAAGATTTATTGGGATCTCGGATCTACACCCATCTCCTTCTACCCTATTCTTAGAAAGAAAACTTTCTTCAGAGAACTTACCGTGTTACTACGATGCCTCATCTGTCTTCTAACCCTTCAAGAGACTGGCTCAGTAGTCAGCAAAAATGAAGTACCATGCAATTAAAAAAGGCTGTAACCACTCTATTGCTGGAAGAGATATGGCTGTTCTCATGCAATTATATAAGCTGGGTTTAATTGAGCCAGACTGATTTATAGTTGCAGAAAGAACAGGGGAGGGGTGGCCAATTTTTCTTTCCACCCCACAAGCACTGTCTGGGGTAGCTGGAATACTAGTCTGACTGAAAATAGAAGGACATGGGCTTTTATGTAGTTGTAGGTCTGACAAAGCTTATGGACACCTAGAAATCCTGGACTAACAGTGAGATCATACTCAGGCTGATCAGAAAAGTCACCATAACAGACGTACAGTCCCTAAACTCTATGAGTCCCACACCTGGATGGTTCCAGTGCTATTGTAGCCTCACTCTGATACATTTTGAAGAACTGAATTACTAATGAGTTGGACATTGCCTTCAGCCACAAAGGATGGCCTTTCACCTGCATTCGCAGCCCTGGGATGCAGGCTCACTCATCATGGAGATAAGAATATAACTTGGGGTAAATTTTTGAATTTCAGCACTTATTCTTCCACAGTAGTTGGAATGAAATGTAAGAGCTCGTTCAGACTTGAACAGTACTAACTTTGGTAACATACTTCATAAACACTTTATAAAGCTTTATAAACACAGCAGCTTAGATCATATGACATTATAAACTTGACAAGGACAGCCGTTTATTGCACTTTTTTGCTTTCCAGAAGGTGGTGGAAACTCATAGGCAAAAAAAATTACCTCAGTGGTTACATATAATTCCTTAGATTCTCAGTGTAAGGAGAACTGCTTGTTAAATCTGTATATTTATTTATTAATAGAGCAACTTCTGCTAGCCTGAAATTGCTTCAGAGAAGTGGAGCTTAACAGATACATTATTTTCTTTGATGTAATCAGAATTTTGCTTTACATATTTATCAGAGACATTTTGCTGGAGCTGAAGTTCAGTATCTTTTCCTCCCTTCCACTGTAACCTAGTAGATAAACACAACAGCCTCGACAACTGAAATACACCTAGGGCAGCATACTTGTTATTAAATATTAGAATATAAGGGACTGAGATACCAGGTCGAGGGTGTTGCCTCTAATTAAGTTAATTAGTTTCCCTCAGCCTCAACACAACCTGTCCCACAGAGAGGTCAAGCAGATGAAATTGTGGTCCTCTTGCCTTTGGGAGGACTCGGACACAGCTGCCAGAAGAAGAGCTCTGCAGTATCATGGATGCTTCTCTCTCATGCTCCAAGGCTTCTGAGTGGGAGTGTTAATTAAGGGAAATTCAGAACTCACGGTCCTCCCTCTGCATGAGGTTTGGTGGGAGTGCAGCAGTGAGAGAAGGGAGTGGGGGGATGCTGGTAAAACACAGTCAGATCCTCATCCTCGACCCAGCCTGGGCTGTTCTTAGCGAGACAGCTATCAGCAGCTCCAGCTCTCTGCTACAAGGCAGGTTACTGGCCTGAGGTCCTACTGAGGGCTATCGCTCCTTCCCTTAGTGCATGCAACCCTGCCAGGTCCCCCACACCAGGGGGTAGTTGTGTGGTTTTGCCATGGAATCATGGTCTGTGTTCAACCCTGCTGTAGGTGGGGCAGCAGGGGATTGGTCCCACCAGGCAGGAAGCCATGGGGCTCTGCTGAATGGCTTCACATTGTTCACAATGGAATCATAAAAAGCAGAGTTCAAAAGCCCCTAAAAAAATTTGGCTTGTTACAAGACATGGGATTTTCATTACTGCAGATGCCTTTGAAGCCCACGTATCAGAGCCTGGAATAGCTCTTGCCTGAAGTCCAGCAGAGTTTGACATTCAGACATCCATAGTACTGATCCTGTGACATACCTTAGCATGAGGGAGAATGGAATCAAGGAAGAAAGAAATCTTAATCTATGTTGTTTCTACCTAATAGCAGGTCTTACAGAATATTTACATGTTGTTGCCTTTTCAGTGTGTGGATCCATGTGCATTTACTCAGACAGCACAGAGGTTTCTGTCTGGTTTGGGTATTAATCCTTAACTAATTGTTTATCACTAAGGAGTTCTCTGTGCAGTGAGAACATGAATCAGATGTTTGTGTCAGTTACACTTCTGTCACTTTATAAATGTATATCCCTGTAACCTACCTCAGGATGTAGCCCATTGTCTGAATTCAGAGAAAGACAAAGAGAGATGCGCATGTACAAATTAGTAAGTGATCCAGGCGTTCCTTGGGGAATTTAATCTAAGTCTTATGCATCGTACAACTGAGATGGAAAGCCAGATGCCTAATAATAGATCTGTATTCTAATACCATCTGCTCAGACCAAATCCCCATAACAAACTGTGTCTGCCTGCATGTCATGCATTTCTGCAGTTTCAGCCCTTCCGAGGCTCCTTCTCCAGGTTGAAAGAATAAATCCCTGTCATGTACACCAAAAGCAAAGCATTAGGCCATCAGCCATCTGTTGTTTATTTGTGAGGTTATCTTATTTATGCTGAGCCTCAGCATCCTCGCACACAGTGTAGCTCAACCATATACCAATTCTCTTTTTTCTCATAGCAAGACATTAAAGATGTTAAGTCAATTCAGCCAAAATATCTAAATGAAGACGGGAAAGCTCAAAGGAGCTTTTACAATGCACAGTCAACAAGATATTTCACTCAGACTAAAACAATTGATTATTTTTAAAATATCCTTACTGAGGTTTAACGATTGTGAAAGGAACTATCCCTTCAGTTTTGAAAACAGCAGACAGGCTCTTACATATCCTGCATAAACACAGGGTACTGCAAAGTGTTTAGAAGTGAGTTTTCCTTTCTCCTGTTAATTAGTCTCCATTTTTGCCAATGGGCTTGATCACACCATTTAGCCCTTACCTGTTTCTTAGAGGATAAGCAGCTGTACAGATCAAGGGGTTACCAAGGTCTGTAGGTATTCACAATGTACAGTGGAGAGCAAACACGCCTGAGAGCTGGTTCTGAACACCACATTGGATCTGACACCCACAGCTGGCCAGCTAAGCTCAGCCATGAACTCCATCAGTGATGGCTCCACCTTTGGAGAAGAAGATGATGGACCACAGATATTCAAACTGGTCCTTCTGTTAGCTGGAGAAAAGTAGGCTGTTCCTTGGTTTGTATGGAGTAATTTAATTCAAGAATTTTCATAGCCCAAGATTAGATTGCTAATCAACAACTAGGATTAAAGAATATGGTTTTTACAGGTATCTTTTATATGATTACTGCAGGGTTTAAATATGCTTATACTAGAAGCAATTTTTTTTCTTCCCCTCCCCCCCCCGCCACTGATCAAAACAAGTAAGCCCCTTGTTTCTTTCTACTTCTCATGCACCTAAATAAGCAGTACCATTCTAGTCACTATTTATAAGGCACTAGAAAATTTTCAGTGACAAGAACTCAAAGTGGATGCTAAGGCTTGCCCCTCACATGATTACACCCGAGTATTTCTCTGCTGACACTGCTGTTTGTGGAAGGGACTCCGCTGTGCAGTACACAGACCAGTTCCTCCAGTCAGCCACACACAGTTCAGTGCAGTGGGGCTGATTTACACCACCTCCATTTTCTCTGTTTTCACACCTTCCCTGTCCCCCCATGGCAGAGTGAAGGGTGGGGATGGGAAAGTGGAAGCATGAAGGCAACTGTGCTGAGCAGCCACTGCAGCAGCCACATGGTAAGGAGATAACATAAGTGAGAAACTCTTGCTCTGAGTGCTTAAGTGAAATCATCAGTACCAAAAAGATATTTCCTCCATCAAATAGCTTCTACTACTACAAGACACTAAGCACACAACAGTAAAATACTCTAAGTTCTCTCCACAGCCCTCAGTGCAAAGCCCAGCTTGTCAGGCATAGTCCTAGTCTCTGTGGCACAGCTCATTCCCCCTAAAAACCTCAAGACAATCTATCTCATCCATTCCCCCTTGCCTTCTGCTGCCCTGTATTTTAATAGTGTTGGATAATGAGGGTTGAAGGTTTTAATAACTTTTGCAGCAGCAGGGCCCAGGACAGGTTGGGGGCAGTTCTGACATGCTGCCAGGAGTGGCTGTGTGGCATGCTCCTTGCTTGGGAGCACAGCATTCACATCTCGTAGTGCGATGCCAGTGTCATAATATTGTGACACTGCAAGTTGCTCTGCTCTCCTTATACACATTTTTATTATAGGTATGCTTTCACCTTTGCTGCCTGGTGGAAATGGATAGGAATCTCTCAAAATGATGAGAAAATGAGGGAAAAGAAAGAAAAAATGCTTCCCCGAGGCTAGAGAAATTACACGAAAACGAGTAACTGTAAGAAACCCTGACATGGAGTCAAGTGACAGTTCGGTAGGAGACTGCTGAGCAGTAACATATTGACAGTATAGGGAAAGTTGATGTCAGGATGCAAGTCACAGTAAACATAAAACAATGTACCATAAGTCAAGGTTATTTTAATTTTGTATCCAAATGACCAAAGATTTTTGACTTATTTGTAGTCAGATTTTATCCAAGAAAGGTTAATAAAAAAATCCAGTAGCCAAAGTACCTGGGAAGATTTGGTAAGTCAAACAACAATAAATAAAAAGAATTTTTTATGACCTAATGTTATTGTTTCACATCCAAGAACGAACAGAATAGAGAAAATAAGGTTTGTTTTGAAACAATAGTAGAACCAAAAGCCATGAAAACAGGAAATCATCTCTAAATGGAATGCTTCTCATTTCAGCTGTTTTGACCATGTGAAGCACAAAGCTTTCCTTATTCACAAATATCACAGCAACTTTATTTTGTTAACTGCACTGTTTCTTTTGTCTGTGGGGTTTTTGCTTGTGTTCTTTTGTTTGTTTGTGGGGTTTTTGGTTTTTTTGGTTTGTTTGTTTTGTTTTGTTTGGGGTTTTTTAGGTTTTGTGGGTTTTGGTTTTGGCTTTTTGGGGTTTTTTTTTGGAGTATGGTGAGGTTTTTTGTTTGGTTGGGTTTTTTTAAGAAAACCATCCAATTTCTTCAGGATTATGATACTGGATTCAAGTAACACAACAGGAATGCACCTATTTTCTTTGCAAGTTAACCCAAGTACATTATTGTTGAAATTATGCCACTTCTGGAGTTACTTTTTTCTCTAACAAAAGCAAACCATGTATATAATAAAGACAAAGAAGATAATTTTGCTGCATATTGAATACACGTCCCAATTCTGAGTGGTTTAATGTCTCAACTATATTGCCTCCTTAGTTATTCATAAGCATAGTAGACTTTCAGAGTTTTTACAGATTTTCAGAAATGTTAGGGTATATACTAATAATTATAGCACTACTTGCCTAAATTAGAATCCAGAGCTTTGATGTTAAAATGCTAGTTAACATGCTTGAAATTTTCATCATAATTAAGTCGCACTGACATGAAATGTTAGTTGGTTTTGTAGGCTTAAGTTCCCCGTGAATTTTAGAAGCAGATTAGCAATAATTCATATAAAGATGCCAGACCAATCTCCAGCAGTCCATGGGGCAATCTGAGTTTCTAAGATGGGCTGTCACTTGAATTAAAAATTAAGGTAACCTTCCATTATTGCTCTGACTATAGATGAAAAAGATGAGCTAGACCATCCAGTAACGAAATATTTTAGAAAGTGCATAGGAACTTGGGAAAAAGAAAAGCAAAAAGAAAAAAAAAAAAAAAGGAGTCAAACTTCAGTCAAGATTCATGGTCATTTTGTCCCATTCTCTTTTAAAACCTTCAAAGAGCTGTCAAACACCTGTACCACAGATATTTTTAGAAGCATTTGCGAATGCAATTGAAATACCCTGCCATTCATCAAGAAAAACACTGTTGACCATAAACTGTCATTTGAGTTAATAATAATGCTAATAAATCTGAACAGCTTCTTTCCTTCTCCAGCCCTTTGATCTTATCAAATGCATAAACCTTGTAAACTGCTAAAGCCTCCTGGGATAAATGAATGAAAACCCATTTTTCTACTGTAAATTGTACCACAGATGCAGCTCCAGGTCTTCAACAACAAAGCCAAAAGGATGGAGCTAAGTGAACCATTCTGCCATCACTCAGTGAAACAGAGTCTGCAGTAATTGTTATGGCACACAGCTACTAGGAAGAGACAGTCTTGGCACAGCTTACTGCTAAATGTAAGTTTTACCTAAACAGATGTCAAGTGTATTTACAAGGCACCCGGTCCCTAGGTGTGCTACTTATCCTTTGGTAGAAAATCTGAGTAAATGTGCAGGAAGAGAATCCCAATTCCTTCAGAGAGATTGCCTGCCTTGGATAACTGGAGGAAGACTGGGGAAAATGAGAAGTTTCCTTGGTGCAGACACAGCCATATAAGCCTCAAAGCAGCATTGTATGCTTTTGGGGGTTGATTTGCTTTCTTTTGATTGGAAGAATTTATTATTTTTTTTTTTAATTTAAACATTGTCTCAAATAATATCTTCCTTGGTCTCCCTGTCATGTAGAGATGTATACAGACAAATAGAATACATCTCCAAAATTTTATGCTGCAGAATATGCCAAGAAAAAAAAATTTTCTGGACCAAAAAATCTAATCATTATGTTGCTACATAATAATCATGCCAATAGTCTAACCATCCATATAGCATAATTTCCATTGGGAATAAAATAAACCAGAAAGCAACAAATAAAAAAACTTAGATCCGTGATTCATTCACAAATACTGCAAGTCATGTCTGTTATTTGCAGCAACTTGTTCATTGTTCATACAGTTTTTACGCTCCTAATGAAAGTTTCCTCAATGTTAACAGCAACTAAGCATTTGTTAAGGCTTAGCTCTCATTATCCTTCTGTTTCAAGGGATCAAAAGGAAAAATCAGGTGATCATTTGTACAAATAAAGCATTACAAATACTTAAAGGGACCTTAGATAAAACAGAAGATGAAAGTTGTTCCTTGATATTTTTTTCAAGGAACACTTCTGGGAAGAAGGCATCTTAAAAGACTGTTAGGATTTTATGACGAACATGCAAATAATGAAGTTTGAGCTGTGAATAAGGACACAGCAAGAGGCACTCTCTCTAGCATGTTAAAACAAAATTCTGCAGTCTTTGTGCCACCCAATGGATGGGGCTAAATGCCACCTAAATTAATCTGAAAAAAGCCTAAATTTACAGCAAATATGGTTCAGAATGTGTATATAAACAAAACGGTTGATGTTGATATTTTTGGAAGAAATCTTCCATATTTTAATAACAGATTGTGAATGAGCTTTAATAATCTAGCTTTGCACCTCTATCTTCTGCACAGTTCTGTGTTATAGCACTAAAAGTGCAGATCTATACTGCTCTTTTGCAATCCTATATAGCAGAGTAGGATGCTGTGCTCTGTACAAGTTATTTATATTGAACCAATAGTGCTTCCCTTTCATTTCATACTCTGGGCTTAATCAAAATATCAAAATATCCCTTAACAGAATACTGCTGAGACATTTGCTTTTTCTGATACGGAAACTCATAAAATCAAACCAGTAGTCAGAGTGAAAATAACATCCTCACTGATTTCCTTCTGTTAGTTTGGTACCACATCTCTTAACAGTCAGATAGATGCCTTCACAGATTTCTTAATACCACAACAAAGCCCACTACATATAAACAAAAAGTGCATACTTATCTATCCACAATCATGTTCAGAGATATCTCTTTATGCATGAAAACATCATTACTGCAAAAAAACCCCATGTGATTTGCTTTTAAAATCCACACCTGCCTGTTTAACAGTAAGGTGTCATAGTCTCTCAGAGTTTAGAATAGAGCATTTATTCAATCATGAGAAACAAATACGAACAAGTGAGGAAGGACAGAAGAAATTAACTGAATTAATTAATAGGGAAAAAAAGGAACTTTTGCCACAGTGGAAAACCTAGTGCACACAGTCACATCCAGTGGTTTTTGTCTATGGGTTTGTTGAGTTCTCCACCAAAAAGAGCAACTAGGATGAAGAGGGCTTTTTTCTGCATGATCAAAGCATTAGGAATACAAAAAAAGCCTCCTCACAGATTCCTGCTCTACACGGTTCCTCCCCCAACCCAATCTTTGCACTCTGTTTGCCTTCCTCAGCCTTTCTTTTGAGCTCTGAGCACGTTTCCCAGCCTGTTTCTGTCAATCACTATTGTCAGAACAGCAGCTGCACGGAAGTGTCCACAGAATTATTTCATGCTGAAAAAACACCAGCTTAATGTGTCTGAAATCTGCAGGAACATTACTGGCAAGGAAATGTTGCCCCACTGCCTGCCTGCCTGCTATTCCACCTCCTAAGGCAGGTGGTTTGGAGGGATGCTCTTGAGCTTGCTGCCTCACTGCTGGTACAGTGAGAGCTGTTAGTGGTTTTAATATTTGGCATATTTATATTTTGGCATGGCATTTGACCTGCAAGTATGTCTAACTTCTAGTTCCTTTTCTGGTTAGGGAGCTTATTGCAGAATCAAGTAACAGTGTGACTAAACTGAGGATAAAGAGCATGTTATAATGATGGGGCATCTGCCAGTCAACCATACCAGGCGAACTAATGGTTCCAACTAAGCTGGGGATATTCTCTCTCTAGACAACACATCTGGTCAGGGAAGTTCTCTGACTGCACACCTGTGATCCATCTTACTGGCACACTCACTGTGAAACTGGAATGTCCCACTGAAACATTAGGAGAGAAGAAGGAAATAAGAAACATGTCTCTGTCTGGAGAGTTTAACTGCAAGCAGAGAGTCAGGGACTACACTGAGGAGCAGAGCTGGTGAAGGGGAAGAGCTAATGACCACATACAGCTTTAGTTACAGGTAAAATGAAGCATAACCTTCCCTTCTTTATTTCTGGCCATAAATTCCCACCAGCAATACTTTTTCTGGAACAACTACTTATTTGTCCTTTTTTAGAAATGTAAATCAAAATCAATGATAAGTATCTCAAACGAGGCATCATTAGCCCTATATCAGAGCATTCAAAATTCATGTAACACAAAGTTTCAACTGCCCACCCCAGATCTCTTTTCACCTCTGAGTGACTCATTATTGGGTCTGTGTGTAGGGACAGAGGTTTCCTTCCTGAGTGTTGTGTCATCAGAAAAACAGAAGTGTCCCAGGTAATGTTGAGTCTTCCACCCCAGAGAGTTTCAGGGGAAATACCAAGGCTTTCAAATGATAGTGATGTGGTTGAACATGAGCCCAAAGCTCTAATTCTTGCTTACTTACTGAAACAGATCAGCTTAACTCAAAAATACAATATGTGTTTTGAGAAACAGAGCTACAGACTGAAATATGGCACATAAATATCTGACCCTAGGAGAGAAAAATACATTATCCAGTCTTCAAAAAACAACAAGGATTGATACCTCCTATTCTGAATAAGAAACAAGTTGATCTAAATTTAATAAGTCAACCTGTTTGTGATGTTTTGCTGGGTTTTTGTTTCTTTGTTTGTTTTTAATATTCTGAAAAAACATGAATGGATTTGATTGGAAATACACAGCTGTATGAAAAAAGTATTATAAGGTATATCTGATTTCTGAAAATATACCTGAAACTAAGGTATATTCTGATTTTCTGAATTTTCCTAAAAATTGCATATAATTTAATTTTCTAGAGACTGAATGAAGCTTTCCATCTATGGCCAAGCTGCAGGAGTAAATCCAGAGAACAATTCTATTTATATTTTGTTTCAAAGACTAAGTGGAAATTAAGGACTGCCTAGACCCAGGGGCTGGACTTCTCTGCAGAAGTCCACTATACAAAGGAAATAGGGGAAAATAAGACAGAGAACATAAAATATGCCTACAGGTAGATTGAAAGTCTGAAACACATCTGCAAGAGTAATTTTGTGGAAAAAAGGGAAGAGATTATGGGGTTGACATGGATTCAATGCAGTTAAATCTATAGTTAACAGAAGGAAAGTATCATAACACTGAGGAATAAGAGACAGCAGAATGGCAACCATCTTGAATTGACTCATTTGGCACTGTGCTCTGCACAAAGAGCTGGAGAAGACAATTTTTGGACTGAAAAATAAGGCTATAATAAATTATTATGACAATGTATCCATGCAGAACAGAAGCTGGAGTAAACCATACCCTTTGTTCCTGCTCTCAGTCCTGCAGCTTTCTATGGAAGAGGGAACATTCCTCACAGGATAAACAAGTTGGCATTGGTGTGGCCTCACCTTGAACACTGTGTGCAGCTCTGGACCCCACAATTTAAGAAGGATGTGAAAGTCTTTGAATGTGTCCAATCAAGGGCAGCAAAGCTATGGAAGGGCTGAAAAGAATGTCTCCTATGCATAGTGGCTGAGGAATTTGGGCTTGTCTAGTTTGGAGCAAAGGAGTCTGAGGAACAACTTCATTGTTCTCTGCTGATCCCTGACAAGGAGGAGAGGGAGGTGCTGAGCTAGCTCTTCTCAACAGAATCCAGTGATAGGATGGATGGAAATCGTTCAAAGCTGCACCAGGGAGGTTCAGCCTGGATATTTGGACACATTCTTTTACCAAGAAGATGGTCAAACACTGGAACAGGCAGCCTAGAGAGGTGATTGATGCCCCAAGACTGTCAGTATTGAGGCATTTGGACAATGCTCTTAACAGCATGAATTAACTTTTGGTCAGCCCTGAACTGGACAGAAGAATTTGGACAGAAGATAATTGTAAATCCCTTCCAGCTCAAATAGTCTAGTCTGTCCTAACTTTCCTAGTATCAGAGGGTGGCACACATCAACTGCTGTGGCTTTTTTCCCACTTCTGATTTCTCTAATGAGCAATGTAAAAAAAAAAAGACAAAATCATTCTGAACACTTGGTTGGGAAAGAAAAGATATGATTTAACCTCACAAAATGACAACACATGTGTAACTACTAACCATAAGAGTGCTGATCACTGGTATTAGAATTCATGTTGCTCTTTTCTTAAATAGGCATTTACAGGCATTGTGCTAGCAGCTGAAGGGCGATCATTAGCAGCTCCTGAGATATGATTCACAGTCTTTAAAGTTTTCCCTTCTTGCACATTTTTTTCTCTTGGCATCTTTCTGAGAAACATGTGAATGTCAGAGTCAAAAGACTGAAATCTGTACAATGAGATCATAGGTCTTGGTCCACCTTGCCCACAGCCTGTCACAAAGCCCCGCACACAGTGCTGGGGCCCTATCATTATTCTTACTGATGTCATGATATACAGCCCAAAATAGAAGACTAACCTCCACCCTCAGATTGTTCACAAGTTCTTGGTACTGCTCCATATCAACCCATGGGATTTCCAGTCATCATCAGCAAGTGCTGAAAAAACTGCAGATATTCATCTAATGACATGAATATCTGGAGGAATGAAATACAGATATTTAGGTTCACTAAATGAACAAATGGAAGTCTTTCTACTGCTTTTCCTTACTTCCTGCCTTTTGACAGAAGGCAGCACAAATTCACCAAGTTCACCTCTCTGTTTCTACAGGCACACTCACAGTTCAGCAGAAGTCTGTAGCACTACTAACTTCATTATAGTGGTTCCAATTAAACCCACTTAAGCATGACTGGAAATGAAAAAATATTTCCAGTACATTTGCATAAGGGTACCTTTTTGCTACTGGCAAAATAGGTGTTCAGCTAGATGAGATTATTATTAGACAATAACTTTATTTACAAGAAGTGAAAAAGAACAGAGGGACTCTATTCTCACAGACAAGACTGAAGGTGAAGAGTAATCCTTTCATCCCCAGATCCCTTTTGAAGGTGCTTCAGGAGGGAAAGGGTCACCTTGCTGATGGAGCAGGGTTTCCTGCTCCTTCTGCTTCTTCTCTGATCAGTTCCCAAGGGTGTGAAGTTTTCCTGGGTGCTGCCTGTTGCTTCAACAATCTTGACTGTAAGAGCATTACAGGGCAATGCCAAGAAAGGCCTGAGATCAGGAGACAGTTGCTGCGCAGACGGACATTTTCACCTGTGTTGGCTTTCCTGATGAATTCTCCTGAAAATGCTGAAGTTCATCAGTTTCCATGTGCTTCTGCATTTAACCAAAAGTCCAATAATTAAATGGGCAAGACACACTGAAACTGCTTATTGAAAAGAAATTAATTAAAAAACCTATTTTGCAGTATTTCTATCTATTTTCTCCTCCTCTAATACTCTGTCTATTCCTCCTAACTGGCTGGTGTAGTTGCTCAGAGTATCAATGTCAGGACATGTTTGGTATTGTTGATGGCTGAAATATACTCGGCTATCATAATTTTATCTGAACTGCCTTCCCTCCTTGGACTTTAGGAGTTGAGCAATTCACTTGTATATAATGTTGGAGTAGTTTTTTGACACCCACATTTACTGTTGTTGTTATAAACTAAGAAAGATGATGGGCAGAGATAAACAAATACTCTTTTACTGAAACGTTCAAGTTATAGATTAATTTCAGGGTCTGCTCTTTTAGACTCTTTAGGAAGGTCAAGCCAGAATGACTTCAGACTGTGAGGTAACCAGAGAACATGATACCATCCCACTACAGCATCAGACTTTTTGACACACATAAAAACCTTTCACAAACCTTTCAGAAGTCAATTCTGCTAACATTGGTCAGGGAGTTTCCTGTTACTACAGTTTTGCTACCTGACAGGATTTTACTCAGAATCATTTATTTTTTGGAAACTTTCATGACCCAAAAGTGTATAAGTTCATAGGAAAGTTTAACAAGGGACAGCTGCAATGATATAACCACAAAGGTGTCTCATTCAAAGACTATTATTCTGAATTATTATACAGTAACATCTAAAACAATGACTTAATGAGACAAAACAAAATACTAGGCAAACTGCAGTCACAGCTAGATTGAAGCTTGTGGGAGAAGCAGGAGTATCCTGATGATGGACCAGATGGTGGAGCACCTTCTTGTTTTAAGACTTGTCATTTGAGGCATGTGGATATTGACTCAGCAAAACTTGGGAAACACAGAATAAAGAGCTGCATTGGCTTTTGACTGACACAAGATATTCCTATATCATGAGACTGGTTAAGACACAATAATTCAGTTTCATGGTTTTCCATTGAGCTTATTTACATGGTATTTGACAGAAATCTTTTGGGTTTTGTTTTGTGATGATATAGGGTGTTGGTAGTTTATCTATGAAAGAGCCAATTGTTACAGTTTCTGCACTTACTTGGAGAATTTATGAAAATTCTGAAAAAGTCTAGGACTACTAATTTTCCAGAAGAGAGTACTCTACAAGCAAATAAGGAAAAAAAAAATAAAAAAATAATGTTACCCCAGCTGAAACCAGGACACCAAATAAATTAAGATCTAAGAGTTAGGATTTTATTTTTCCCCCCTCTTAAAACTTTGCCACCTCTCATAACAAATCAAGAAAATGTCTCACAGATTCAAATAATCAGAGTAGATCCCTTATTTATTCAAGAAGTTGGCATGTCCTGGCATTTCTGATACAATTTGCAGTAGAGTTCTTTAGGTGACACACCTGTCAATTTGATTTCTTCAATTAAAAGATGGCAAGAGATCCTTAGAAGCATCTGACCTTTCTGATATTTATCTAAATTGAAAGTTGAAATGCTCCAAGATTCACAAGCTGCTTGTCCTAATCAATTATTCCTCTGCCAAGCCATTAACCACATGAAACAGCCCGTGAGCCAGAAGGAGAGAGCCCACAGACACACCACAGTGCCCCTACAACTTGAACAAATTCTCTTCTGTGGTTTGGCCACAGAGTTGCTTTTTCCATTGCTATGAATAGGAGTGAAAACTGGCTGAAATAGCTTTTAAGGAGCTGGACTCAGGATTCCTTTCTTTTCTTGGACTGAAGGCTGTGTGACCTACAAAAAATCATAGGCATCACTTTGCCCCAAGATTTTTGGCTGGCATTAAATGCTGACCTTGATCCATACTGGAGTGTTTAAGCAGTCAGTGATGCTGAGGTTTTTCAACTCTCATTGAAATCAGTGACAGTATTTGTAACTCAAAAGGACAGATCCTTTCTATCTCACCTGGACTTCCCAAATACAAAGTTCCTGAAATTCCCTCAATTTTTAAAGTATATATACTTATGCATTTATGGGATTATACCTCATTTGTCTCATGAGCAAAAATCAGTAAATTCTCCTTTCTCTGCTCGCAATGTGCTGTAGCTGAGCCAACTCATATGCTAGAATTGCTGCACAGATGGATGGCACTAGAGGACATGCAAAACTTCATCATTGGTTTTCTTGCTTTTCCAAAAGCCAAGGGTCCATCACAGCCCTGTTTCTTCTGGCACCACATAGTTCCCACTGTCTGGATCCAGTAAGAAGATGCTGAAAGCCTCACTGCAAAGTGAGAAAGCTGTTTTTATACCGACACTGGATTAGTCTGAGATGAACCACTGAGGACAACACAGCAGATGATAAAGCTTTTACGTCTGCACTGTGGATTAGGTCTGATAGGATAGTGCACACCAGGGAAAGGAGAGGGATGTGCAACAGAAAATGTGAGCTTAAAGCCCCATGCCTCGTGCAGAACACTCTGCCACCCCTGCAGCCAAATGCCAGCACAGGTAACACTGCAGATGCTGCCTGGGTGAGGGTACTGGATGGATGAAAGTTTGTGCCCAGATGCATAGTAAAACTAGCAACAATAAGGCATTTTCAAAAATCACAACCTGTAACCGAGAAAAAAAAACACAAACATCTAGTGGGTGATCCCATTCCAAACTTTATCGGTAGCGTAACTTTACACACAGTACATATGAAAAGGTGCCACTGCTACATTGGCCAGCCTGATGGAATCCTTTCCCCACTCCTGAACACAAATACAGATACAATTTTAGTCTGAAGGGCTGCTTAGAGACTGAATGACATCTGTTGCTGAGTCTCTTCTGCCATTCTTTATGTTCTTAGAGACAACTCAGTTTATTTACCTGTGAGTAATGCAATCATTCCAAGCCCACGCTGGTAAATCCTCACTATCCTCTCTGTAGCTTACAGGAGACTCTTATCCACAAGGTCAATGTATAGATTTATAGGATTATGGCAATCTAGTCTGATCTGCTTTATAAATTGACTCTGTAGGTCTGAATTTACCTATTTCAGCTCAGGGATCCTTCATGTATCACACTGTCTGTGCATGTATGTGTGTGTGAAGACACAAGCATGTGAAAGCACACACCTCTAGTTACCTGCTGTAACACTGCATAATGCTGGGATGTGAAGTATCCTTGAAAAGGGAATGGAATCAGAGAGAAACTGAAATGGAAATGAAAAGCCAACACACTCGTGTTTTCATGGCACATTAAGAGCTACCTTAAGATGAGACCCTGTTATTCTAATATAAAAGGTAGGGCTCTTCAACCATGTAGCATTCTACTTGCTGATGGCATTCCCCTTGTCTCAGTGCTATAACATCAGGGTTTCTGTCAGAAACCATTTTCCATGTTTTCTTTCCTGTTTGACTCTCCCCTTTTTTGTCAGGTCCTCCCATGCACCTTCAGAGAAACGAAGAAGCAAAGAAAACAAAAAACTATCCATGGGTATTGTACAAATATTTTCATTTTTGGCTGTCATCTGTTGTGCACATCTAGAACAGAAGCAACTGCTGTATTTGCTCACAAATGTCTGGAAACTGATGCATGCATCCCATCATATGCAGAGGTTGGAGTGAATATCATAACAGACATCCAGGGGATTTTAATAACAACCAGTAGCTTCTCAGGGCATAATCGTGACTAGTATCCAAGCACACCTAATGAGAAACTGAAACCTGGTCTCTCAGAAAGAGATGAGAACTCACAGAAAAAAGGAATCCATACTTCTGATAAGGTCCAAGATTCTTGGTCCACAGGCCAATCTAAGTTTATTCAACACTTGGCATGCCGTAGAATCTGGCACGTAATATGGGGAAAGTTTGAGGGATAAAGTGGTTAATTTGAGATTTTTTTTTACAGATTTTGTTGTTTTGTTTGTTTTTTGTTGATTTTGGGGTTGTTTTTGCTTGTGTGTTTGCTTTTTTCTTTTTTTTTTCCCAAAAAACCCCTCAACTAAATAGGTCTTACAAGCACTATGAAGCAGGTTCTGTGTACAGTGGTCTCTCAATCCCAGACTTCCCTAAACCAAAGAACATGGCTGGCTATTTTTCCAGAGGGTGTTATCTCCGAAAATGTCCTTGACTGGTTTGCATTCTTGCACATCCAAATGTTTCTCACCCTCCATTAAGGGATATTTAAGTGTAAGACAGTGATTTTAAAATATGTCCCCTTTGAGGAGAAGACTTAAGTACCAGCATTCCCTAGGTGGATCCCTCTATCACTGCCGAGAGTTGTGAAAGTTTATAAAGCTTTAGTTTTTGGGAGAGTATCAATTCTTATGTCCAATCCTATCAACCCAGTGAAAACAGTGAAGAATGCTCCTTTTCAGATCCTTTTCCCTGAACAGAGAGCCACCACTGCCTAAACACATTCAGGATAGATTTCATTCTTGTTTCCAGCTGGAGAACTTAGCTACTTCTAGAGTCATGATACTAGCTTTAATGGGAGAATGATTTGATCTATTATACAGTTTTAAAAATTGATCTTGATTTCATTGAATTCCTTCATACAAATATATATGGATAAAATTATTAAATAATTTATATCAACCATATAATATGAAACTCATAATAATATAATTGAAAATAATGCCATATAGCTAGATATAATGAGATATAATGTATTAATGTGTGATTTGTAAATTATCATATAAATTATATTAGTATATAATATATTTATAAAGTAGTAATTTGCTGTCATATATGTAGCCACTTTTTCTGTATTATTTGACTTTAATATATGTTTTGAACCACAAGGCCCAATTCAAAATTACTCTTCTGGATACAAATCTTTATTTGTGCCTGAGTTTTCATTAAGTTTATATTTTCTTTTTGTGTCACTTTATAATTATAGTAGCTTCATAATTGGTACTAATTATAATTGCTTCAAAATTCCTAAATTTTCAGATGAATTTGCAGAAATTTCACCATTCATACCAATTGTAAAGCTGCATATTAGTGTTGTCACAGGGAAATAAAACCAGATCTTCTCAGAGAAGAATCATGTCCAGAGCTTATGTACTAGTCTACCCAAAACACAGCTGCATTGTATACACAGCAATCCATTCATACCCCTGAGAAAATCGGATCACAAATAACATTGTCACAACAGACCAAAATCTACATCTGAACGACATACATCCCAGTGAAACAAACAATAACAATCATCATCACCATTATTATTAATAAGCATCACCAGGCAAATTCTTTGCAAACTGAGCTGAACATTTCTCTATTAGCTCAGTCCTTCTGCAAATGGTCCTAATGAAATCCCCTTGACAATCCTAATGTGCATAAGACATTGATGGAAAATACTGAGTTATGAGCCCCTGCATGCTGAACCAGCTGTCTGGAAAATGCATCCTGGGGACAGTAATAATTTGAAGTGCACTGTGAGATCCTTTATCATAAATTGCCTGCCTGCAGGATCATTCTACATGTCATAGAAGGACATAAAAGTGAAGCACAGGGATGGACAACAGAATGGCCAGTAGCTGAACCACAAGGAACAACAACTCCTTTAATCTGACCATGGGGAGCAGTGAGAGGAATGGCAAGCTAGCTTTTTGTAGTCCAAATGCTCTTCCAATCAAGGGTAATGGACGTGAATGCTTTTACTTTGGAACGGTAGACATTTTCTTCAGAAGGATGTGGAAGATTTTAAATTGCAGCTGGGACCAGTAAGGGTAAAAACAGGGCAAACCCATCTATTAAATTTGAACCAAGAACACAGAGAAGGGAATATCCATAGCAAACCACTAGGTATGGCATAAAGCATGGTTAGCAGCCAGCGTTTGCAATCAGGGGTGAAAATTCCAGTTTGGGGATTAAGATGAAAAGAGGGTCAAAGAGCAAGAAGTATGGGAATCCCTGTAAAAGTGAGAGAAATAAATTTGAAGAGCAGGAGCAAGGCCAGCACGTGATTTCAGAATCACAAAGCTAAGCAGGGTTTTGAAGATAAGGACCAGGAGCAAAGCTGAACAGGATGGGAGGACATTGTGAACAGGCACAGGGCAGGCATAAATATGACTATGCTATAACAATTGTGCAAGGGTAAAGCACTCAGGAGATGGCATCAGGGTTAGAAAGTAGTGAATAAGATCCATGACAGAGGCTGTACAGCAAAAGATGTCATGTGAGATTCCCCTCACTACTGCTCAGACTTGGAGGCCAGTCCTGCTACTGGACTAACTGGAGGCACAGCCTCCCAGGAGACTGACTGCAGTCAAAGCATCTGTGAAAACCTGATTGCCAAGGTAGAGCTGTATTAAAATGAAGGCAATCAGATCATGACTTTCTAAACTATTGAGCTTGGTAATACTCCACCATGCAAATAAAACCCCAAAGTTTGGATAATCAGTGTTCAGCCCATCCGTAATTTGACGAGATTGCGAGTAGGAATGTCTCCTCTTCAAAGCACGTGGGTGCTCTATTTGTGCAAGCACACAAGCCTCAGATTTTTGTCCCAAAATCTTGGGAATACAAAATGCAAATTAGAATCTGACAAAACCAGAAAATGCCTCTTAATGTTTTTTAACCTTTGCTGCTGCTACCTAGGCTGTGAAAATTGCAAATGCTTTTTCTCTTAACACGGTGTCAGAATCCAGTCACACGAATAAAGGGACAGAGAGTTAAAAAAAAAAATCACATCAAATATGTCAATAAAATACTTGAGTCCACATTTAAATTACCTGGAAGTCCATGACTGCTTCAATCTGGGTCCCTGGCTTATACAATTGCATTTCAGAGGAATTCTTTGGCAGTGATCTGACTCAAGGAACTCTAATTGCAATCCATCTAGTGCACAGCAACTTTTGTGCTTTGAACTTTGATGCTTTGAACATTACCTTTTATATTAATATATATATATTAATTTACAACATATATAATATGCTGTAAATTTATATCAAGGCAGAAGAGAGGAGGCTCTGTACACTGATTCCCAAACACTAACAACAACATTTGTAAAAGAGTCTAAAAGCACTGTGGTTGGCCTGAAATCTGAACTTGTACTTGTGGCCAGAGAAATACAGATTCCTCTCTATCTTTTCTGTCATACCCTTGCAGCACAGTCACTTTTGTCATTGAACCATGTAAAAACTCAGAATCAAGGGAATTGGATGTGCAACGGATCAGACAGTCATGTCATTTATCCTTTGCAAGCTGTGTGTTAATTTCAAGTAGTGTTTAATATGTTTTGCTTTTAAAAGAAATGTTTCAGAAGCCTCTTGTAATGGCTTCCTTGCAGTTCACTCTTCACATGTTCACCTTAGATGACATGATGAAAAACACTATAAAGAAGGGGCATAGATAGATGGCGAGCTGTGAGAGGGGAAGGGTCTCTGTCACTCCTAAATGGTGATTTTAATTCCACCATTCTTGACCAAAGAAGAATAGCAGGTTAAATCAATGCCTTTTCCCCTGCAATCCATTTATTTTGAAGAAGAAACAGAAATTGGGACTTTAATCAAGGAAAAAGTGCATTTTGATGATTTTTTTTATTTTATTTTTCCCAGAGTGTCCTCTCCTTGTGAAAAGTTTTCTACTATGAACAAGAACCCCTTTAAAAAACAAAACAAAAAAACAACAAAAAAAAGTGATGAATACACAATAGCTTTACTCTGCCATTTCTCACATAAAAGTATCTCCATGGCTTTTCAGGCAGTAGAAGTCCTATGTTATGAGCTGCTTTCACCACCTGGGTCCTTTGCCCTTTAACAGGAACATCAGTGATGAACTATAGCATGTCTACAAGAGGCAGGACTTGTAGCTTGAAGGTGAGTCTCACAGAGAGTGTTAGGAACAGACAGCAGATTGGCAACATGAACAATCTGAGCACCTCTGAAGAGACACAGAAGAAGAATTTGGAAATTAAATGCCTTGGTTTCAAATGAAGCTTTCTAGCTAAAACTTGTGTACTTTTTTAGATCAAAAGGATTTTTTACTTTTTAAGACAAAATTCCAACTTTCTGTGTTTTTTTTTTTTACAAGATCTCACAATTACCTTTTACTTCCTCTGGGAAAACAGAAACACATGCAAGTGTAATACTGTGCCTACTGGCATATAATTCTGATTCACTGTAGGGTAGAAAGACAGTTGGTGAGTATAACTGTAATAATAAAATACACTGTTACAATAAAAGCCCCAGTGTAGATATAGTCTGAATAATATAAGGTAATTTATGGATGTGTAAATGACTTCTCCTGCTGAAATGGAATAACATGTAATTAAAATAATCACTTTTATATCGTCAATAACTGTATTCACACTACCATCTTTTTTTCTTTTTTTGCCAGTTCAATGGTATCAGCACAGTTAAAAAATAAAGCTTCCCCATGTTGACCAGACTGAATCCACATATGTAAGGTAACCAACAGAAAATGGGAAAGATAAAGCCCAAAAGAATAAAAGGTTGGGTTTTCTTGTGAAAAAGCCTAATTTGTAATAGGACTTATACAGAAGATGGGTCTGAACAGATTGAAAAGCTGTAGGTTAGCAAGACTTGAAAAGACTGCAGAGTACAAGGACTGCTTTGGGTCATAACTCATCTTTGTACATTGTCCTGATTTATTCTTACCCTGCTGTAAACAGATCACAAACCTCGTAAATCTTTACTCTGCCTTAGATTGAAGACTTTCTGCAGCTTCTGACCTGTAGGATGGCATGCTTGATAAAACCACCTGGATCTGGGCTTGGGAGGTTTGTTTGGTTTGGATTTTTCATACACTTTCCTTGCTTTATCTTTAACCAGTACATACTGATGGGAAGAAAGTTCAAGACAAGCTGAAATATTTCAGCATTATTGCAAGAGGCCTAAGTAGAACAAGCATATGTAGCCTCCTGAGCAGTTCAGCGTTCAGCAACACAAAACCATTCCCCCACAATGTATATGTTCTGATGTTTACCAAGCTTTTTATATGATAAAGTCTTTCTCTCATTTGTGTTAGAATATCATTGAACCAGTAGGGTCTGGTGCTGTGAAACACAAAGGACACGCTGATTTGAAGTGGAACTTCAAAATAGCTGGCAAAGTCTGAGTGCTGAATGAGAATTACTGTGTGGAGGTACAGCACTACTGGCAGCATAATGTTTTAGAGGCAACAGTAATTCAAAATTCACAGTGTCTGCTCTTGTGGAACCTACTGGTCCCATGGTACTATTGTATAACCATGGTGCCTTGGCCAACAGTCCCCCTGCCAATAAAACAGCTTTTATACACCCCCAGCTGTGTATGAACCATTGTAGAGCATATTCAGAGCAGTTGCTTTTTTCTGCACAGTCCCTGAAGGATTCTGCTTTCTCCTACCCTGCCTCAAAGCAAAAGCAGTTTGAGAGAAGCTGATAGAGATACATTAGAGAAATCCTGGTGAAAGCTGCAGTGAGGTGAGCCCTCATCCTATTCTTCCTGGGATGGAACCTGCTGACTTGAGAAGGGCCTTGGGGAATCCTTTCTGCTAGAAGATTGTGGGGTAAAAAATGAATCTATTTCTTTCTATAATTTAGCTTATTAAATTCTCTACTTTCGAATGCCAATGGCATTCTCCTTGAAATACATATTCCAGCAACCTAAATATGGTAAAAAATTGTAAGACTTAAGAAAGCTGTAACCATTCAGGTTCAAACAGCTTAGGTTCAAAACCTTGGGTGCTGCATGAAGGATAAAACAGGTTTTGTGGTGCTTGTTGGCTCCTGTAGATGAAGAACTAGCACTTCCAGTTTCAAGCATCTCCTTTTACCAGCTTCTGTTGCCTTCAAGTAAGACTTCTCATCTAGATTTTCAGTCCAGAATTCTACGCAGTACAGTATTCAACTGGCACATTTACTGCCAGTAAACCATGACCAGGTTCGTTAAGAGCAACACAAACCAATTATTTGATTTACCTGCCTTTACTGCCTTTGGACATTTGGCAGAACAAGTGTAAACATGGTAGACAACAAGGGGGGGAAAAAAAGCATCTGTTTAAATCAAGGAAGAACCTTCCAGATGAATCCTGCAGTAAAACCAAATGATTTATATTTCTAACACCTCCCAGGGCCCTTCTCTCCTTTTGGTGGGATGTGTTTGCTGCCCCGTTACATAGTTTAGGTTCAAAACCATTTCACAAAAACATGTCTTAGCTGATAAATCTCCTTGAGAGACACCAAATATCTTTAACTGAGTCGTTTAGAATATATTATCAAGGTTATTCATTGCTAACACAAGACTGTGAGCTTGGTTTAGGGTTATTTTTCTGCATTCTCTGCAGCAATCAGCATTTTGTGTAGCTTGGACATAGAGATTTTCCTCCACATAATTTACTTTGGGGAATACCAAGTATGAAGTTCATATCAGCACTGACTTGCTAAAAGAAGTCTATCACATCACAGTTGTGACACACATGAAGTGGAAAAATACTTGGGTACTGCTGTCAAGAACAGTGTTTTTCCAGTCTGGTTATCGTATCACACAGGTGTAAATCTTGGATAATGCTTGGAGAACTCTTTCCTGACAGAGTTATAAACAAACCAAACTCCTAAATTTGAGGCTTAGCAACAGCCAGTCATCCCTCTCCCCTGGAAAACATTAATTCATCACTACTGCAGACAGTCTACCCATCAAGTGTTCTATAATAAATATCACCCATTCCTGTTTCTATCACAGTAATCAAGGTCCCATTCTGCTATACATTTTGTAAAGGATGACACCAGCAGTGTCCCTGTTTTCAGGCAAATGTTGATCTACTCTCTCAGCTAAATCCCCCTAGGAGTCACACTGCTAGCTCAGCAGCCTGCTCATCAAGCCCGTTCACTGAAGTTTGATTAAGGCAGAGAGCCTGCAGAAATCGAGCATCAAGCCTTTGTACTAAGGCAATCCTAGGCAGGCCAGCCCTATCCAATAGATATTTTCTTTAAAATTATTTTTAAGAAATCCTAGGGACCCCATTAATGAGCTGTAATAGGGGTGGAAAACCTTAGGGCAGCTGACCCTCAACACACACAATGTCAGCTCTCATTCTCACTCTCCCTTTACAGTGTTGGTGTATTCAAAATGCTTGCCACCAGTGTCTGAGCAGGAGAGTCCTGAGAAGCTTTTTGCATACATGCAAGAATGCATTTGTTGTATCTATTATACTTTCCCTGTTACTGCTAAAGAAATACACAGACAACTCAGTTTTGAGATCTGAAAGAAAGAAATGTGCTTTTTTTCCATTTTTTTTTCTTTTCCATTCTGTTAAGCTAAGTAGTTCTCTCAGTAGTATGAATGTACCTGTGGTGGGACAATCCATGCGATAAAAGGTTTAATCACGGGGGCCAGCCACTCACAGATGGATTTCAATTAAAGTGTGCGTTATTTATACCTTTTAATTCCTTGCCTCCAGCCATATGTACCAACTACTTTATCACTGATGTAATAAAAGAAGGTGCACATGAAAAGGGATATGGACGACAATAAGCTAGTTAATAACTATGGGATTATTCATTGCATAGGATGTAACAATAGTCTCCATTAAATCAAGGTCACTCCTCCCTCTTCATCCAGTCCGTTCCATTCCACTTCACTTCCCTAAGTGACTGACAACTTAATAACACCTAATTTGTAAACACTGACAACCATATGGTGTAAAAACTTCACCATGCCTGAGAAACACGTGTTTTGTGGCTGTTGCTATTACTTATATGAAGCTGGCACCTGGGGCTTGCAGCCAGAAATGAGGGCCTGACCTGTGGTGGTGGGAATGAATGTGACTCCTCCACATGCATGGTAAGCATCCGCAGTGAAGGGTTTTGGTCAGAAAGGAATCAGACAAAAAGAATTAAGAGTTCCTGGGAATGCTAGAGAAGCCAAAAAACAGTGTCCACCTGATTTTAAGCTTGGATCCTTATACTTGTTATGCTCCTGATCGTCATCAGTGTACCAGTATTTCCTAGTTTCCAAGAATATGGAGTGGTTGCAGGATAAAGTAACACTGATCTTTAGAGGTCAGAAGATAATTACACAGTGGGTCCATATTTCCTGCTCCACTCAGATCCTGATATCCTCACTTAGACACAGAACTGGCATCACATTTTTTTTTGGAGAAATTCAGTTAATCTCTGCTCAAAGTGGTGACATGTTGCTGGGGTTACAACTTTAATGAAGAGACCCCTGAATTTTCACTCAACCAAAAACCTCTGCAAGTTATTATGGAATTTTATTTCAGGAAGTCTAAAATAAGATCTTTGCCATTCAAAGGCTTGAATGTCAAAACCACACACACACATACTAATATATTCAGACAACAGAAAAACAGAAAATTTAATACTGTTATCATACCAAGATGCTTTCTTATTTGCTTTCTGTTTTTTTGAGCTACGGAGAAAGGGAACTAATCCCTAAACTTCCACTCACAACTATAAAGGCTGAAAAGTAAATTTTTTTTTAGTGACAAATGAGATTGTAGTATAGTCTGTTGTCTTCTGGAGCTGGGAGGAGAGTACGTAGTTTTATATTTGTAAGAGTGGTATACAGTCCAGAAAGAGTTCAAGTTTTGGATAGAAGCATGTCAACAAACAGATTGGTCAGATAACACTAAAAATTAAAAGATGCAAATTATGGTGGGGTTAAGCACACCTGCTTTCAGATCTGGCTTTCAGCTGGAGCAAGCATTTGTATGGAATACAACAGATATGTGCAAAACAGTGTGTGTGTTAAAATGATGAAACAGCAGGAAGGTTACATACTAAGCTGATAATCAGAGTTTTGAAAGTAGCAACTAAGACACTGGTCTCAAGCTCATCCTTTTCTGACGTAACACAGCATGAGAAGTAGTGGGTATGCTCAGGTCAGGAGATTGTCCAGAGAAACACATAATTTTAAACAGATTCCCTAGTAAATCCAATGATTTTTCAACTAAACCCATGTCTACATAACAGGGAAGATTTTCACTCACCACAGCTCAGAAAGACAAGGAAGATTTAGGTTCACACATGTAAGACCAATTACAAGGTAGCAAAGTGTCTTTAAGGCTTTTGACATGGAACTACAGGTAAGCATATACCATGGTAAGCCTTGTGGTCAAATTGTTTTGGAAAAAGATACAAAAGCAAACACTTTTCTTCGTCCCAAGCCAGAAAAAACTTTATCCATCCTCAGAGATGAGGATTTTTCATAATAAAACCCCCTCAAAGATACCATCATTTGAAACCCTAAAGGAAAATCTTTGTGGAAACTGAATATATTCCCTATCTTGAATTTTACAGGAAAAGCACCTATCAAATTTCATGGGGTATTTGGTTTTCAAATTAGATCAGCATCTTATTTACAGTGAGGCTTCTGGTGGAAGCCAGTATATTGTGAAAAGTCTTAAGGACTGGTCTCGTTTTGCCAGTATTTCATATTCTGTTTGACAGCTGTTTTGCCCAAGAGGTGCCACACATGCTATATATATATAATAAATATATAAAATAATATATTCGGAAGCTCTTGGACAAGGAGGCCATGGTACCACCCACAAAGGTATATTATTATCTTTGTCTGTCCTGCAAAGCATGATTGAGTATTCCTGAGGAAATGGGAGTTTTAATAATTTCTATCTCTGGTGTTCCCTGACTAGATATTTCACTATTGGTGAAATTGCTTTCATTTGCGCCTCAGAGTGTGAAATGATCCTTGTCCTTGAATGGGTTTATGCATTTCAGGAAGTGACATGGTAAGCCACAGTGTAAATACAACTTCGGATTTGTAATTCAAGTCCACTCCCACACGGCAGCAGAAGGACACATATTCCTGTCTGACAGTTTTCTGAACTGACACTGAAGCTTC
Source organism: Campylorhamphus procurvoides (assembly GCA_013396655.1). Lineage (NCBI taxonomy): Eukaryota > Metazoa > Chordata > Aves > Passeriformes > Dendrocolaptidae > Campylorhamphus > Campylorhamphus procurvoides. The sequence continues at coordinate 912,671 of WBMV01005542.1, read as the reverse complement.
ATGTTCTGATTCTCCTTTTCTTAACACCACCAGTGCAAATTAATGCAAATCAACATGTTAGCATTTTAAGTTCTGCTTTGCATGTTGATAAATGATGAGAAGTAAAACACTGGAGAATTAAAGCCTGATTCCATACAGAGAAATGTGCAAGTGTTTACTGATTTCAAACCTGAGCATACACACACACACACATATATATATATGTATATATATATGTATGAAATTACTTTTTTTTCTATGCAAAGATATTTATTTGGCTCAGGTATATTTTCACTACTTAAGCACACCATAAAAAACATTCAGTGAGAAACCCTCATGAACTTTGGTAGACTTCAGATAATGACAAATTAAAGAATACATGTTTGTCTTCATTTCAGCAAGATTAGTGATACCTCACAAATAACTGTCTGTTTCTTAACACCCGCTGCAGTATAAATCTAAAAAGAAAAATAAATCCATTTAAGTTTAGAAAATTCGGCTTTTGTTTGTCAAATAATTAAATGCTCTGTTCTGGGGGTCTTTCTTCAAACTCATCAAATTTGCAATTATGTTCTTTGCCCTTTAATACTACACATAATTTTTTTGTCATGAATCCTCATTGAGGTGTCTTTAGCTAAAATGATAAGAGAGGAAAACAAAAGGATGCAGTCTTTTTTTTTCCATTTTCAGTTCATACTTCATCTCTGAGTAATGAAAGTGAGAACTCAAAATTCAACATAAAAGATAACCCTAAACTTCAATGAGTAATAGGAACATCTGCATTCAGGGAAGGATCCTGGGGCTTTGAATCATCACATAACAAGAGCCATCAGCAGGTAAGTCCCTTGCTCAATTTGTTTTCCAGAGCAACTCATCACAACTTTCATAGCAAAAGCAGTTCTGTAGAAGTCCCCTCACTTGCCAACTCTGGACTGCCCTAACAACATTCGTGATGTCACAACACTGAGACTGCAGACTAGTTTTGTTCACTACATGAACAAGTGGGTGCTGCTGTTTCACCCTACTTTTCATGCCGCTCGCCCTATATGCAATTGCAGTTTCAGCCCCTAGAATGCCCGTTTTCCACAATGCACCCACCTTCTTCTCAGGTTAGTTCCGAGGTTCTTGACAGAAAATTCTATGCAGGATTTGTAACACTTATAGCTTGTAGCAAAAGATCATATTTTGGCTCTTGACAAAGGACACTCCCTTTATTTAGGATCAACACATTGCTTTTGATCTCATGATTTACCCTGTGTTAGGACATCAGAATAGACTTGTAAGAATATGCAAGCTCAAGGTCCTTCTATCCAGGTTCTAGACATCTGCCCAAGACAATGAATCGTGGATACTTATCCTTAATGTGCCCGACTCTACTCTGATTGAGGTTGCTGTCGATCATAGGCCTTGCAAACTCAAGTCAACAGATGCTTCTCTAAATTAAATCTACGAGTTTTTGGAGATTTTCCAAACTGAGTCTCTACCAACAGCATATTTTTGCAAACTGGCTATCACCACTTAAATCCCATGTATTCAAAACTGAGGCCAAAAGAGACACTTCAAGGGGCTTCAGGCTTGTTAGATTAACTTCTACAATGGACTTGCCAACAGCGAACAAGTGTCTTTTAAAGAGGAACAAGCAGTAGAGCAGTATTCTTGGCTGGCATGTGCCTCAGACTATATACCTGATGACCACTAAGATATACAAAGGGTAGAGGGTGTGAAAGGTTTGGGCATAAGACTGTGTTCCTTGTTTTCTTTTTTGTTTTTCTTCAGAAATCTGATCACAAAAGGACTGGAATAAACACTTGCCCATCAGGAAAGTGGGAAAGGATAGTATAGGATACACACCATGACCAGCACACCTGGTAGTAGGGGATCTAAAACAGTGTTTCGTGTCAGCTTGGTCATACAGGTCAGCAATTTCCCTGAACTGGCTATTTCTATTTAGGGCAGATCAGGCAAGTATGGTGACATGCTTAAACCACTTTGCTGATGGTCTAAATGGGTTTCCCTCCCTGTCTGTGGTTGTCAGGAGCACACAGGTATATAAAATTTAAATTTTGACTTCCCTGTATCACACTGTCAGGGTTTCACTCTAAAGTGACTTCCAAGAAGAAGAATACAACATGCAGAAGTGTTTCCCAAGGACACTATGTCTCCCATTCTTTTCTCACACAGTAAAAGACAGCTGATCATTGCATTTCACCTCCTTATTATGCTCATTTCCCACATGTTTACGCATTTGCCAGTGGGAAGGAGGAGTTAAAATCATTCTTGGTTAAATTCTATTTTCCTGTGATGGTATCATGTTAAACTTAACCTCTTCTCAATGGTCTCTCTTTTTATCTTAATGAAATTCCTCATTTCTATATATGTCAAGCTGATGAGAGAGAACCAGCAGAGGTGAGGAATAACAATATTTCTTCACCCTGCTCTGGCATGTACAGATTTCTACTCTCCACCATGCCCCCAATCAAAATAATAATAATAAAAAACCCTCCTACAAAAATCACCCATATTTCTCCTTATTCAAAAATGAGCTAATTACCAACAATTCCAGCCTGACTAAGGAAACACTTGAGGTAAAGGGATGCCACATACACCATATGGTACATGTCTTGTTGCAGCAGTTTCCAAGCATACAGTACAGATTGTACAATCATCTTTATACAGCTTAGCCAGAAAAGCGCATTTCTTTTTATTTAACAGCAAATGCAATTGCCTCATAGAAGAAACTGCTTCCTTGGCTTTGGAAACTAAAAACATTCCTGAAATCATTATGAGGTGAGATGAAAACAGGATTAAAGGAAAATAAGTGGTACATACTGCCAGGAACAATTTAAAGTAAAATTTGTACCAAGTGCCCTGAGAGGGAGATGACTGGGGACAGAAATCATGTTCTCTGTCTGCTTTACACGTTGATTTAGAGACTTCTCTGAGCAGAAACTGGGTAAAGCTAATCAGATGTATAGAGGTAGGACAGTTAGCTAGATCTTAATGTTGGAAGGAAAAGTCCGTGGATTTATGGATCTTTTGAAAAACAGCCACAAGAGAACAGCACTGTGAAAATATGGACTTTGTTTCTCACTGACTCACATTCAATTAATCACCTGAGGAGTGGAGAGAAATACAGCCATCACTAACTCTTCTGTTAGGATGGTTGTGCATTACATAGTTAGAGAAGTGTGTTTGGCACCTCTTCTAAAAAAACTGTGCTCTTCACTGTCAACAAAGGGCATGAGAATGTTTTTTTATGTAGGGTTAGTTGAACTACTATCATGCTCCTCTATCAAAAAAATATAGAGGTTATGTTCAGCTGAGACCTTCAGTTACTTTCTTTTCAGGTACTGAATTCCCCCAGCCACCAACACCTCCTATACACTCATAACAGTGGGAAATTACCCCGAAATTACCCCAAAAGAGATGAAATTATGCCTTATGTTTCCTCTTCCTGAAAATGCAATTTAAAAACAAACAAACAAACAAAAACAAACCAAAACACAACCTCCCAAAATAAAAAGAAAACAAACAAAACAAAACAACAACCACCCAAAAAAACCAAACCAAACAAAAAAAATGCTTATCTCTTACTGATTGATGAAACCACCAGCTCTTTATCAAATACTTGTACACTTATGCTAAGAGACTTCTACTAGTAATGTACAACTTCATAACCACATGAAATACGGAGTGGCTCAGAGCTGAATGCTCAAACTGAGAATCAAACAGGTGCCCTTCCTCTCCCCCTTGCTGAAGTAGCCATAGATTTACTTTTATTCCATTTCTGCTGCTGATTTATATTTCAGCACTTCAAACAATCAACCACAATCTTAGTGGAGGGCTGGATCTTAGATCACAGACATAAAAGACAGAAGAGACCATCTTCCTGACAAGTGTGAACAAAGTACGCTAATAAGAGATTAGTCAGATATTAAGGCTTCTCTCACTTTAAGTCAGTCAAAATACCCTGCATTAACACTTTACAAGAAAGCAAGAATTTTATGCTTTGTTGTTTTTTAAAAGTCAGCACATCCACTGCTTGCACATAAAATTGGGACAGATCAGTATTTTCTGAATACAAGTCTCAGGTATATTATTTTTGTCTCTTAGCATATTCCCACTCTGGTCTTCCTCCCTCTACAGACTGATTACTTTATAAGTGTATTTGCATATTTTTAACCAGATCATAGTCATCTGTGCAAACAGCAGGTAGGAAGGCTATTAAGTGATGAAGCTCCAATTTTTGTAAATTTTAATTATTGAAACAAGATTATGGGAATGCCACACAGAAAACACAATACAATATTTAAGAAACACTGTGTAAAGCTTTTGAGCATCTCTGGGAAACACATCAAGTTTGTCTGGATATTGTAGAGCCCTGAAAATAAACCCTTTTACCTTAGAAATTTCAGTAGACACTCTGAGGCTACTTCAGAGAACACTTTCCCAGGAAACAGAAAGCAGTTTTCATGAGTTACTTCAGGTTTACACTAAGGTGTGCTGACAAAGTTTAAAATTAGAAACATAGTGAAGAGGAGACATGGAGAATCACTTTCACAGAATTTCACAGAATATTCTGAGTTGGAAGGGACCCACAAGAATCATTGCGTCCAACTCTTAAGTGAATGGCTCATACAGGGATCAAACCCATAACCTTGGTTTTATTAGCACCATGCTCTAACCAACTGAACTAATCTCAGCATTAGGGAAGAATGTTTAGTTTCAAGAGTTTGTGACCTGATAGAAACCACAAGAGATGGCTAACAAAACAAGGAAGTTCAAAGTGGCACTGCAGTGTCAGCAGAATGTGCAGTACAAACGCTAGGAGGACGGGAAGAAGAGAGCCATTGGCATTGGGGCTCAGTGCTGGGGTACGTTAGGCCTCTATTCAGCTACAACTATCATCAACAGACCATAGGACGCACTAGAAGGATGACAGCAAAACAAGACAGGTGTTATTGAACAGACCTCTTTGCATACTGAATCCCCTCACGCACTCATGTTGGACATCTTAGTACCTTTTTCCACCAGATATTCATATTCTGAAAAGCCTCTCAGTAGGAGAAACCATATCAAAGAAGACCCTTTTCAATCTATACATTGAGCCTGCTAATGTCCTCCACTGACAGCAATGATATTTTTGATGTGGAAACCTCTGAAACATTCCCTCCCAGTAGCCAAGATATGGCAATCCTTAACATCAGCTGACCCATATACACACACATCGGTAGACTCTCAAGGACATTCTCTTATCTTGAGTGGTAAGAGCTCGTATGATGCAGCTAATATGCACTAAAAATCTATTAAGAATAGGTTAAAAAAAACCAAAAAACACACACATCAAAGAAAAAAAAAAGGCAAAACTCCCACCCCTAAACCACCATCAAACAAAAAAATCAGCAAAACCCCCTATACTAAACAGAAAACTATTTCTATTCACTACGAACAGGTGGCCTTGCCTCTTTGAAAGAAAGTAGTTTCAGAACAATACTCTGGAACCAAGAAAGTCACTGCTAGAAAGGACGGACATATGACACAGTAAGAGTTCTGATTAAACTCTAAGTGGCCATAGCAACATCACTGTTTCATACTTTTATTCAATGAAGATTAAAAAAAAAGAGAGAATTAAGCATTAACACAGCTAGCTATCATTAATACAAAAGCCTGCTAGAAGGACTTTTGTGCTTACACATCAATGTAATCTCTCTTCACAAGAGTGGCACCTGTCACCACAGAGCAGGATGACTGAACAAACAGAACTCAATTAAAAAAATATTGAAAGGGCATAGCCTCAATCTGTCCTGTGGTATGGAGGCCTCTTTCTCATAATGAGGGCGTCAGTGACTCACCCCATATCACACAAAGGAAAGACATAATGACATTACCATGGGGGACAGCAGGAGGGAAGGGGTGCATTTAGGGGGAATGGGGGAGATAAGAAAACAACCACAAAAAACAACCACAAAAAAAAATTGGTCACATTCCTGGTTATGTCAAGGTGATGAACACAGAATGCTTCCTGTTTTCCTACAGCTTCTTTGGGTATTTTGCAGGTTATAAAGAAACAGAAGCCCTTTTTTCAGTTTGCGTTCATTACGTGTCTGGACTGACACTCTCTATGCAGCCCCCAGGATCATGACAGCACAGGCTCCCTGGAGCAAAGAGCCACAATGCCAAACGAACCATTCCTGGACCTGGGACAAAAGTCACTTCAATGGCAAGAACTGACAGCAAGCCTAGGTTCCTGATGTTAAGCACTACAGTGTTGCTCCATACAACAGTTGTATGTCATAAAAGGGAACAGGACTCAACATCCAAGAAGTTCCTTATGGACCTATGTCCATGTGCAAGTCAATAGTGTTTGCACACAAAGCAGTGTAGGCTCACTGACTATATGGGCCTAACTTGCTGCATCTGTGGTCAGAGCTCAGCATCCTGCTGCTCTGCATTTCCAGGTTTATTTTGTGAGAATCTCTTGTTCCCTAACATTTCAAGGGTTCCATCATGTCTCCTTATCCTGTGCCAATATCCTTAAAGGTTTCCCTTATGACTCTGTGTCATTCTTCTCTTTCCCTCCTACTTTGTCCTGAAAGAAAACATTCAAATACAAAAGTGAAGAGGGGTAAAAGTTGAAATTATAGAATCATAGAGCAGATGAGGTTGGAAGGGAGCTCTGCAGGTCATCCTGTCCAATACTGCTGCTCAATTCAGGCAAACCAGAACAAGCTGCCCAGCATCATGTCCAGATGGCTTTTAAGTATCTCCAAGATGAAGACACACCACAGCCCCTCTGGACAACCTGTTTCTATGTTTGGTTACCCTCACAGTGAAAAAGTGTATCCAGATGTTCAGATGGAGTCTCTTCTGTTTCCTTTTGCATCTGCTACACCTTGTCCTGTCCTTGGCACCACTGAAAAGAGCCTGGCATTACTTGCAGAGGAAGCCAGGACTGGTTATCATTTTCTTGCTGTTTAATTGATAAATAATTAGAAGCATGACCGAAGTTGAGAGCATGTTCTCTGCCCTTTTGTTTGTCATTTTAAATTCAGGATGTCTCTAGTGCTTGGTACAGTCTTAGCAAGTTCATGAACTTTGATGTTTAATGCAAAGAAAAACTGTTCAGTTTTAAAAAAAAACCTTGGAACTAAAGGTATGGTATTGGTTGTGCGCTACCAACTTGAACATGGGAAAGAAATCTGAGCTAGTAAATTTATTGCTTCAGTCTACTTAAACCTCTAGGAAAACTAATTCCAGTACCATTTGTGATCACCACTCCACTGGATAAAGCAGCCGTACATACATCTGTGTATGTACACAGACAGCAGCAGCGAGAGTGAAGCATGCTTTATGCCCTTGGGACTTGATTCTCTGTAATTTACTTAGTTTTTCTTGCAAACAATGAAAAAAAATAATATATTCCACCAACACCAATCTCAGGAGCTTTTAAAAAAAGATAATGACAAAACAAATAAATAAAAGTGGGCCACTGGATTTGCTATAAAAAGAATACCCAAAGAGACACAATGTTGGACACCACAGGGTTAGCTTCAGACAATACCTAATGAGAGCCATTTGATCTCTTCTCTCATGATGAACTCTTTGGAGAAAGGTCAGTCTAGCATATGTAGCAAAAGACTGCATGATGTAGATGTCTGCTTGTATAGGACTTAGGACAGCTCATTCCTTTAACAAATGCTAATGGTCATCTACTATACAGACTTTTTCAGGCACATTAACAGCACTTGAATGCAAGAGACTGCTTGCCCAGAGATATCCACATGGAGCTGTTTTGAAGAGATTCCGCCATAAAAAAATTATAGAGAGGATAGCAGGTAGGCAGGATGCAAAGTTAACATACCCTGCAATGAGAAGGAAAGCCACCCACTGAAATCCATCCCCAGCAGCCATGGCTCAGCTGCACGTGGGTGGCAGGCAGCCAGGCTGGCCTGAGAGCTGACTGGCTCAGCAGCTGCAGCTACACGTCACCCACGGGATCCATGCCACTTTCTTTGGCAGCAGACAGAGAACTGACAACACAATCACGTGTGTAAGTTACAGCTCACTGCTGAGCGCCACAGCATCAAATGCTGAAAGCTGGCCAAAATTTTCCTGAGTTTTCCATGAGACTGGCACTTCCTCTGATTGATCTAGTGCTACTTGGACACTGTGAATCAGCTGCTCTGCTCGAGAATGAAGGTGCTCCCATACCACTGCAAAATCCATCTGTGTGGGGCCTTGCCTGCTGTTACTGCTCCCTTGATGCTGCTTAGGCACACTGTGCTCCTGTAGAAAAGGGACTGTATTATGCAGTCACCTGTGTCTATTTCTGCACTCACGTTTAACACAGTGTTAGGTCCTCCCTCATCTTCTTTGGACAAAAAAGCTCCACTGTGTGTGCAATTGGCAGTGTTCATGAAGTATGTGCAAAACTCACATCTTCCCCATATTCTGTAGAGCTTTCTCTGTGCTTCCCATTCAGAGAGGGCACAGAGAGGATAAAGGCAAGGTAGAGCAAGATAAAGGCAGCATCAGTCCCTGGACATTATGGAAACATAGAAATATGGATGCTTTCACAGGGCTGAGTGCTGCATGAGAAAAAAAAAAACACTCAGTCTCCTGTGAAGGGATGTGGGAAAGCAAATCATTTGCTACAGTGCACCCATAACTCTCAGAAGCTGCATAGCTATGTAAGTAAGGTAGAGGAACCACATATACAGTGACAAATGAGACCATCTCAAAGCTTTAGAGGAACACAGTGAGAATGTCACTTCCCCAAGGATGAGAAGTTAAGCTTCTAAGAGGGATACATAAGTCCAGCTATGGAAAGAAACGAGAGAAAGATAATGGACAGAAATAGAGGAGAGATCAAGAGAGTCGAATGTGCTGTTTGCCAGGGAGAAGGATAGTGGCCATGCTTCTGCAGCAGCAACTACTGCCTCTTTTGCATAAGCCCTCTCTCAGGCTCAGCTTTCCAGGCTCCTAAACACAGTCAAAACAACACAGAGAATCACAAGCTGGTCTGTTGCCCCCCACAGTTTTCTGCTTTACTGGCAAGCTCCCACTTCCCCTGAGCCTGAAGTCAGCCTTGAGAATTTTGCTGGCTAACACGGCAAAATCCACAGTACAAAATAATAGCACATGGGCATGAACAGGTGCCACATTACTAAGCAAAGGAACAACGTCCAGAAACCTGGGGTTGGTCTCAGTTCCTTGCAAAAAAGCAAACAAACTAGCTTCTGGCTAAGCAGGTGGCAGTGACATGTAGGAAGGACCCATTAATGACAATGAGTCTGGCACTCAACCATCATACAGCTTCACACTGCATGTCCCTAAGAGGATGCTTGGAGCAAGGAGCTCCTGTCTTGCTAAGATACTTACTTGTAGAAACTAGTAAGTTCACAAGGTAGAAGAAACAATGCTGTGCTTCAGTCAAGTAATAAAAAATATGCTACCTCCAGCTGTAACATTGTCTGTAAGCATATTCCTACCGACAGGTAGTCCGCATTGAAATGTGCCAATGTGTTCCTTGCGCTCAGCCAGAAGTGACATGATGCAGATAATCAAGGCAGTGCAGGACCATTAAAAACAAACACATCCATCTGCCAAATAACAATAAAACCCCTAGTTCTTAGAAGTTTGTGCAGCATTTGTTTTACTTAGTAGCAAAATGGTTTTCCAAGACAAGAGCAGAACAAGGTAATTTTTTTCTTCTTCTTTCCCACTCTCCACATAGAGATGGTACAGGTAGTGGAAAATGATTGTCCCCAACTGATGCCTTCATTTCCACAAACAAACATACATCTTCTGGCTAATTATTCTAAACTGTGTGTTTTGTGGGTCTTGGGAAAAAAAAAATTCTAACACATTTCCTCATCCTTCTCCCTCTACTTACCAGATAGGACATGTGAGCCAAGAAATTTCATAGTGTCTTACCAGTTGGCGAAACAAACCCAGAGAAGACCAGGAAAGGTTTTTAATATTAAACAGAAACCAAGAAGGTGGTTTCAAAATTAATTCTTACTGCTAATAGTAAGCAAAAGTTTATGCCACAAAAACTTTTGGGTTTTGCAAGTAGTATTGCAATGTAACAGAAACCACGCTGATATGGTTATGGCTCCCAAATAAATATTTCTCCACTCTAAGGAGAAATCATTTCAAATCTTGTCTACAGTGCTCTTCTGCAAGGGAACATTAGACTCCAGATTTGTCAAATACAGGACTTCTGATAGCATTAGTTTCAGTTTTAGTTATAGAAAGAAAAGGTTGAGTCTTCCTATAGAGACATGAAAGTGGCAATCAATCATCTGCAGTGTGATTACACAGCTACAGATGTGGAGATAATAGGTTCCTGCTGGTTAATTTTGTTCCTCCAAAGTATTTCTGATTTGGAATGAGATTTTTCAAGTTTAAATAGTTTTTTTCTTTTTGAGGGGAAAGGATTTCAACAAAAAGAAAAAAAAGAAAAGAAGTAAGCCTTGAATATTTCATTAAATACAATATGAATTTTTTTCTTCATAATTTACAGGGTTTTTAAAATCTCTCTGCAAACATGCCAGTTTTTAAAGGGACAGGCGTGAATTCAAATAGAAGGTACTGAGACTTTCTCTAACTTTACAGGTGTGACAGGTCTCAGCCAGTTTCATAGTAACCAGATGAGGTAAATTTCCCCTCAATAGCTGGACAGGCTGTTTGTTTCTTTTGCGAGAGGCTAGTCATAAAACAGCAGCAAATCTCTCCACTTAATCTGTTGAAATCCACAGAGAGGAAAGAAAACCAGAGCTCTTTAGTTACCTGCCACTTTAGACTGTCTTTTACCCAAGGCAGGAGACACGGTCTCTGTTCTTCTTGACTCAGACATATTACAAGAAAAGCACCTGTTGCATTTCAGATGCTCCCAACTGCTGGTCATGATCACCCCCTTGCTCTCACTGGCCTGGACATTTGCCCATTTTTAATGGGGTGTTTGCAGCAGAAGCAACCATAAGCAAACTTCAGTCAGGAGATTACAGCAACCTGCCTGAAGATGGGAAACAGGAGCCCATGTTCCTTATCTACACCAGGAGGGACAAGGCTTTGAAGGTGAAGTTGTGGACATCCAAGTCTGGTTATCCCACCTTTCTTCGTGGAAGCAAGAGGAAACTGTCTGAAACTAGAAAATAGCTCTGCAGAGCAAAATGGTACCTTAGCCCACTATTAGTACTGCTGCCTTTTGCCCTGGCCCTTAACTCTGCAGACCTCCTTGGAATTTAATATGGTTTCTCCTTTCTGACGGAAGCCACTCCTTGACCTGCACTGAAATCACACTGTAGAGGTTTATCTAGCAGAAAACTCCTTTTCCATGGACTCTTACTCGCTTCTGAAATCAATGTTCACAACCTCAGGGAAACACATATATCAGAAACACCTCAGAAAACACTTATCACCTCCTCTCCTGAACGCGAGATGAGGGGACAATGTATGATTTAGTTCAAATTATCTGCTCTAGTGAGATTCAGGAATTGCTGTCAGGATACCTGCTGGGATCTGGGGAGAGGAAAGACTTGTTCAACTATCACTGAGCCATAATTGAAAGTTTAAGTTTACTTAAATGAGGTTCAACAGAAGAGTTACGACATCTTATTTGTCCTCTAAGCCTGTACTCCTTTCCTTGCTCCTTTGTGAAACAAAACCAACTTGCTGCATGATTTACCAAGCTAAAAAACCAAAGCATTGTTACTGAATTAGGAAAGAATAAAGTGACTTCTTCAAAGCAGAAACTAGTGGAATGATTTGTATTCTAGATCTCCAGTGTTAAACTTCCCAAAATAATGATATGTGCATACTAAGCAAAGGTTTGAATACTTTTAGTAGCACCTTTTCAATACTGTTGCTAATGGGAAAGTACAATGCACTAAGGACTGTTCTGTCCTAAAGAGTGTTTATTATTTTAAATGGTCATGGCTGTGAATCATGTCTGACTCTTCACATTAAGTAGTTTTCAAAAAAAAGTTACTGACTAAAGATCTTTTATATAGATGTAATTCTAAACCTAAACTGCCTCCACTGCACTCCTTCATTTCTAAAAATAACCAAAAACAAAAACAAAAAACCCCTCAGAGCAAACAAACAAAAAAACAAACAAACAAAACAACAGACCAAAACCATAAAGACACTTCAGTGCAAATCTCTACTGGTTTACCACAATTCCCCAATTCAAATGAAGGTCTTTGTTTATAAGTAAGTATTATAAAAGGATCACACATGGCACTATTCTAATAAGACTGACTTTTTCTTTTCCCCTGGCCTTTGTAAACAAACACGAATCCAGGTGACAAAAGCAAATGCAGAATTCAACTGCCTTTGTCACAGTTACCTCTGGATACAAATAATGAAACTCCAAAACTGCATGAAATCTTTTGTGGCACATTGTACAGAACTCAAATCCCTTTTCAGCCACAAAAATAGAACAGACAATGTCTCTTGTGTCTCTCTTGTGCCCGTCATGCAGTCAATCATAAAGGATTTACTCTTCTCTTACCATGGTATAGGCGGGGCAGCATAAGGCGATATAAAGGAAACACGTGTTACAGGAAACAAATGCACCTGCTGAAAGGAAATGCAGCAAGGAAGGCTCAGCTAATAACAAACTGCAGACAACGACAGAACAAGGCACTCATTTCAAGGCAGGCTGGAAGCAAAAGGCAGCAGCATATTGTGTTGGTGGCTGTAACTCCCCAGGTCTTTCCTTCCCCGTGAGCTGGTGGTTATGATGGCTGTGTTCATGTTCCCAGTGAGGATCAAAGGGGGAAAACCTGGCTCTTTGCTTACCTCACTTCACTTCTCTCCTGTGGTGGTGAAGGCAGAGAACTCCAACAATGTGAGAGCTCTTATTTTCCTGACTTTGGGAAAGCCCTGCCTCCCTGGTCCTGCAGCTGATACCTGAGATCATGTATTCACTTGCAACATGGCTTGAATCTGTATACTTTCCCCAGTCTCACAAGTAATAAGCGTTTTTCTTTTTCACTGTGAGCTAACTTGTAACTGCAGGAGTCTTGTTTAACAGAAAGACAGAAACATAAAATTTACCTATAATCTAAGGGAAAATGAGACTCTTCATTCCTCACACTGCAGTTTGCAACAATGCTACAGGTGCTTATGCAGATCTGCTATTCTATGTATGGGTCTCAGCAGAGTTTCAAAGACGTAGTGGCTCTCTGTGCCAAGATTCTGTAAACAAACTCCAGTTGCCTATTCATCAGGCTTTGCAGTTTCGTAACACAGCACTGAAAACTACACTCAGGTCACCTTGTCTCTTACGGGGAGAGGAAAAACAGACAGGGAATCTAAAGGCACATTCTTAACCTTTCATTGCAGAGAAACAAACCAAACAAAAAAAACACAAACAAACAAAAAACCAAAAACCAAACAAACAAAACCCCAAACCAAACCAAAGAAAAAGAGAGTTCTGATACTTTACATTTTTCATGAATACCTCGTATGGCTAGACATCTTGTTACTCACATCAGCATCTCCCTTTCCGGTCCATCTACAAACATTTCAGGGAAGTGGTGAGAAATTACTTTTTCATATTTCCAATAGAAACAGAAGATTTTAAAGTCTAAAATATTCCCAGTATTCAGTATTCCAACTGATCTGTGGAAAACTATCCAATTCACTTGGCTGGCTTACAAAGAACCTTTATACCTTTCTCCAAATGCTGTGGTCACAGGTGGATTTCCTGCTTCTCCTTTATCTTGCTAACTTTGTCGAACTGAATGAGATTCACTTCTAATAGCAGCAAGTACTGAGAGATATAGAGGAAGAAAACTAGGTAAAATGCAGTTATTGCCACAACAAAATAAGTTGACTAAAATGCTACCAGAGTAAAGGGCTTCTTTCAGAAACAATAAATCAAGACGCATAAGTGCAAGTGATTACACTTTCAGTACAGCTTAGAAAACTGCCTAGCACAATAATTTAGGAATTTTTACTGCTACTTTGGTTTACTGCTTGGCTATAAATCCTGTTTAAACAATCCTAGAAGGATTGCTGCAAACCTCAGAAGCGCAAGGAGCTCCAGAACAAGCCACCTTCACACACAGGAAGGTTGCAAGCTTCAGTGTCTGCCACCACTGGAAGCCTAATCCACAAGGAACATTTCAGATGGATTCTTTATGTTAACCTGTTAGTTTCCTAGAGGTTTATTAGAAAGGTGTCAGGTCAACCAGTGACTAAATATCTATTAATTACCAATTTTGGATTTATCAAATTTCAGGAGCTCTATGGCATGTAGGTCCTGGCATGTGTCATTATTGAAATTCATTTGAGGTTTAAATTGAAATCTAAACCAAGAAGAGTTAAATGCGTAAATTGAAAAATCAATCAATCTCAGTTGGACAATTTGCAACAGATCCTTTACATTGATCCTTTGCTATGGGTGGCATCCTCAGCACATGCTGTAAGAAAATAGGAGGTAGAAGAGGTGGAGAAAAAAAAAACACACACATATGTATAAGCTTGCGATAAGGAATTATGTAGTCACTTTACCATAGCAGTACCAGAAAGCACTGATGTGCTAGGATCCGGTCTCTTTCATCCTAGGTTCAACTGTTAAAAATAAAATTCTTTTCATAAATTGTGGAGGGGGAAAAAAAGACACAAAAAAACCTCCAAAAAATACAGCCAAGTAAAGATACCAAAACTCTCCTTCTGTTCATTGTCTCTAGAAATAATAGTGATACCAACAACACAAAAGCTTACAAAAAAGCTGAGCAGAGAATTTCCTAAATTAGTATCTAGCATCCAGAGAGTTCAGGGAACATAATCAAATAAAGGAGGGTATCATCATAGCACAGATGGATACAATACGAAATAGATGATGTCTTAGAAGATGAATCAGTTAGTCATTGCTCCATTTCTGTGTCTGTGGTACTAAAACAGTTCTGGGGACAAACTGTTTCACAATGAAAAAAGCATAGTGGACTGTACAGCTACACAGCCTCAGAACTGCAGGTAAAGGTTGCAGAAGCAATTAATATTGAATTGCTTTTCTCAAGTGAAACCAGTGGGGCAAAAAAAGGATGTAAAATTTAGATAGAGATGAAGAGCTTTTGCACACTGAATGACCACTGTTTTTTCCATTCACAGTGATAACCATGTCCAGCAGTGGCTTTGATATCAGCTTTGAGGCCTGTAATATGGACATTTACATATTAGCTCATCATCTGGTGACCACTGTGGATGAATCAAAAGACTTAGAAAGTTCTGGGACATGATTCATTACTCCTACTATAGGTATCTACCTTACCAAATGCTTCATCTACTGTAGCTAAGCAGAGCTGCACTGAGAGAGTGTCTCTCTCCTCACCAATCCTAAAGGATTACATATAGAACAACTCTATACAGGCATCTAAAGCCCAGATGTTTGTTGTAGGTTTAAGGAAAACCCACTATTAGTACACCTGTTGGCAGGTGTAAGTCACTTGGTATCACATATGCCTGATTACCTATGCTACAGGAGCAAAGAGCTTGGACTTGTGCTGAGGCACAGGTTTAGTCCTCTGTGAGCTCAGGTGAAGTTTATTCCCAAATATATACCTATGGACAAAGGGTAAAGATGACAAGCAGGACCAAACATCTACATCAGTTAACATCAATTTAAGCTAAAATTATTTTCACCAATATCAAAGAGAGCAGAATTTGACCAATTAGTAGAACACCTGAAAATAACATAACCAAGGTGCTTTCTCCAAAATGAGAAAAAAATATTAAGAACCATCTATCGCAGACCTGAGGAACTTACACAGAAGCTGAATTTTCAAAGTTATTTTGTACCCAGAAGTGTTATTCTAGGATCATTAAAAAAAAAAAAAAGGCAAACAAAAAACAACCTACAGAACACTGGATCCCTTAACAGTCCATCTGCATTCAGTATGCTGAGCACATTTGAAAAATCTGACCTTAAATTGTTCTCTATGGTAGGCCCAAAATGTGTTTTTTGAAGGAAATGTGCTTGCTGTCATGTAGGTGAGAAAAGTAAGGGGGAAGAAAAGTGTAATCACAGTAATTTGAAACTGGGTATCTAGTTTGCCAAAATATGCCTGATTATTCTTCTGTGTTATTCACTACGTGTGTTTATGCCAGATACAGGCATCGACGTGTGATTTTTGCCTTGAAAGAGTCTTTGTATTAAAAAGAACAGAATTTTAAAAAAATTGTTAAAATACATGGGACATCCTCATGCAGGGTTATGAAAGACCTTAGAGATTGATTCAACTTAGGAAAGAAGGATGGAAAACGAAAAATAAAACCAAAAAACAAACAAAAAAATTACTTGGAAAGTGATGTACAAGTGAGAAAGAGCATGCCTACATTTTTATACTTTGTTTTGTTTGTTTTAGTTTTTTTTTATACTTGACTTTTGTGGTTGAGAAAAATCTGTTGAGGTAGGTCTTTTAAATTGAGAAGAACCCAAATTAAATAAAATTCTATTCAAAATTTTCTCTTACATTCCTTATACTAATCCTTTTGCCTAGGCTAGAATGAAAGTATTTTAATTTGTTTTTCTACCTGTTATATTGCTGGCTTTTATTTAATCTTTCTTGTCTTGAATCAGCAGGGTTAGGCAAATAAGTTCCCTTCTCTGCAAGAATCCATTTTATTTCATGGTTTTTCAGAACAAACAGGTATGCCGATATTCAAGTCTCTGACTCTCAGAATACTTAGGTAACAATTTTAAAAAAGTGTATTTTAAATACTGTAGAGAAAAGAAGAAAAAAAAAAGGTAAAAATTCCTCAAAAAACAACCCCTACTGTTATTATGTAATCTACCTTTTAGAAGAGGTTAAAAAACCAAACAACAAACCCCACAAAATCCTGCCTGGCCTTATTTTGAGAAACTGCCTTGTTTCAGCTTGAAATGCACAGACAGTAAATAATATCAAACGGCCCTTTATCCAGCTGCACGGAGACCATGGACTGTGAGGACTAACTTCTGCATTTGCTGCAAGATTGAAAAGAGAGGGGTTTAGTTTGGCTTTGCCAGCTCCTGGAGTCAAGGTTAGGAAAGAGTTTTTTTTTTCTTTTTTTAAAAATAAGATGGTCCACAGTAATTCAGAAACTGAAAAAGGGAACCTAAAAATAGGTGGTGCTACAAAAGGTAGATTATGCCACGTAAACTATCTCATCTGATGTTTTGAGTGACAATTTCTGAATGGTTACAGCTAACAAGAGTTAGTATTGCCTACTGTGTCTTCATATCCACCTTATAGACCCCTCAGCTATACAAGTGTTTTTATTTGAAACCTTTCCCCCTGTGAGACTGTGCAAGGAGGAGCAGAGCAGTCAGACACATAGGGGAAGCAGGGTACACCTGCCACAGAGCTTTACTGATGCTTCTCCATGGGCAAAGCACCAGCCAAGGGCTGCAGCCAGTGCAGCCTTGCCAGGACACACCACAGAACCCACTGCAATTTATTACCACAACAGGATTTGCAAAATCCACTTCCAGGAAAAGTTCTATTCTCGCCTACCAAGAACCAAATCACCATTCCATGTATATTTCCCTATAGATAAAGACCATATGTATTTATTATTTATATATGTGTGCGCATATATGTAAAGTCTTTGCTGGGAAGTATCAGCACAAAGGCTGATGGCTCTTCTTTCAGTCTCCTGGTCATGCTTAATGGCCAGACATGGCGAGTCGCAGCTGAAAAAATCCCAGAATTGAGATAAATTAAACTATCTGTATTCAGGTGTTACAAAATGAGGCTGTTAAGGGCATCCCTCTGATGAAAGCTATCACTGGAAGGAGAGACCCTGATTGGCCATGGAAGTCATCACCTTGACAAACGGGGTGGGATGATTTTGCTTAAAGAGAAAGGGAAGCAGATACTTTTAAAATTACAGCCATAATTCTAAAACTGAATGGCAGTTTAAGGCTTCCTCTTCAATTGCAGCACATAATTGAGGAACTATCATTACCTCATTACCCAACCATACCGCTGTAAGCTTCGAAAATGGCCTCTAAAGAGCCACCGTCACTGCTTGAAGAGTTTTGAGAAAACATTGTATTTAGGGACCACAGAACTCTTCATCTCATATTTTCTTACTCAAATGAAAGGGTCTTTACCTTGTAAGCCACAGGCAAGACAGTAAGAGCAGCCTGAATGAAAATAACATGCCATGACAACACCATAATAAGTTAGGCCTGATTATTTTATAACACAGTTGGGCAGCCTCCAGGACCATGACCTAAGCAGAACCAAGACACAGTATCATATATATATATATGCTGCAGAGCCACTATCCAATTTCAAGCTTTAGGTCTCACTTGATAACATGGGTGCATATTATTTCTTCCTCATCTCCAATATTCTTCATGCCATTTTTTTGCTTTTGGTCAGCTCTTGCAATTTCCAATGATCTTTCACTGTCTACAGTGTCAAAACTCATACAAAATTGGAGACAAGAAGCTTGGCAGTCTGAAGAAAACTGCACAGCTCTTGCATTGATACTGGAAGCACATGTATGAGTTTTGCATGCTCCTATCAGTACCACTCCAGAACAATTTCTTTTGTTTTACATGAACAGGTTACAATAACTTGCAACTGCCTACTGAAGAGACAGCCTCCCCGCCTTCCACTTCTAGCTGTCTCTTGCTTCCTATGCTGTCCATCTGGAATACCTCCTCCTGGCCAGGTGTACTCATAAAATGATGCTTCTCAGCCCACTTAATTGTCCTCAGGTGACAGATGGGATTTGACTATAGCTGGTAAGCCATAAGCAGATGAGCAGTTAATTAGCAATGCTCCTGTTTCAGTGCAAATATCTATAGAAACTACTTACAAAAAGATAGCCTTATCAAGCCAGTTAGTCCATCCTCTCTCTTCCAACACATTTGTTTCCTCATGTGGCACATTTTAAAGGTTTGAATTTCCCTGCCCCCAATAAACTGCTTTTAAAATCTCAAGTGACAAAGTTTCTATAAACTTTCTTGGGAGATTATTCCACAGTCTAATGAATCTTGAGGTCAATAAATCTTTTCTTTCTCTTCAGCCTAAAAATAATTCTTGAAAATTTGAGCAGGTGGGAAAAAAATCATATTTGATAACTCTGTAGAACAATTTCTAAAAACAAAACTCTGCCTTTATGTTTCCTAGGACACATTATCACTTCTGTAAATGTTTATGTTACAGAAAGAATCAGCACAACTTTCTCTTGGAGGAAAGTTTCATTTTATCTTACCATATTATCCAAATCTAGAGATTTTGTGCGTTAAAAAAACAAAATAAAGAGGGAAAACAATCAGGTGGAAACAAATGGGGCGATCTGAGGAAGAAAGGCAATGCAGTCAGCCTTTCTTATACTGCAGGTCAAAAACACTGTGGTCAATATCTATGTCTATGCAAGCCCCTCAGGAAGTCTTCCATCATCCCCACATCACCATAGGTGAATCAGAACTTAAGTCAGTCCAGCAGTTCAGCTATCTGGGAAGCATCATTTCCTCAGATGGTAAGATTGCCAAAGAGATAGACAACAGGTTAGCAAAGGCACACAGAGCTTTTGGAATACTCCACAAAAGAGCCTGGCACAATAAACACCTGAAGAAAAGCACCAAGATTAGTGTCTACAGAGCCATTGTACTGTCTACTCTCCTATATGGCTCTGAATCATGGGTCATCTACCGCCACCACCTGCGACTCCTCGAGCGCTTCCATCAGCGCTGCCTCCGTACAATCCTAAACATCCACTGGTCTGATTACGTGTCTAATGTGTCTGTCCTTGAACAGGCAGAGATCACCAGCATCGAGGCCATGCTGCTGAAAACACAGCTGTGCTGGGCAGGGCACATCTCCAGGATGGGGGATCACTGCCTCCCTAAGATTGTGCTCTGTGGGGAACTCGCCACTGGCTGCTACAAGAGAGGAGGCCCGAAGAGGAGATACAAAGACTCCCTGAAACAATACGTTAGCCTTGGCCATACTGACCACCATCAATGGTCCACTCCGGCCTCCAATCGGGACAAATGGAGATACACCATCCATAACGCTGCTGCTTCCTTTGAGAACACATACAGAATCAGCCTGGAGGAAAAAAGGCAATGCAGGAAGAACCGTGCCTTGCCAGTAGTGCCAATGGAGACTTTCCACTGTGCCTTTTGCAATCAGCCTTGCCGATCTCGCATTGGCCTTTTTAGCCACCAGCGTGCTTGTAGCAAGCATGGGTAGAGCCCTTCTAAATCTTCATTCGTGAAGCCTAGCCGTGATGATGATGCAAGCAGGCAGTCTCACAACTTAAATTATGTTTTATTTAAAACACACAGAAGAGGCAGGAGAATTTTAGCTAAAGAATCCTCTCCTGGGACCCAGCTATTTCACAAAATAACTCAGGATTTCCTTAGCTTTTCAGCATATCTCAACACCTGAATAAAAATTTTAAAAATTTAGCCTAGGAAAAATTAATCCAAGAAATTACTGGAAATAAAGACATTTTAATATATAACTTCTATCACATTTAGTATATTTTCTTTACATACCTCTATCTGTCTTGTGATGTTCTTATGTGCTGAGTCTTGTAAAGTCTGTTTATGGTTCACAACTAAAGAAATTTAACAAAACAAGGCATGTCAGCCTAGAAAGTGAACTGTTCTGACAACAGTTACCTCTTTGCTAGTTCTTTAGTCTCCCCTATGTTTTTTTTCTCTTGGTTCAGAGCCTTTCCTCTATTCCTGTCTGCCTGGAAAGTCTCCTCTGAAAGATCCTCCACCAGCATAAGCAAAAAATTCTTTTGTGATGCAAGGCAAGTGCCAGTGAATTATTCAACCCATATGAAACCCATGTCAGTAAGAGACTAGACGCACACCAAAAATCCTAAATTACAGCAACAAAAGTTATGGAAACCATATCTGCTTATCAATCACATACTTACTAGAGAGAGTTTTCCCTATTTGCCATAACTTCTAACACATTACAGGGACTAAGCACTGTATTCAAGAGCTCAGACTCCTGCACAGTCAGGAAATACATCCTTTAAAGAGACCTCTTATCTATACACTCAGAAGTTATCATTATTAGATTTTTAGAACAACATTTTTTCAAGACTGAAAGTGGACTACTCTTTCTCCTCTTTCCAGCTTAAAGAGACTCATAATACAATTTGAACTTCTCTTCCCAGTAAGGACATGAATGCCTACCAGTTCCAGCTGCCAGAGCTCAGCAGCAACTTCCTTGTGCTCCCACCAACAGAGCCATCCACTGCAACTATAGAGAAACTATAGAGAAAGTGTAGGGAGATCAATTTTCACCTAACAAGGAGTGAAACACTGTAAAAGCTGTCTGAAGTATTTGAGTCAGAGACCATGATTGTATCAACATCATTTCCAAATCTATAGTGCTAATAACTTAGCAAATTCAGTAGTAAAGCTTTATCTCAATTATTCTGGTAGAAGATCACTGTTCTGCCCACATGTGTAAGTACTGAGTAATTTGCACCTCTTTGCACCCTGCTGAAATACAGCTGTGGACTCAAAAACATGGCATCAGGCTGTGCCATGAGGACTGAAGGAATCAGAGTACCTTCAATCAAATCAGTCTGAACAAATCTGAATTCTGTCACACTATGGTGTATCTAGTCTAGTATCTTGTCTCTGCTAGTGGTCAATAAGGGAAGCCAATCAAAAAACTTCAAAGTAATGCAAGCCTGTGGTGATAATTTTCCAGAATACTCTCCTCTTCTTAGTTGCTTGTGATCCAGCTAGGGTTGTTAGCTGAAGATAATGTCTTTGCACATAAAAACCCATGTGTCTTTCTTTTGTTTACTTCTCCAATTGGTCTATAAATCAATGCAAACAATTAGCAATCCCTGAATCCTGCAGAAAAGGTTTTCACAGCTTTTCACAGTCTCAAGTGAAGAAATGCTTCATTTTCTTTGCACTGGACCTCTCACTTGCCAGTTTAATCTGTTGTCCTCTAGGACTTGTATTGGAAGAGACAAGGAACAAAAATATTTTTCATGGTCTTAGATATTTTTATCATGTCAAGCCAGAGTAAATCCCTTCCAAGCTGTGGAGTAAAAAGGACATTCAATCATTATTTGTTTAAAAAATGCTCCATACATACATCCAGGCTGTGCTTGTCTGCACAGCCAGAACCATGTAACATCACTGATAAGAGCAATGAAGTCTCTTAACAGCTCAAGCTGCACCCAAATGGGCTGTTGTAGACAATGAATTGTACCGGCTGATCCCTGTCACTGTACAGTTACCACTAAAGGCAGCAACCAACTCACTGTCACCAGAAAATGACCTGCTGTACCTACAGAGCTGTACCACTTTGTACCAAACAGAAAGGCTCACAGAGCACTTTCCAGGGATGTCCAGTGGTTGTACAGGGACTAGACTCCTAGACTTTAAAAATTCCTGAGCTAGAAAGTACAGGAAGATATCTCAGCAAGTAAGGACATGTTTGTGACATCAGCTAACATCTCTTCCTTCTGCCATTCGAATGAATCATTGCTTAAAAAAATCTCAGGAAATAAAAAATTACATGTTTATTGATGACAGAGTGAGTAAACCATCTATATTTAATAACTACTGCTGTTCTTACAGCATGGATTATGTCTGCTGATCACGCTGATTGTTTTTGAATTTTTATTTTGGTTTTCTCTCTGCTGTAGTCACATATTAGCTTTCACATCAAGAAGAACGAGTTAACATGCTGCTACTGACTGCTTGAAGATGGGAGTTAGAATAGGACTGAAAAAAAAAAAAAGTTTTTCCCAGGCTGCACATCTTCATTCAACTGAATGTCATGAGAGATAAAGTGTGTCTGAATAATTATGGGAATTATCATTGCAGCTAACAGACATGAAGGACCATTACCCTGTTTTGGGCAACCAAAGTTTGGACAGCTGAGACTGGATTGTAGCCTATAGAATAAAGGATTTCTTACAACTCAGACAAATTACACCAAATGTGAAATGGGTGATGAACAACTGCAGTGCAGAACCATACTGGGTTTGTAGGTATTTTTTTTGTTTATTTGTCAGTGCAGACTTAAAGGCAGTCCTGTAAAAGTGGCAAAGGAAAAATTTTGATCAAGAAGCTTATGGTTTTTGATGAGTTTACAAGCGTAATTATAAATCTTGTAAAGGATGAATTCTACATTTTTTTCCAATATGAAACAGTTACAAGCAGTTTCCATTTTTCTCAGTGAATAACTAAGTCAATAATCTTAGGTCACCTAAGTTTTCTGATTTTGCTAGATTGGCCATTTTCACTACCAGAGGCTGTTATGTTTATCTGCACAATTAAAACAGAGACAAGAAGTCCTTGGGATCTTCATCTGAAAACTTAGGGAATAAATCAGCCACAAACTGACATAAATTACATCCTCCAGAACTTCAGCTGAAATAAGGAGCCCTAAAAATTAAGAGGCCAAATAAATCTTAGGTGTAGCATAATAAAATGAACAAAAGGTTTCAGTCCATCACTGGAGTAAAATAATTTTATCAGTAGAATTTCTCCTAGTGTGAATCTCTTCAGTACATCAGTATGACCCTTCACAATAACAAGGAAAATATATGTGAGGAAGCGTGGGTTTGCCTGGACATATGCTTGGAAGATAGAAAGCAAGCAAGCAAGATAGAAAACTAACTATAGCTATTTCTGCTTTTCTGCTTTGTTTTGATAATTCCAGATGCTGATATATCCATATCCATCCCAAATGACTATTAAATAAACCAGTAAAAATAAACATGAAGATAATGCATGTAATGACTGGGTTTTTCCACTCAGTTAAAGCATGCAAAAAATTGTACAAAAGGGTTCAGTGGCTTCGATTCTAGCTAATGCTTGCTATTTGAGTACTGTTTTCATAACAGTCTTGCTGAAACACAAAGCCTAAATGAAGCCTTCCAGTGGGCTTACTTGTGTAGGCACAGCTCGCTCTGTTGCTGCTGCTGCTGCACAGCTCTGGGGTTTGATCCGATTTCCATTCCACCAGTTTAGCACCACCTCACCATTGTCTCAGCACCGGTACAATGACACCCAGTTTAATGGCTGACCTGACCAACAGCTCTGCTGTAGACACTGCATGTGATCAGGCTAGTTTATGCCAAAGTCCATGTGCCAGTTTTCTCACTTACAGAGTAGTAAAACCAACTCAATTTACAGGGAAAGCACCAAGGATCAATTCATTAATAGTTGTGGAAGATGTCAGCATGACAACACAGAGTCCACGAAAGCTCTGCACTTGTAAGAAAAATTTTCATTTAAACTATCAAGAACGCCTCATTCCCTTTTCCCGTGACTGAGAGAGACAAATCACCTGTTAAGGATAGTCCCTAACACACTTAAAAGTGGAATAGTTACAATTTCCATTTTTATGCACAAGGCAATGTGACCTACAGACCACACAACAGCATTTCCAGGAGAAAGAGTATCAAACAGGTGGCTCCCCTACCACAAGAAACTTTTTTCAGCTGCTTCTTTTACTTCTCAGATCTCATAGAGCATTGACAATAAAGTCCTTTTAATTCCTTGATGACCACTCATTTGTGTCCCCTCTAACCCCCTCTTGCTTCCATACAGATACATTTCAGAGGTTAATTCTCCCTGGAGTTTAGGAAATGTGATGACCTGCCCACGTGTTCCTTGTGCTTGTCTGCACAGATTACCCACCCAAGGAACCTTAAAGCAAATTCAGCATTTTTGCAGCCTATTTTATTTGGAGAAGCCATGAACCATCTGTTCCTTTTGTGCGTAACCATCCACAAAGAACAGACCTAGTGGGGCAAGAAAACAAAAAAATGACAAAAGAGGAAAGAAAAAATTCTGCATTGAGAAGTGGCACTATCTCTCTATGGCTATTAGCAATCCTAAAAATGGTAAGAAAGCACAATTTTATCAGAAATTGAGAGAAAATTTTGACTTATTTGTATTAGACTACTTGTAATTTGGAGACTGTTTTCCAGAAAATACAAACACTTGTTTTCTGTAAAAATAACATGAAATGCCATATTAAAGCTCTTCATGGGGTATAGAGTTCAATTTAATTTTAAAACAAAATTCAAAAACATTCCAGCCAAAAATACTTAAAAACAGGATACTGTTGACTAACACCCACACACACAACACAGACACACCACCCCCCACAACATACTCAGTAAATCTGGACAAAACCTATTCTCTAACAAAAAAGTTCTTAGAATCACAGAATGTTTTGGGTTGGAAGGGACCTTAAAGATTGTCTAGTTCCAATCCCCTACCCCATGGACAGGTACACATTTCACTACACCAGGTTGCTCCAAGCTCCATCCAACCTGGCTTTGAACATTGCCAGGGATGGGGCATCCACAACTTGCACTTGGTCATGTTAAACCTCATGAGATTGCCGTGGGCCCACTTCTCAAGCTTCTCCAGGTCCCAGGCTGATCAGAAATTCTTCGCCAGCTCTCATTAAGTTGTCTGTCTCCTTCTGACAACACAGTTACTCCCCTGAGTGTATTCTTCATCTTCACTAGTCTACAAACACTGCATAAAAATCAGTACTCCTAGGCTTGAGACAGGTTTCTAACATATGTTACTATTATCTCCTATTGCAAAGGCAGAATTGAAAAGCAAACTTTATGTCTATGGCTGAGAACGCATCTAACCATATGTACACATGTATGAATTGAAAATATATGTTTAATGGCTAAAAAAAAGGAATTCAAAGGGATAAAAAATAATTAAATATATATTTTTGAGCTAACTTGCCATGTTCTATTTAAACAGAAGGAAGATACTTTGCTTAAGTTAGACTCATTTCAGCTTTCCAAAAAAATTTATTGATTCTGAAGTGGAAACTTAATTATCACGACATTTAATTTCAAATCGTCACTTCTATTTCAGTGACCTTACATATAATACATCAAAGGGGATACCTTTCCAAAATTAAGCAAATTGTAACCATGACAGTCATCCTCCCTTTTGCTTTGCATTCAAAAGTGTGGTCTTTTGCAAACCTTAGTAAGTCCTGCATAGACTGTTTCTTGCAGGCCTGCTTTGACTTTAAGACCAAAGCCTTAGTTTCAAGATTATGCTTCTCTCCTCATGTTTTTTCCGGTTTTGTCCAACAAAAAGTGAATATATACCAGTACACATGTATGTCACAGGGGCTGATACTGCCATTGCTTTCCCCTGTAAGATGCCAGGATTTGCTAGATATCAATATTAAAATGCACTTACTGTGATGCCGTCTACATTTTATTTGTATTAATTTTTAATGTGGTTAGAAGTATCAATAAAAAAAATATTTGTTAAGATTTAATTCTTACTTTATTTTTTATTCCCCCCTTTGGGTACTGCTGCTTCTCTGAATTACTAAAACACCTGAAAGCATGGACATTTCAGTTTCATGCTAGTCAAAAAAATATCAAAAAAATTAATGGGAATCCCAGTGACCAATATCACTTAATGTCACCCAGAGTTTAGCATCTATCAACAGAATTATAAGGAACCAACTTCCTCCTGAGTATCAATTTACAAATGCCTACAGTAAGCTCAAAGGTCCTTTTCTTATCTGAGGTCAATATGATTTTACCACTTGATACCCTATAAGCATTCAGCAATATCGGATACTCTATTACAGCATGATCAAAAAAACCTTTGCATTGGAAAGGCAAACTTTTTATTTTTGTTCCTGGTAAGACTACAGAAATAAACAAACAAACAAAATTAAAACAAACAAACAAACCAAACCACCAAACCAAACAAAACACCCCAACAACAAAGGGACCCAAAATACGTTAAAAAGTAAGTTTCTAGCTATGGAAGACACTGTTTTGAAACAAGGTAAAAATTATTCTAAGAATGACAATCTAAGATACCATATTCTTTCCTAATAGCTCTGAGAAAATGCTTTGTTTAAATGTTAGAAAGGCTTTGAAAATTTAATCAGAAATTAAAGGAATGGTAACAAAGGTCCAAAACTATGTTCTTTTGTTTTTAGATGCTTTTTGCACCTATGACTAAAGTCTGTGCAAACATGGCATAATCAGCTTGGGTCACAAACACACCACGGCTTCCCATCTTGAAATACTGTGACTGAAAATACAGGCTTCTGAAAACAGACCTGATTTGCTGCACAAACGAAGTCTCAAACTGCAATTTGCCTTTTACCTAAGCCAGCAAGACAAGACATATTTAGGAAGAACAGCTGAATGCAGATTTCATTTTTGCTCTTCATGTACGTGTCAATATAAAGAAAAGAGAGGAACGATTACGAGAACATGTGAGTGTTACTACATCACAAACTAAACTTGCTAGGCATTTTATTTAGGATTTCCTAAAAGATACTTGATTTCCATAATAGAAGGACTTTTGTGGAAAACTGCGCTTTTAACATATGCATTAAGCTCATCTCAGTTTCATGATAAAATACATGCTATCAAAAAAATTGAAAGCAATTCCTTAAAATAGACATAATTAGACTAACAGAAAATATGTAAAAAACCTCTCTAAGTATTAGAAAGAGAGAGTACAGCCTAACAAAAGCCTTATTCTCAGATCTTCCTCTAGTGTGAGATGGCAGTGTAAGGGCCAGTATATCTGTGTGTGCAAAGTCTACCCCAACTAAGTCTTAGTTTCAGTTAGGTCACGACATGATCTGTCTGTGATTTAATGCTAACTACAGCACCACGGGATGTGTCAAATGAGAGGACGAGATCAATGAGCTGTGCTGGAAAGAACTGCAGCAGCTGTTACCTGGCCTGAGGGGATTATTTATTTTTAAATATAAATTGTATGGTTGAGATAAAATGTGGCATAACTTTGATTTTTCCATTGTGTGGTAAGACATTGATGTAGGATAGAAGTCACCGGTGCACAGAAATTCACCAGGTCCTATAACAGCCTTCTTGCAAGAGGATGGACTTCTTGCTTTTCTTGGCATAGTCTCAAATGGAAGCTTCCTGAGCCACACATCCACAGGGTCATCACAAACCTCTGCTCACAGGTGAAGAATTTGTCGAAGAGGTAAACAGAAACACTAAGATGGGCATGAAATGCAACCATTATGCATGCAACCATCCAGCATGGAAGAGACAGATCTCAGCCAATCAACTGCACTTGCTTCGGAAAAGATACTATAAGAACATGGACCGGGCAAGTTTTAGAGGATTTCTAGCAGTAACTTGAAAGCTTGTTGCTAGGTTCTACTAAGAATAGAGTGGTATTAGCTAATGACAAAAAACGCTTTGTGTTCAACCCTAAGGAAAAAAATAAATTAAAATAAATTAAAATAAAATAAAATAAAATAAAATAAAATAAAATAAAATAAAATAAAATAAAATAAAATAAGAAAACCTTCCTCATTCAACTCACTGATCCAGGGAGGGGAAAGAAAGATTGAGACATAAAACCCAAATCCACAAAGGGTTGAAGACATTTTCCCTTATTTACCAAAAGGCTAAAACAGGTTATATGCAGAAAATAAAACAACCTACAGTTGCTGAGGGAGATATCAGCTATGTACAGTGTGACCAAAGACACACATCCTAAATTCCTCTTTAGCCTAGCCTGCAAGACTGGCTCAGCAGCAAGAAGGGTCATACATATAACTAAAGGGACAGAGACAGTTCTTAGCTGTACCGTGGCTGATTTTTCTTTCTCCCTTTCCCCTCATCCCACCAACATTTCTCCAGTCTTCCTTCAAATGTGACTGTCTTTGCCCTCAGGGTATCTGCTCTTATAAATATCCATCAGGCTGCTCTTCAATTTCTCTGCTCTCGCTCTCTATCAGTAAGGCCTGTTCTCTCCAGTTTGCATGAAACTGCTGTCACCCACCCCTGGATCTGAAAGAAAATGCCATTAATTGATGTCCCTGAAACTCCTCCTTCCAGCAGCCAGAGGACTATCAGGTCCAGTCAGGATAGGGTGCAGGGAGACCATGGGCTGGGGATAGCTCATTCTCTGTGATACTCCTGACCACACAGTATAATGGTGAAGCCCATAAGCCCTTCCTTTCACCTCAAGAAGATATGGCTGTCAAAATGCATCTGGGGAGCTGTGAAGAGAAGATGTAGATGTGCTGATAAGGAAAGGTCATACTGTCCTTCCAAAGTGGTGTCAGCTAAAGCATTCATGGATCAGTGTGCTACTTGGTCATGTGGAACAGGATTAGAAAATACTCATATACCTCACAGTGGTACTTGCCAAGCAAATTGAGATTTTTCAGGGATAACTACAAGACATTTTGATTATAGGCAGGCTTCGGAAAAAAAAAAACAACAAAACCCCTTGATCCTCTTCTCCATGAGTGTTTCTAGGAGCAAACACATTTTTCTACTGAACATTTCCAGAGGAGATAAGTTATCTGACCTGACAACAGGGAGAAAGTGCAGTCAATAATTTGGAGAGCAAGTAATCAATGTTGCACCCTTATTTAAAAACCAATATACAGTAAATATATGCCAGCAGCAGTGATAACATTCATGTACGCTGAAGATAACTCATACAAAATATCAACTAGCTCTCAGTTTAGGAAACCAACAAAATGGTCTCAGTCCAGATAATTTACATTCTATCGATACAGTTTGGCCTTTTTCTTTCTTAGTTTAGTATACTTGTTTAACATCTAAACCATCTAGATTTTTCTGAGTATCACATGAATTTACCTAGTCAGAGTAATATTCACAAAGGAAAGGAGATCAAATTACCGCTGAAATGATTGGGAAGGTTTTGATTTTTATCTCTATGGAGACATATTTTTTGTTGGCTACTTTCATACCAGACAGGGAATACTGAATGAACCATAACAGGCATTTTTTCCTCTTGACTTTTTCTTTCACCATTCGACTGCCCATTGTTTTCATTCTGTACTGAAAGGGCAGATACATTTTTTAAAGGCTGTTAACAGAGGGATCTAATATAAATCTTGGTACTGTCAGTTTTTCCTTTCTAGCACCCATACAGGTGTTGCCCTTTCAGTGATATCACAGCCCATCCATCCTGCCACTGTAGCATTCTTAAGACATCCTCTTTTCCTTTCCCATCCTTAATTTTTATCTTTAGTCTGTAACAAAAGAAGGATTACTCTGGATTCTGACTGACATGTATATGAAGCTTCTCTGAGGAACTTAGACACAATAGGAAAATGGCTAAGGACTCTTGCTAGCTTGCCATTTTGAGCCCACTTCCTCGTCAGCCTGCTAAAGCAAATTGCAACTCTGAAGGTAGAAGAAAAATTCATTACTTTTTCACCAATGTGTGTATCTCCTCCAATATCAAAGGTGTCTGATCACCACAATCCATGTGACTTGATCATATTTAGGTTTTCCATAGTATTTCTTTCTCTCAACTGAGCAAACTCAAACTCTATGGTCCTAACTGGACAACTGCAGCAATTTTTCTCAGTCCTGCACATAAAGACCTATGCATATCCCTGACCTACCTCTTCCAGCTTCAGGAAAAGAGTAACACTGATAATTTTCTGCACCAGTGCCACACACGTGTTTTCCAGGGATTTTAAGTGCAACATTAGCTCTATTAAAATAGACAAGGTGCTTTCAGCCATCATGTACTTTCTGTTGATTTTATCCTTAATCCACCTCCTGTTCTGGTCAGAACATACTTTGCTGTGCACTGGGATGCACCAGCCCTACCTCTCACTCTCTGACCAACCATTGCCCAGGATCCAGGATTTACTGCTATTCCAGGGCCCTCTCCTTATCTCACCTCTTTCCATAACACCACAGTGATAGCAGATCTGCTGGAGGATTAGACCAGTTCCTTCCTGAGGTGTGATTAGCAGAAGCCTCCTAAATGCTCCATTGTACTGCTCATACTATTGCTGCAGCTGTTCCCTCCTATATACTGTTATTTAGCTGCCATATTCTCTCATCACATAAGTTTTCCATAGCTGGAAGAATTATTTCAAGAGCAAACTCTCACAGGCGTTGGTATCTCACAGTCCTTGTTTTCAATATGCTCCTAGAATAATCCCATTTGGCCAAATAAATTGACTTGCAGGTATGATAAAAGTTTTCTGGTCCCAGGAGTCACAGTGAAAGTGCCTACAGTTTTCTTGTCCCAAACTAAAAGGATGCCAGCCTTCTAATGAGCTAGAAATATTTAGTTACAGTTCAACGCACAGATTTGCTTGTCATTTAGCAAAATGGGATTTTATGATCAAGTTTCATATGAATTATTTTCAGTTTTCATACAAAATGCATGAACTGGAAAGAAAGAATAAAATTTATCTTCCAGGAAAAAAGGTAAGATGGGATGTTCTGGAAATTTTGTCCCTACAGTTTTTTTTCAGTCAGGAAGTTCACAAAACTGACCATTTCCCAATAATGTTTCTTTCTGATAAAAATATTTTTTCTTGAGGAAAATAAAAACATTTGTAATGAAAAATCCTACTCAGGTCTGCCTTCTATGTAGGTCAATTCGGCATAGGACCAGACTTTAACAGCACACCTCTTCCCCTTCTCCCATGTTTTGAAATCAGCATTTTTTTTACTGAAAATATGTTTTCTGGCTTTTCCTGCTGCTGCTCATTTTGTATACTGAAATTGGCATCCTGGATTTGTCACAAATGTTTTCCCATGAAGATGCAGGATGTCCCTGATGCCATCAGAAACCTGTGTCATGGGTAGGACAAAGCAAATGAGAGGAAGTGAGAAAAATCAGAAACACTGTTGTGTAACTACTCCGAAGTAAGGTGACAATTACTGCTCCAAGGGAAGCAGAAATACTTCTAAATGACATGTCCTTTTCCCTATTTTCCGTGGGACATCGCTGTGGGTCTTCTAATGACATATTTACATCTGTTAATTTCATGCCAGGGTTTGTCAGTCACCCATTCAGGAGGTAATTTGAGTTCCTAGAAGCAGAAGTATCTCTTAGGCTTTCTTCCCTCTGTGCATCCTGGGTGGAGTTGGGCTGGGCAGAGAGAGCGAGCTGGCCCTTCACTGCAGTGCTGCATCTCACTGATTTGCGATTTGTGGTTTTTGTTATTATTCCGGTGTGCTCACATGAAGCCTTGTCTTTTGTCACAAGTTTCAGTTGATTACTGGAAGCTGTTCAGCCCTTGCAAGTACATACAGCCTCTGGACACTGATAGAGTAAATCCCAGCCCCTTGGTGAGATCCTTAGTTAAGCCAATCAAATTCTACATGGTTAAAGCAAAGAGGAAACAAGGGATACAGCAATAGCCTATTTGGTGTTGGACAATGAATTACAGAGTCATCTGGACTGACTTGAAGGAGCCACAGATGTCTTCCTTTTTGCCTTGTCTTGCCTTTCAAAAAGAGTATTACTTCTTTTCAGTCCAGCACCTTGAGGACAGTTAACCTCTTCACAAAACCAAATCTATGACAGAACACTATGACAAACACAAAGAGAGTAAGGCTGAGTGCTCAAGCCAATAAAAAAGACTAAATACACACTTTGAACAAATTACTCTTTTTCTCTGACAGGTGATCTTTGTAGGTCAAGGCTGAAATGCATTAGCAATGCAAAAAGAGATTTTGGGGTGAACAGGCGCTGCCAATTTCCCCTCCCTCCTCTTTGTGAGGGTGGATAGCAAATGCAGCCTCGAGGCTTATCAGTCCACAACCCCTCAGCAGGGAGTTAAGCCACCTGAAGAATATTTCCTCCTACTACCAGTTAAACCCTGATAATTTTGAATTAGCTTCCCATGTTTGAGGTTTTTTTGCTCCACAAGNGGCAGAGGGGTGAAGATCAGATCGGTCTATAATCATTACTTTGCAAGTTGAACCACTGACCAGAGTACTCCACAAAGAGGGGAAGCAGAAGCACTCTTACTAGGATTACCAGGGAGCTGTCAGGTTGAGTCCATCTGAGCAGCACGCAGAGCAGAGGCTACAGGGCAAGTCTACATGTGCCATTTGTACCTCCCATTAGGAAAAATGATCAGTTATGGCCCAACTGCAAATTTAAACAAGAAGCACTAATGCTGTGAAAAGCAACATGGGGCAGAGAGGACAGCAGCAAAGAGGGGCTCTGAGGCTGGGTCACATTTCTCTCCCTTTATGGTGCACCAAGGGCTGCCAGCTTGCCTGCCTGCGGGTGCCCTGTATAGCCAGATACTGGTTGACACTGGGCTCAGAGTGACCCTAAAGAAACCAGAGCTGTGCCAGGGAGAGCAGGACAGACACTGCCTCTGATCCAAGAGATGACACAAATCTTTGCTGGGTTTCATGGGTTAAAATTACTTGGTTCATGATTTTTTTGCTTCCTGTCTCCTAGCATTGTTTATTTTTTATTTCATCCCCTCTCTCCCTGAGAATTAGAAGCAGTTCCACGGAAGCTGTGAAGATCTTCTTCGTGCCACTGCGACGTGGCAGCTCCAAGCAGAGCACACACAAGAAGCACTCTGTTGTGCTCCAGTGGTGATCTGTGGGCAATGCAAACTCACCACAGACACAGGGCAAGCTGTAAACAAGGGGACTGTAACCAGCCTGAAACACGGCAGGAGTAAAAGAAATTATCTGCCTCTCTTCTTTCTCACCATAAGCCTTAGTACAACCTCTGTACACGGTCATTAGTCCACTAGGAAACGGATCCCATGCATAGCAATGTTTCCTGTTTTTGAAAGAAATCAAAATCCCCATGTGGCATCTGCTGGACTTATTCACAGTGAACATTATATAATAAAGTTAAGAGGAGTCAATTTATTCAACTGTGACTTTATAGATTGAAGTGATGCTTAATGTTTTGCTGTCTCTTCTCATCAAATGAGTTTTTCTGTCATATTAATCCCAAAGATGGAGTAGATAAAATTAAACTTACTCATCTTAATATCTCCATGCCACTGCCCCAAAAAGACTAGATCAGCTAGTTTTAAAAAAACCCTCCATATATATTCTTGCTTTAAATCAATGCTATTATATCTCTTTTGAGTAGGTAGTAGTTACTCAGTTTAAGAATCCCTTCTTATATACACTACCACAACTGGTCATTTTACATTTCTAGTTACTAATCTGTCATACTGGGACTTGTTGACTTCACTGCCATTTCTTTTACCTCACTAGTTTCTTTCTTGTTTTATTCAGTCATGCACTTGCTTTGTGTCCCAAGAGCATGCATATGTCCATGCAAATCGAGAGACTTAGTGTCCATTTTGCTACGTCTTGTCCTGTGCTACCACTTAGATGCTTCCCCCACCTCAATTCTCAGTACACTTAATCTTGCAGAGAGCATATATATCTGGTGACGTCAGACAGACATGACATAGCATATACCTGTTTGTGTACCCCATCCCCCATATGCCCACCTTGCCAATTCTGGATGTCCATCACCAGAGGCATCACTTTACCAAGAACACCAGCCTCTGTGAGAACAGACACTGAAGTGGGTGCCTACTGTCCCTCCACACCCCTCACGCCCTTCTCATCTCTAGCTGTTCCTATGCCTTCTGTTTCTTTACATTACATTTGCCAAGGTCCCCACTCTTTACTGTGTGGTTTTATATAGAGCAGAGTTGATCTGTCCAGAAAAGTTCTTTTTTGATTTTCAGGATTTACTAATTTCTCCAGAGAGCTGAAATCACTTTCACAGCTTTATTCCTCATTTTTTCCTGTATTAGAAACCAAATTATTACCCTTTATTTTAAACATCTTTCCATCACTGTTTCAAAACTACTAGGAAAAATTCCTATTGACACTTAAAAAAAAATATTCTTTTTGAAGCGCCTTTTCATACTGAGGGAAGCAGAAACCAAACTGAGATCAGTTTCCCTGCATGAACAATCTTATTTAAGCTAACATGAGAAGGGAGATAAAGTTATACCTTTCTCTGATGCTTTAAGATGTGTGACTGAAGGGGTTTTTGCCACCAGAGGTAACTGTCTATAAAATGTTTTGGGTACACATCTATATATGGTTTATATTATAACTATACAGTTTATACATACATATGAAAAGAGCATTGCACTTACCTTTGAGAAGTAACATTTATCCCAGGTTCGGTAAAATAGTCTTACACAGGCACTTAGACCTTCTTTCTATGCCATGCATCCTTTTTTCAAAAGAAGATAGAATCAGAAAAATCCCGGTTGATCTCTAGCAAACCAAAATGCAGACAAGATTTTTTGTCAGATGCAGCCTAATTCAGTGAAGTCCGAGCGTGTGAATCCCTGAGACTCCTTGTTCAGTAATATCCAAAGCACAGAAAAGGGGGGGGAAAAAAAAAGAACAAAAAAAGTGAATAACTTGTTCTTTTCCTGTCTGGTTTAAAAAACCCAGTCTTGGAGGACTAAGCAGCCTGCAGGCTTTTTGAGCATTCTGATGCTAGTGCATCCCGAGATAACACATGCATTTCGGTATTGCAAGTCTTCAAGTTCATACTAGCAAGCCCAGCTTCTGTGTATGTGCGTGTGTGTTGAGGTGGGGGGCCGAGTTGTACCGTGGGGGGAAGAGAGGCTGGGAGATACACACACACGAGTCACGCAGAGATGGAAAAAGGAAAAACAGCAAAGTGGAGTGATCTCACAAAGTGCTCTAGATGGCAGAGCCTGCACGGCTTGTAAGACAAGCAATGTGCACACACCAAAAAAAAAAAAAAAAANAAAAAAAAAAAGCTAAAAAAAAAAGAGAGTGTTAAACCCGAGAGAACTAGGAGGCAGCTTCAGGAATTTCTTCTTACCTCTTCTGACGATGCAACATACAGCAAGTGCTTTGTGCTGCATAGGAATCCACGCAGGCACGACTCAGTCAGACCCCTCACTTCTGAAACAAACAAATACGTAGCATAGGAAAGGGAAGAAAACCAAAAACCAGAGGAAACAAGGGTACCACGAGAAGCTAATAAAAGAGTAAGAGTGTCAGAGAAGAGGCTTGAGTGGGCGGGAAGCAAATAGTTGATGCAGAAAGAGGCATCCGAACTCCTGGTCCTAATACAGATTGGCTCTGTAATTAAGTGGCAAAGCACTGCTCTCTAAGCCATTGCATAATAATAGAAACCTAAGCTGTGTAGACACAGCCTGACATGCTAAATCTGCAGGAGCTACACTCAACATTTGTCAGTAGAAAGCGTGTCAGTTCTCTGGGGGCGGAGAAAGCTGAGGGAAAGGGAAGGGGAGAGAAATTTTACTGCAAAATGCACGAGCCACAGCTGCAAAGAGCTCTCAGGTGGTGCCAGTGCCTGAAATGTTGTAGTGGAAGTCATGTGTATCTGTATCTGTGTAGGGAGAGACAGACAAACACAGTATGTGGTGCTTAGGAACATGGTTTAGTGGTGTGTTTGGCAATGCTGGGTTAATAGTTGGACTTGATGATCTTAAAGGTCTTTTCTGACATAAGCAATTCTATACTTTTAATAGCATTGTCAGCTCCATTCATGCTACTCAATTAATAGGAAAAAAAATTCCTTTGCTATATTTTACTAACGTAAATGACAAAGAGAAGAACACATACAGAGGTTGTCTGTGTAAAATATTATTATTTCTAATGCTGGTGCTGAGAAGTAGTTCTCCCTTTGTACTGAATGGTACTGGAATGTCTAAATAAAACCTGAATTGAGATAAAAGAACTCAAGAGAACTGATCAGCCTTTCCCGTTGAGCATCAGGTGCCTCTCTTCAGCCCTCCAGACACAGAGACACACTTTTTCTTCTGCCTCTCTTGGCTGGAGAGGTTTCTAGACAGAGCTAGGAAAAAGATGAGCACTGACTAAACACGGGGACAAAAAACCCCAGCTTGCTCGAATTGCGATACACCAGTATCAATTCACCAACAGACAGAACAATTAGTGATGCACATGGAAAGAATTTTGGAAAAAAACAAACCCCAAAAAAGTAGTATAATTTTTCAGTGGAAATTTACCTGGAGACTGTGGTCCTGGATCACAGCTATGGTCCATCTAATCCAGTATCCTGCCTCTAGACAGTGGTCAGCACTACACACCTCTGAGGAACCTGAATGAATTTGTGCAGCCAGGGCTGGACAGAGAGGGCTAACCTGTTTGTGGGCAAAGCTTTTCCTTAATCCCTGTTCTTTAAAGATTAGTTAATGCACTGAAGCATGAGCAGTGGAACAGTTTGCTTCTGCACATCCAGATTAAACATGTAAGGTCTAATTCTGAGGTCCTTTGTAGTTGGTGTAAAGTACACCTCTCTTTTGGCACCCTGGAGCTAAAAAGTAAAATCTTCTGATGCTTTGTAAACATCCCAGTATGAAAAAAGTGTAAAAGCTCAGAAAAAGCTGTAGTATTTCAGTCTGAAGGGTGAGACCTTATAGCCTCATTTAGCCTAATGATGTTCCCCATTTACTCCTTACTCCTGGTGGAAACATCAAATGTGTTTCAGGAGGCCATCCAGCACAGGTAGAAGAACCAGATCACCCAAATAATATACAGATATCAAATTTGGCTCCTAGAAAGTCAAACCAGACTGAACTGAAAACTGAAGAAATTTTTGAGAATAACTGCATAGAGAAATACATACTTTATTTTGAGGGGCAGATTCTGCTGAGAACTTCAGGTCCCTTACTGTTACCAGTCTTGCGCCTTTGACCTCTGGCTGCTGCATTCCTTTATATCCCTAAGGTGAAGACTGCAGATATTGCACATATGGGAGCTAGACTGTGGTTAAACAGAGGAGAAAGGACTGCAGAGAGAGCAGCTGCCTGTTTTGCAGCCTTGGCTTTATGTGGAACAGTGCTGAAGGGCTCCTCTTGGTAGGAAGACCACAGTCAGTAATCTTACTGGGGACTGAAATAAATGACCTGGACAAAGGAAGATTTGAGAACCTGAAATCTGCCTAACTAGATGTTAAAATACTGAAAAATGACTTCATTTATAGGTGACTGAAACATGAATTTAGGAAGCTAACTTTAAGCATAACTCCTGGGAATCCTGGGCCAAGCATGTTGGCTAGAAAATCGAATAAAATCTCTAATTGTGTCAGTGCCTTACAAAATGAATGTCAGTACATTGCAGACTGAGAAGACATCTCTTAATGACATCAGGAATTAATAATAGACTCTGAGACTAGTGTTTCAGAGTCTGATTTGAAAGCAAAATATTGCTTGCAATGACAGAAATCAATGTACTACATCAACGCACTCCAAAAATCCTTCACCACCTAAAGTTTTGACAGTGAAAATTCCCAATGAATGATAAAAGATGACACAACCCCAGAAAAAGAAATTGCTCAAAAAAAGGTTTACATGAGGTTATGGTGTGGTAGACCCCCACTGTGTGAGGCCAGTGTGCTTTCCAGCTTTGTGATGCCCTTTAGAATTTAATGAGAGGTATCTGGCATTTGCCTCTTAGCCTCTCCTCTTAACTAAACATCCCTGATATGTATATATATACTCCTTTACTCCCAAGTAAGGAGTTTTTCAGGGAATCAACCTCTTTCTTACTTGGTTCTCCCAGCAGGTCACCATGTCCAACTCATCTCTTTTGCTCTGGTGTCCCTTCTCTCCAATTCTGCCTTAGTTCACAGTCACCCAACAAGGTGGCTTGAGCTACATCTGCTCTTATTTCCACCTCCACAGAAATCCCATCACTACCCAAAGAGCCACAGGAGAAATTGTGTTCAAGCTAAGTACTGATCATCTCACAGGCCCACAACACTGACCCCTGCAAAGAACTGTCAAGGTTCAGTTTCTATTTCTGACTTAGTTCTAGAAAATACACAAGAGACCAGGACTACAGATGACTAACTCCATGCTCAGTGAATCTTGTAGAGCAGCTGAAGCTTTCAAGTAATGCAGCAATTCCCATGCCCAAACAGAATGCTTAATTTCTATATGAAGAAAACTCATAAAGAACTTACAACCACATTACTGCAAGGTCCCAAAAGACCTATCTTGACACAGAAATTATGTAATGGGGATACTCTCCTTTGACATACAGTGTCACGTACAACTTTGAAACCTAAGAAAAGTTTGAACTTGGATAGCAGAACAAGACAAAACCAAAACTAAGATGTTTTTTTAGACTTTCAGAACAACTTTACCTATCACAAACATCATTCCCCTTTCCAAGTCTAGCAGACAACATATTGAAGCCTTTGGCCGTCTGGTTGACAACACAATTTAGGATGTACAGGGAGACATTGGTAATTCCCATTTCCTGTCCATTCCCTTCCAAACTGAAGTAGTCAGCACTGGTCCACATGACTGTTTAATCAATGGCTGCCAATTAATTACACCGATTGAAAGACAATTTAAAAAACCTTTGGTCTCTGGCCCTACTGATGAAAAAGGTTACCAGGAACTGAACCCACCAGCTTTCAAACATTGGAGGTTTGGGGAAAGATTCTATAATTATTGGGTGCTATACAGCTCAGCTCTTTACAAATCATTGAATGTCTGTTTACACATGTATACGCCAGTACAAAATCTTCTCACATCCTCCACCCACACATCCCTTTGCTTTTAAAAGCAGCTCCAGCCAACAAACTGAATGTGCTTTCTTTCAGTTTCTTGAATCTTAGCATGGGGAAAACTTAATCCCAAATTTCTAGACCCAGAGATCCAACAAAGAGCAGGCATTGTTTCACAGGGCAGTGGAAGAATAAGGGTTCTTAAGGCTATTGATGAGAAAAAGGCATCACAGAAGGTCCCTTTTGCAATACACTGTTATAAAAAGCATAGATGAATACCACTTCATTACCATACTTCATCAACTTCACAACAATCCTTCACTGTCTGTTTTGCAGATGAACGCAGAAGGGTTTCCAAATACAAGGAAAAAGTTGTTTTGGGTCATAGAATAAGTTATACATTCATAATCTACTCCATTCTAAGCATTGATCTCATCTGGAATAACCAGGATACTTATGCTAACCTTAAGAGGATCCACTTTGAGTTTGTAGATGCTCTGAAAGAAGGTCAGCATAATATTTTTATCCCAGGGATTTTAGTCTTTCCAGGTTCTCACTTTACAATCAGGAAGATCCTTGTACTTCTGTTTTGCATAATCATATGTCCAGCTCAGTGAGTGAAATTTAATGCCCTTTGATTGATAGGTTAAGACCAGAAGGGATAATTATGGCCATCTCATTTGACCTTCCACATAACCTCAGTTATAAAAATCCCCTCTGTGGTTCCTGCATCTATCATCATAATATTGGATGATACCAAAAATATCTTTTATAAAGGCAGTCACTTGATCTAAAGATTTCAAGTGATGTTGTATTCATTCCCCACTCTCTTCATAAATATCCAATATTTAATTGCTGAAAAAAATGTCCACAGTTCATTTTGTTACTTAGAATATTCTGGTATGTTATCAAAACACCAAAGTCGTAATTATTAATTATAGCCGGGTATTTCATAATCAGGAAACTTAGAATGAGGAATAGCAGAAGTTTCTCCCAGCTAAGTGGATTGGTCCTACTGGGGGACAATGAGTGCTATTTGAGACCAGTGCAATTTATTTACTCAACAAAAAAAAACCAAACAAACTTCTTTTTTAATGGCCATCTGTTTCAGCGCAGTATTCATCAGAATAAAGAGACTGCCTTAGCAATGCTTTCCCAATTCTCTTAATTTGATGAAAAGTACGGCATTAGCTTTCACAGTACACCTGGAGGCAGCAGTACTCTGCCACCTGCCCATCAGGAAGCAGGACCTCATCCTCATGGGTTTGCAACCTCCAGCATTGATTCACTGTGCACAGAACACTCCCAGCCACCACCGAAGTCCAGAGGGGCAGCAGATGCTCAGTGCAATAAAGGCATGGCACAAGAGGAGTGAGAATGAGTCTCCATTCCATATTTTCACCCTTGCCACACAGGATAAGGCATGTAAATGTTTTTCACTATTGAAAGAGGATATGTGCCCGTGTCATGCAGCAGGGGGTCCTCGGCTGAAGAGGATGTTAGGCTGTGATCCTCTATTACAATTGCACAGGCAATAGCAGCAATGTAAGGGAGGTCAGGCCCTCCACTGCCCTAGCTGGGGATTGCTACAGCAACTCTTCTGCCAATCTCACATTTGCACCAGCTGAGTCATTGTTCTGCATGCTCTGTTAAATGCTACAGGTCTTTGTTTGCTTTCTAATTGTCAATTTAAAAATTGTTTGGAGGAAGAGAAGGTTTAGCATTTTTAAACCTCTAAGGAGAGAGGAATTGTGAGCGACTGGGGACAGGTAACCCTCAGACAGGATTTGTCAACCAGGGATAATGTTGTGAAACCAGTCTTATGCTAATCATGTGAGAAGACAGGTACTCTAGCATACAATGAACAAGAGTTTATATCTAGGACAAGGTCAGCTGCTTAAGCTGTTTAGGAATCATTCTGGTCCTTTCAAAATTGCACGTCTCCACCATGGAATGGAATGGTTACAATTTTGTATCTAAATTAATAAAAGTAAATGGCAGCAGTGAGAATCTTTTGGCCAAACTCTTGTTTTGTATAAAAACTACAGCCATCACCAGAAAGTCAGTAGTTACTAACAGTTTTAGTGGGGAAGTGTCAAAGGAATGAATCTAGCAATAATCTCAATAACCTACATTTTAAATCGTGGGAAGAAAGAATCATTCTTCCCAGTCACTGAGCACTTACATTCTGTGGTCACAATTATCTGCAAATTATTAGGCTTACGATGGGAACAGGCACTTAGAGGAAACAATCCCAGACTTCTGAAAAGAGTTTAGTTTGTATCACAGGGCTTGCAGTACACAGAGCAAAAGAAGTAATACAAGGCAATATTTTTATTAGTGATGCTTAAGAATTATGCAAAAAGTGGGTTTTATCTTCCTAAAAATATTTTACATTACTTCAACAAAATATTTTGGGTGAAAAAAAATAATCAATGATACACGTAGAAAACCCACAAATTAGACAGCATGAACTTGGGATCTGACTTGGAGCCTAAGTGTTATGGGAAAGTTTGATGCAGAAAGAAATGAAAAACAGAAAGAAATGTGAAAGCCTCAGAGGTAATGGCACCCCTTAGAAGGCAGTGTATGATCTCTGACTGCTATGCTGGGCCCCAGCTTGGGGCGAACATGGGCTCCTTACTGCTCCCTCTTGCTGAGCCTCATACTGATAAAAGTGATGCTTGTAGAAAGGCAGGCTCAACAGCTCCTTCCTGGCCCTTGCCTGAGACCTTGGAAGCCTCTGCAGGATGTGTATGAGTGAAGTTCCTGCTCCCATTCATAACCCAAGTGGGCACAACCAAAGAAAGGAAGAAGAGGAAATTTTGACATGCTACGGAGTTGCAGCGTCCAGACAACAAGTGACTTGGATTCCTTTCTCAGCCTCTGTTCCTATTTGGTTCCATCAGAGGAAAAGAAGAAAGGGGAAAATTAGTACAGATCTTCTTAATTCTTGCTTCATGTTCACTTCCTTATTTACTTCTTATTGTTAAGAGAAATCAAAGAGAAAATGGCAGCTATCTGAAAAAACATCAGTGCATGCAAGATCTAAGTCAAAGTATGTACATTTAAGCTGTGATCAGAAAGAGGCACAGCAAGAACTACCTGGCTGTGAGGGTAACAGGAGACAAAGAGTAATTTTGAAGTTTGGGGTTTTCTTGGGCATGGTACTAAGATAAGTTTGCGTTTTAAGAACAACTTCAATACAAAGTATTTTGACACAGTTTTCACTCTTCTCTGTGCTCTCAGCTTCCAAAGGGAAGTGGGATCTGTGGTTCTTCAGACAGACCTGGCCTATCCAGAGCATCTCAGAGGGTCTTCATTCTGCTGCTGTTCTACTGAAGCAGACAGCATGTAAGCAACAAGCATATGTGGAGGAAAACTTTTCTCATGTATTAAAAACTTAAGCATCTACTTCAAGGCATTTGCAAATCAGCTCAGTATCTTGACACCTAATGGAAAAGCTTTGGGAATGCAATCTTTACAATAAATTTGCTCTACAGAGGTGGGACAATCTTTGCATGAGCTGCTTCTTCTCTTTTCCAGCCTCCTTAGTCTCTTGTATTCACAGAGATAACACATGGGAGACATTCTGTACTTCCTAGAGCATCACAGTTAGACAGACTGAATTTCTGTATTTCCTTATAAAATGTTAAATATTCATAGCTATGTCAAATAAAATGAGTTTCTTTGGCTGCTGTTCTTTTCAGCTCATTGGGTCTTCCTCAGATGATACTTGTCCTGCCATTATGTGATCTACCTCAAGAGACTTCACCTTTATCTAACATTGTTCAATGCAAACTCAGTTTCAGATAAGAATAAAGGAAAAATACAATGTTCAGAAGGACTTGGATACTGATCAACTGCTGTGTCTTTATAGGACAGACAGAAAACACCTTTGTGGTTACAGGCATAAGAAATACATGCAATAATGCTTGGAAGTGTGTGCACTACAGAGGAAATAAATACTCCCTAGAAGTTAAAAGGAAATTATTCTGAAAGAGCTATAGAAATCTCTAAGAAATCAGGAACAGAAATGTACAAAATAGAATAAGCACTTCATGCTTTCTTTTTGACAGGTGCTCCTTTTTTTGTGCAGAAGACTGAACATGAGGCCACCAGGGCAGAAGCCTGAAATACTTCCATGTTGTACCTGAAAATCATTGCTTCTGTAATTGGACATAAAATGGGATATTATTAGGCCACACTGACAATTATTGTAAAGCTGAATGTAAAACTGTGGAGAAAATAATTTTTTTCACAAGATTGAGGCAGCTGAAAATATTAAAGGTAGAGGATACTGGTAGAGAAGGTATAGCTGAGCATTACAGAATGAAATTTAGTCAAGTATAACAGCCTCAGTAAGCGTAAGAAAAGGTGAAAGTATACAAATACACATGTACACACATGCACCGGGATACATACAAGTTCTGTGACAGCTAGAGAGCTGCCTCAGAGGCTTAAGGGTCCTTCAAAGGCTACAGTACTCCACACATGACCAGCTACATGAAAAACGGAACCTTACTTTGTCTACAGAGCTTTTAAACCAGACAGGAAGTCAGACAGATGAAATAATAGGCCTTTTGATCATAATTTTGTTCTGAATGGTCTCTCCAGCAGCAGAGCCTT
The DNA here is from genome assembly GCA_013396655.1 of Campylorhamphus procurvoides. NCBI lineage: Eukaryota > Metazoa > Chordata > Aves > Passeriformes > Dendrocolaptidae > Campylorhamphus > Campylorhamphus procurvoides. Next base: position 868,741 of record WBMV01005542.1, on the reverse strand, counting down.
CAGAACTGTGGGGTGTCTGATGATCCAATATCCCACAAAGGGCCTACTCCAGTAATCCCTGGAGTGCCCATTAAATTAATGGATATCTCTATCATTACACTTTGTACTGCTGTAACTTTACTGGAAGTTGCTTTTCCTGCCTAGGACCTAGCTCCCAAAGCACTTACACCTGCTGCAAACTGATGCCATCAAGCTAACACCATCCTGCTTTATAAAGGGAGAAAGATAAGGTCTGAATGCACTCCAATGCACCCCTGTCTCTAGATCTCACATATGTTCTGAATGCCACAGCAGTGTAGGACAGGATGGTCTTGCTCAAAGGCAAGAGTACAAATGCCCCCATGTGTTTACTGCTTCCATGCTGTCCAACTGCTTTGCAATCCATCCTAAGGGTTTAATTTCTGGTTTGCAGTAGAGGAAGAGAGGGAAATAGAAGTACTTTCAAGTCTCCCAGGGTTTCTGGGAAAAGACAGGGAACTTGTCAGTCATGGCAGAGTGAATATTAGGGGAGAAAAAGAAAACAAACCACAACGAATCAAATGTGGAGAGAGAAGAGGCACCAAAGGTACATGCATAGAACAGAAAAGCAAAGCATGAAAGGGAACATTACAAAAGGGTTTGAGACTTACATATGTGTAAGAACAGAGAAATTGAGTCAAAACAAGGGAGTGTAGAGCAGAGAATTAAAAAAAGGTAAGAAAAAATGATGTGGTAACAGGGAGAGAAGCCATTTATGGTCATCTTCTCCCTTACTATTCTGGGCAGCAACTAAAATGTGGGCTGATGACTTTATCACCACCAGTCAAGACAAAACATTTTTTGGGACATCACTGAAGTGTGCAAAGTTTTTTGGAATGCTTTCCCAGTGTCTTGTGCTAGTGTATTAACCATGAGTGCTGTGAACCTGAGATGGGTGCTACTAAACACAAATAACAAAAAATCCCTGCTTCACACCAGCTAACTAGAGATAGTCGTACAACTGTAAAAGCTGTGAAACCAAAATGTTAATGTCTTTCATGCCAAAGGTTTCAAAACAGACCCTTTAGCTAGGAGATTGTGTTTTATAGAACTCAGAACAATTTCCCTTACAAAAATAATAAAAGCAGTCTTCCCTTGGTAATAAACAGAAATGTTTCCTGAATGTCTGATGAGAATGCATTTGGGGAAGCCTGATGTGCAATCAAACACCTAATTATTTCTGTTCTCACGTGACATGTATAAGTGCTTTTCTCTAATGTACACAGGCAGAAAAGGCATTTATATGCATATATGTTCTAATTTTGGTAATGTATTCTTTTTGTTCAAACACACTATTGCTTAGAGAGAGAACCAAGGAGCAAAAACAGAGGCAGATGTTGAAGAGCAGTAAGACAGCATTCAGTCTGGGATCCACGGCACAGCCCTCTCTGCTCCAGAGTTTGTGTGGGAGTTCAGTGGTGGCTTCAGGTCCAGCTATCACTGGCTGCACAACAGTATGGTGCACAAGCAGACACCAAAAAGCAGCTGCATCACTCTCAATTTTTATGTCTAAGAACAATATTTGTTCATTTACACAAGGACTGTGGCTCAGCCACAGACAGCATCCAAAAGGACATCAGCCAGGGAACAAACAGTGAGACCCATACCATGAGCTGGCACAAAATCTGGTCACAGAATTTGAAATTCACTCTCACTTTAAACAATTAACTAAGACTTTCACTCAGTTCTTGGACTGTCCAGTTATTTATAATTGGAAATGCAGCTGGAGCAGGTGTTTACCTTTATGCATCCACATCACATTTGGAGTCTTGCTGAGACAGGCCAAGAGTGAAATTACGTGATAAAAAACACCCTTATTCCTGGATAAAGGGGACACACAAATGCAACGATTATGAGTTAGGGATCTGCCAGTAACAGCCAGACACCAAACCTGCTCAGGCCAGGCAAAAGAGCCCACTAAGCACTCATCTACACTGTCAGGCATGCAAATGTCCATGGAACTTTGATCTGAGTTGTCAAAACATTGACACTTCAGGGACCAAAGTCCTTCAAATCACACAGAAATGTACTTCACCTTCGTCAGTGGATTTTGGATCAGACTTTACTGAACACATAAAGTTGGCCATTTGCTTTGATGTTTGATAAATTTCCTTCTCTTTGAGGTGTCTATTGTAATAATTTAGCCAAAAAGGCATATGAACTGCCAAGCATGTTCTTTTTATGCAGCAGGAAATCACTCCTAGTGCTGGGAACCAACCCATTTGCTGTGAACCTCTTCTACTCTCACAGGCAGTGTAGCTTTCTTCAGGTGCAGGACAAGGGCTGAGACAGTTAACTACAAAACAAACCCAACTAGAGACACAAGATTCTTTCCAGAAGAAGAAACAGCTGCACTCTCCACCACTTCCCAATTTATTTATTTAAAATGAATTGGTATCTTTTCCCTTCTGATTTTCAGCCTGAGGGAATCTAAAATGCAAGCCTAAGCCTTAACTCATTCATCTCTTTCTGCTGTGAAATCAGTGGTTCCATCAAATCTGGGGTTTAAAACTATACAGGTAAGACCAAGCTCTGAGGAAAGTAGGAATGAACTTAATATGCAGAGTTCCTTGAAAAATAGTTATCTTTACTTCCACCCAGAAAGGAGAAACCAATGAGGGGTAAAAATGTTGTAGAGGTTTGGGCTCTTCTCAAACATACTTAAGCTCTCTGAACCTGAAATTTCACTGAAAATTCAAAATAATCTTATTTTTCTCACAGAGTTTCATATTGAAAATATATTATTTTTACTGAATTTCATATGAAAGCTACCAGTTTGGTCTATGTTTCCAACTACACTACTGTTTTCTGAAGGTGGATTAAGTCACGAAGTGTCTAAAAGCAAAACTGAAAATGAAATTGGCTAAATTAATTTTCATTTAACTTTTCAATTGACAGCTCTAGTTCAGTGCTATATTTAAAAGGCTAAATCAAGCCTCACAGTAGCCCTAAAAAGTTAAGATCCCAAGTGTACTGAAGTTCACCTGAAATACATGGCAGCTGTGCTGTATTTCCAATCAATACTTATACACACAAACTGCTATCTCTGATGGCAGAAAAGATACCTAATTGTGAAAAATAGTTAAGAAACCTGGAAGTTCAAGTGTTTGTTAGCTAGGTTCAGAGTGTGAATGAGGGAAGTTCCTTTGGTGGGAAGTAATTAAACTGAAATTTAGGTCAATGGCAACCTGTAGAAACAGCATTTTGTTGGGCATTGTCAAGCAAGTGGGGTGAAAATACTGCAAAAAGACAAATAAGCATATAATTAAAATTCAAGCTTAACATTTCTGCTATTAATTTCAGCTACAGCCTGAGTTTCTGATCAGGAGAAACATCACTAATGCAAGGCTATGAATGCATGTAGATCTGGACACTATTTTATGCCCTCCAGAGTCTGACTGAGGTTTCAGAGTTCTGTGACAGGAGTAGATTTGAGAAGGCTTCATTTTTATTAGAAAAAAAAGGCACAATACACATGCAACCTTTAAAAATTTCACCTATTCCTGCCTAGTGTTACTCTTCACCAGCTCTGTGCACATCCCACAACTTCTGCAGTAATGGCACTATTTCATAAAGTCATTGTTAAATGCATCTTACAGAAGAGCAGAGAATTTGGAGGCATGTAAGACTGAGTCTGAATTTGCTGTTTGTAATAGAGAAGATGGTCCCAAATGGAAGATATATTCAGATGAATGTTGGATGTTGCAGAGCGTAGTTGTCAGATTCAGGAGGCAGCTACAAGTCAAATTTTCCGGAATAACCTGACACAAGGTCTTTACCAAAGTCAGGAAAGGTGACATTGTTCAGCTCACATTCCCCCTTTGGAAATGGCTGTTGCTTATCACCTCAGTTGTGTAGTGGTTGCAGTTCAATGCAATAGATGAATAAAACCTGACAAGAGTAAACATGGGCAGGGTATGCATGTGGACTGTGTGCTGTGCCCTCTATGCAGTCTCCTGAAAGGAAACATTTTCAGCTCTATCACTGTGCTCATTTGAAGCTCCCCTTGATGATGCCCTAATAAATATCCCATAGAGAAACCCTGCACAGAATGTGATGAGCAAGCAGACTCTCCCCACCTCCAGCTTCTAGTTACAGTCAAATAAGAAAGAGTAAAATCAAAATTACTAAAGTTTAGGCCCTTAAACTGTGGTAAAATACTGAACACAGTAGAACTGATATAATTCTACTATTCAAGCCCCATGCAGAGACTAATCTAGGGAGCATGAACCAACCTGAGAGCACCTACATAAATATCTCAATCAGCTCTGAAAAAGGAGGCAAAAAGTGGTAGTAAAAGTTTCATGGTCTCTACCGTATGGTTTCTTACTTTTATCAAGTGAGTTACAGACCCCAGTAAAGCTACCCTAGTAGTTGCTTTCATTTTGTAGTAGTTTATTTCATTTTGTGAAATAAACTGCACACTGACTTGGGTGGGGAAGAATAGAGGAGTCCAGATGAAAAGTACATCCTCTGCCTATGAAGATGATTATAAGGAGTCTAATAAATCTGGATTTTGTTCACAGGTCTGCCAACCTATATCGATAGAGAGCTGCAGCTGTATCTTAGATCAGGCTTATGAAAAGAATAGCCATCCATTCACCACTATGCAGAGAATCAGCGTACTGACTGTCTTACTTAAGCCTATTCTTGATGTCTTAGCAAATCAGTGAATCTGTGCTAGCTGTTTGCAAAGGGATGGACATTACGTGTGAAAGGGACAGCTCAGAGAGAATTTGCCAATATGCAATTGTCTCTTGAACAGCTCTGGTCGATTTTATAATGAGAATTGCAATTATTTTTGCAAATTCCCCATGTGGAAGATCTAGAATTTATTTGAAAAGTATTTTCCCTCAGGAAAAAAACATAAATGTTTCTACTCTTCGTCATAGTTAAATTCTGTTCTCATGACATTTTCTGAGACTGTAGAGTTTAGTAGGATCTAGGGAATATATTTCGTTAGACATTATATTCAAGTTTTGTTGTCATTCCCAATATACCTTTATTGATAGAAAAATATGTTCTCTCTCTATTGCCAAGTGTTGTGCCGTAGATGAAGTGCCTGTTATATATGTAGAGGTAACTGAGAGCACTAAAAAGAATGGTTGCTGTTATATAGTCAGCCTAACTTGAGGTCAGAGCAAAGAAAAATATTCACAGCAAGACTTCAGTCCACTTTTTTCCTCTCTCGAAGAACATATGTCCTGTAACAAATCACAGTTTAAGCTTTAATTAACTGAATGTTGCCTGCCTCCCACACAAAGAGCACAGACACGCTTTGCAGCTCTCACCAGGGTGTGTTCTGGGGTGTTGGCAGCAGCTTTTCTTACTTTGTTTCCCTTGCCTTCATGAATGGAAAAGTGGGGTCCCTTTAATGGGCAGTGTCACACTGCACAGTGCCGCACACCCAGAAATGCTGCTGGGGCACAAAGCCCAGGCTGAGCTGCAGAAGGGTCAGGACTGTCACTCCATGTGGAAAAGTTGTTAATAACCCTTTCTTCTACTACTGCAAATTTAATAGTAAAGAATATATTCAAACCTCTCTGTGGAGTTCCCAAAGGGAGAGGTGCAGGTGGGGCTCAGTGACCCTTGTTGCACTAGGTGTGCTGGCATTAGGAGCACAGGAGCTCACAGAACCAGCCTGGGCACATGTGTGAGCCCTCTGCCAAGGGGTGTCTGTGCCTGGGATACACTGTCGGAGAACAGTGTCTCAAAGGCTTCCAGAACAGCCAGGATGAACAGTTTATCAATACCACAAACGGACAATTACCTCAGAACTCACAAATTCATGTTTTATCCCTTTGAATTTGTATGCTGTATTGTGATTGGTTGCAGTTACCGGTTTCCCACTGGCTGTATATTCCCTACTTCCCATTGGCTGGCTGGTGATGCAATCCCAGCGTCATCATGTGAGGCTGGCCATGCCCTGACTATTCCCCTCCTTCCCTGTAAGCCCTTCCCCTCTTGCCGCGATCCGCCCCCAAACTCCTCCCACTTTCCAAGCTCCTCCCTGACCCTATATAAGTCCCATGCTCCCATGAATAAAGAGTTCTAGCCTCATCCCACCATCGGCTTGGACCGTCTCCTTTCTTTCCTTCCCCCCGGCACGCGGCAATACACTGCACCAGCATAACCAAGAGAGCATGCTTCCATGAGTGGGCCTATCTAAGCTGCACCTGGGAAAAGATCAGCAGTGAGTTCAAATGTAACACCCACACCTTCCCCTTCCTTTCTCAAGCCTCGCTTCACCAGAGCCTGGGAAGATTCATGATGGATTAAACCCTACTCTGTGACAATTCTTGACTTTCCACTGGTGGGGAAGAAGGGAGCATCATCCTTTTCTGAAAGGTGCTGGTGCCACATTAGCAATGTAGTGCACAATAAACCCTTTGAGGTATCAGGCCAACTGCCTGACAATTTCGGTTTAATTCATTTTCACAGTGACAAGGCTACCCAAAATGAGAGATCAAAAGCTTTGTAAAATTAGGTTGTGCGAGTGCGTGGCTCAAGGCAGCTTGGTAGCTTTAAATAGCTGTTTAGGACTGTGACCACTGCTGAAAAAGTACTGAACTGAATTAAAATCATGTTCAAGCTCCCTTCTGAGAGCAGTCCAACTTCTGCCCCCAGAAATTGACTTTCCACTATAAAGTGACAAGCAGTGTCAGAGGTGCTCTGCCCTGTGTTGTATTCCTTCTAGCTTGAAAAGAACGGAATTTGCAGTATGCACCTTCCAAAAAAAGCCAGAGGAAAATAAAAAACAGTAAAACAATCCCTTACAGAGGAAACTGGTGATACAACTTGATGACCTCATGAGCCTCTGCTGATATTTCCACAAATTTTAGAAGTCATATATTGGTAGAGCAGAAAATTAAAAGAGGAAAGGAACATGCAGTATGAACTACAAAAAGAAACAAAAAATCTTAAAGGTAAGGAAAATAAATCTTATGATAAAGAGAAACAAATGTCTTAGGGAAAGGGAGCTTTACAATAATACTCTTTCATCTTTCCATCCTACTTTTTCCCTATTCTCTCCCAGATAACATAGCCGATTGGTCAGTTAAATCCAGCAGGAAGATGGAGGCCTTGAAAGTACAAAGAAACTACTAATACCACAAAACCCAGCAACTGGGAGGAGAAACCATTATTTTTGTTCTTCGATGCGAGTTAGTTAGCTGGGAAGCGATACCTCACCAAGTGCAAAATCCTAAATGCCCCATCACAGGAAAGACATTAACTGGAAATTGCCCCTCTCCAGACATTCCAGTCAAGTAATCCCCACACAGCACTGCCATATACAAGGATCTGTTGTGCACACTAGAAAGTTATTTTTTTCTGCTTTCTGGAATGTGGCAGTGTATTATGAAAAGCTTCTCAGCAGGAAAGATAAACCTATGCATTGCAAAGATGAATGGATAAGAAGACGAAAACCATCTGTTCAAGATGCAGAACCCTAACCAGAATTAGATATTTGGCCTGAATCACCAAAACTCTTCTTCAGTTTGTGTGATGGCAAATCAGGTGAGCATAAGTTGGGTCTGCTCAGAGATTAAAGTGAAAAGTGCAAAAAATATGATTTAATAACCCTAGTAAGGAACTTCTACAGAAATCAAACAATCATGAATTTATAATGCATTTTTTTTAACCAACAGAAACGTGTTTTCTTTAAACATTTAACTAGAACAAGTGCTAGGGAGAAACTGAGAAAAACAGCATACACCATGAGGACGGATATTCTGAAAATAAGTATTTTTGTTTCTTCTCAAAAATCACAACATTTGCCTAAATATCGTGCTTTTTGTCATCTGAGCATCAACTCTCACCTCAAAAGCATTTCAGTACTCAGAGAGACAGATGAAGCAAGGTGTCTGCCTCATCTTCAGGAATAGAGTTCTTCCTTGGAGGAGGAGAGCAGGTATCTCTTCACAGAAGTCCCTGCAGACACCAATGTGGTACCGAATCACTGGGCGTCCCTCTTCTTACTGTCCTGTTATTTAAGAAGCATACATGAGAACTGTTAGCTGTTCAGATTTCAGCATCAAGAACAGACTTCATGTGCAGGTCTTTGACAAGAATCATAGCTTTAGAAGCTAAACAAGATGTTAATGGGCTTTAGGATTCAAGAGGTAAGAGTGGAAGTTGAGCTCTGCCATCTCTCACTCCATTCTTCCACAGGGCACTTAGATGAGTGATTTTCCCTTGAAGCAATCTGCAGTTTACATACTACAGAAGGTACCAATCCCTCAGCAGTGGGCCCTACACTTCAAAGGTTGCCAAGGGCAAACAAATAAATAAAGCAATTTCCTTCATCAAAGACAGTGATAGCTATGACCCAATAAATTAATTAATATATGTTGCCATAAATCTTCTTTGCAAATTGGGCCAATACTGTTGGCTGTTTGCTTGTCTTGGATGTGTCTTTGCTCTTCTGTCCACAAGCCCAGGATTTACAAAAACTCTTCAGGTTCAAGGAGATGTGATGCTTCCTGGATTCAGGGAACAAGAAGGAAACAGGTCCCACAGACACAGACTGAGACCGTGGAGTATCTGGTACAATCATGACCGCAGGGCACTTCAGGCAGCACAGTATTACTCAGTTAATCAGAGAACTGTCATAAGCAGTTAATTACACAAATCATGAGGCTTGAACAACAAGTAAGAAAAATAATTGATGCAGACTGGAAAAGAGCAAGACCTTATTTTGATTGCTTGTCTTTACACATACCCGATGTCTTCGAAGATGTTCCCGCTCATTGCAGCGGGGTTGGACTAGATGTATTTTAAAGGTCCCTTCCAACCCAAACTGTTCTATGACATGTGTATCAAAGGATCTATCTGTGGGTAGGTGAGATATTTACCGAAGCTCTTGAGGGTCTGATTTCCAGCCCCTTCTTGATTCCATGTGAGAAAGAACCTTATTGTGTACACTTCACTTTGTTCTGCAAAACTGGATATATAAATCTCATTCATATTTTTGGCAAGTAACCTGCACTGTGTTAAAGCAATTTGATGGCTTAGCCTACAGTTGAAAAGATTTCTGTGTAAAATTTTTTTCTCTTTAGCTTTTACACAGTGGCTTTAGTCAACAAACAGTCATTAATTTCTTACAGTTACAGTCAATATCTGATGCCATTCTTCTCTCTTTGTGTTTGTGTCTGACCTTCTCTTATTCTATTCATAACACAGTTGGCTTTTACACTGCCTGTGCAGCAATTCAGAGGAACATTAAATCAAGCAAAATATTAAAACACAAAATAACAAGAATTTTAAAACAACCATGAAAATAAAGTTGAGACAGAATTCTTTCATAAACTCCAAAGAAAAAAAAATTGAGCAGGTGCCTGAAAACAAGGTCTCTGCAAGGGTCTTTGTGAGACAGAAGAACATGATTATTGGCACAAAACAACTAGAGCGTCTGGCACAGCACAGGCAGGGCAAGTTCTGCCAAAGTGGGAGGGTGCACTGCTCCACACCCCCATACCTGGAGCCTCTAGCCCAGCCTCAGAATGGCTATTAATCACTGTCACACCGAAAGCCCCACCTGGGGACAGGGTCCCAAAAGACCAGAGCAGATAAAAGTAATTGCACCAATATACACACAGTCACGGACCACCATTTGGATTTTGCAGTAGACAAGATCACCTTGGAATTAGAACGATGATTAATAATCTTTCTCTGTCCCCTTTCTTTCTTTCTGTCTCTCTCTCCCTCCCTCTCTTTCTCTCTTTCTTCTTAAAGTTAGATGGGTTAAAATTTGCTAAGTCAATACCTTTGAAATGCTTCACTTTGATTGAATGTTGCCTTAAAAATTGTCAAGTACCCTTATTTTCTGAAGTTTGCCTGTAAAAGTTTGTTGTTTAATCTCCTGACAACATTGTTGCTTTCTGCCTTGTGCCCACTTCAGGGAATTGAAGCACCTAAGACCCCTTTAACAAACTCATGGAGCAAGCTCGGTGCTTTGCAGCCTTGCACCCACGCAGCTGGCAGGGAGTAAGTCAAGTCCTTTCCATTGTTTATCTTCCTGTAGGAGTGTTATCTATTCAAGGAAATGTGCAACTGTTTCATTTTTTCTGACCCGTTCATTTAGGAGGAGAGCAAGTGTTTTTCTCACACTGATGATGCAGAAAACCACAAAGCACTGGAAGAAAGGTTTCCCCATTCTTTATCTCTATGTTTGGTCCAGTAGGTTCACTAAACAGTGAGAAATCTTTGAAAAGATTTGCTTACAGAGAGTTGTCAAGATAATTAATATGCAATTTGATTAAAAAAAATAAAAATCTGTTGTCATTCAGTTCCAGCCATTCTAAATAACTTCCCCAAACACAAAATCCCCTAATGGATATTCACAACCTTTCATGTGGTACATAGTGAGAAGGGTGAACTTTTATTAAGTTTTGAAATAATCTTCCTCACTAAGTAAATGGTGCTGGGCAAGGTTTGGGGTAATTAACCAGTGTGTGAAATACATACTACAGGGCTATTTTGGGGGAAGCTCAGATAGAGGTAACGTGGACCCAGAGAAAACTGAATGCTGAAAATGATGTGAGGTGGCAAAAAACTCCAACACCTGAGAAGTGTATGAAAAGGGACTCAAGAACCTTGGAAGTCCACTAAGAAGGAAAACAATATATCAAGAAATGAAACTGGAAAGAAAATCAATCCACTGGCAGAACACTTTGGATTTCAAATGAACTGACTATTGTGGGATTTATAAAGGAAAAAATGGTTTTTGCATTCAAGGCATACCACTGAATATGCAGTTACTGTTCAAATCTCAAACACTTTGTCTGTAACTTTTGCATATTAATCTTTGTTACAAAACTGCACAACCTTGACTTACATTCTGTGACATGACTCATTGCTTGGCTAAGGCACCCATTAAATAAATATGGAATTGTCACAAGTAATAGGCTAGTGTTGTCTGCATTCTCCCTTCTAACAAGCACATTTGACAACAGCTTTTAAACATTAATTGAACAGATAAAGTTCCCTAAACAACTTTTTTTGTTTTGTCTCTAGGCAAAACATTTCTAAGTAAAAATAAAATGAATAATTGGTTTCAATTCCTTTAATACTGGAGTTTCATTTCTTTGAAAGTTCTTTTCAGAATATATTTCACAACAGAATTACTTAGAGGCCTAAATAAAATAAGAAAAAATTGGTACTTTCATCCAGAATGATCTTTATAAAATTTCTCCACTTTCACTGGAGTAATTTTTTACGTTACACCACTACTATCAGACAGACATTGTCTGATTTTGTTCCTGCATTGAGGAACAAAAGTGTTCAACATTGAACAGGTTTGCTTCAATAAGCAAAATGTACAAGGACACACATGGATTTAGTTGAGAAAGAACAAGGTATGCTCAATCAGCTCTAGCTCTGAAAAAATAATATTTACTTCTTCTCTCTACCTGTATGTATTCCACTCAACCAGCCTTTCCATACAAAGAAGCTTTCTAAGATAATGTCTGAAGGAATAGTAAAATTCGTTTTTTCTCTGATCTGTCTGATATGAGACTATGCCAAGAAATGAGCACTAAAACCACATAAATTATATCTTTACATGAGTACTGTTTTTAATGCAAACCTCTCCAACATTGAGACTGTTTGAAATTTATTTATTTATTTTTTCATAATTTAACTCTATTTGAAAGTGACTATACCAATGGCTGAATATAGCTGGATGAGCTGCAAGATAAGCTGAACCTGGAGAGAGGAGCCCACACTAGAGCAGTTTTCCTAGTAGAACTTGTGACCCTGTAGGCCACTCACACTGGAGCAATTCGTGAAGAACTGTAGCCCATGAGAACAACTCATATTGGAGAGGTTTATAGAGGACTGTGTTCTGCAGGAGGAACTCCTTGCTGGAGCAGGGGAAGGACTCTCTCCTCTCCCTGAGGTGAAAAGTAGCAGAAACGACATGTGATGAACTGACCATAATCTCTATTCCTTGTCTCTCTTCACAATCTGGGGAGAGAAGGTAGAGAAGTGGTAATAAAGTTAAGCCCTGGAAGGAATGAGGAGGTGGGTGGGTGGGGATGTTTTTTAAGTTTTGTTTTGCTTCTAATTGACCTGCTCTGATTTTGATTGGCAATAAAATCAACTTATTTCTCTAAGTCTGTTTTGCCTGTGACAGTAATTGGTAAATGCTCTCTCCCTGTCTTTACTTCAACTTCTAGGCCTTTTGTTATATTTTCTCTCGCATGGCCAGTTGAGGAGGGTACTGACAGAGCAGATTTTGTGGGCACATGTCATGCAGGCAGGGGCAAAACACCACACAGGATCTGGTCCTTAAGACTGGATGGAGAAAGGTACAAATAGCTTTGCCTCAGAACATAAGTCATTTGTCAGCTTACAGACAAGATCTGCTCTTGGCCATTGGCTTATGTGCATCATGTAGGTACAGGATGAAAACTGATTGTCTTGATTATGTTTATAGACAAACTCAATAAGGCTGTTTACACTTTTTAATATTGTTCTTCATAGAATTTAAAGTAAAAATTACTTTAAATTTTGACTTCTTGCCCCAAATCAGGGGGAAAAATAACTGCTCAAGCTAGAATTTCTCCAAGGATAAGGAATGCAGTCCTCTCACAGTTCTGCTCCAAAGACCTACATTCTGTTTGTTCCCACCAATTATGGCCAGGTAATATCTTCTGCAACAGAAGTGTTCCCTAGATGAACAGTGCCAGGACTGCTTGTAAGAGACATTCAGGAAAGTAGGAAGAACTGGTAGAGTCACCAGAGAGAGGACACAGGGAAAGAACAAGGGCTGCTTCTCTCTAGCATGGCACCGACCTCTTTCATGATGGATTGAGCAGCACAAAGCAGGTGATTGGAAGGCTGGTAAATGGCAATGAAAGATTCTCAAAGGACAAAAGGTAGGGAAATTAATTAGCAATGCAATTTTAGAAAAGTCACTAGGTCAGCTGGTGAGACTTCATGCGCAAAATAATTAGCAGGAGGAAGTAAAAATATTGCTCAATTTTACTTTCTCTCTTCTTATCCCTCTTTGTTATCTTGGTCATGCTACTGTTTTTGATTTCAACCAACGTCCACAGTAGCAGTCCAAATGTACTGCACATATTTCAAAAGGAAATGATGAACTAGGAAAAATTATACATACGATGAAAAATCTATTTCTCTATCTCTGTTAAGCCTTTAACACTAGAACTGGATAATACAGCTATAACCCTGTGACCACTCAATGTAAACTTCCAGCCAAGCCTTACTTTCTTGAGTCGTCTCTTTCAAAAACAAGGCATGGGTCCCAAGATTCTTTAAAACACTATGCTACTTTAAAGCATCTTCTCAAGAAAAGGAAACAGTAGTCCACTTTATTGAATGCCCTTGTTAGACTATGTTTTGTGTATTAGAAATTTCCCCAGAGCAACCGAGAGATGACAACATGCTAACCAGCCAGCTATGTGCCACGCCAGTTGGAACATTAAGCATCTCCTATTAAATGATTCTACTTCACATTAGAAAATTGTATGCACTGAAATAAAGAGTAGTGGAATGGAACTACCACTTACCCCAGTTCCTAGTGGAATCCTGGGGACCTGTCTATGTTGTAGAGACTGTATGGGTATGTTATCTAATATGTGTCTTGGAAAAAATAAATCACAAAAGAAGACCTCAGAGTTGGAGGCAGTATTGAAATCATTTTTCTCATCTCACCATTGCATAAAGAATGAAGGGCACCTCACCCTTGCATAAGGTCTGGTTCTACGAGGTGCAGGAGGCCAACTTGGCAAACTGAACATATGCAGGTTCAGTTGGAGACAAAAGGCCACAGTAGGCTTTGTTGGGTGTAACATCTATCTGTCGAAGGTTTACGGGCTTGTGAAGAATTGCAGACGATTCAATATGAATTAACAGCAAAACTCACTTTATTAAACAAACTGCTACAGTTATAGTATTTCTGAGAAGTACGTGCATTAAAGCTACTGGTGGAAATAGACATAAACAAATACTCATTGGCTATTATCAGAAGGCTGCTAGATCTATGAGCTCATCCAGCCTGCTTCCAGGTTCTCATGGGCCTGTAAGGTTGTTTATCTTACAGCACACAGCTGCCAGCTTTGGCCAAAGACTCCCTTTTCTTTCTCACGAGAAATGCACTGTTCCTACAATCTATCAAGTTATTCAAGGCAGGTGAGAATAAAAAGACCTAAATTGACATAACAGCACTGGGGGAAATATGGGAAAAATGCATTCTTTACAAATATTAGATACATATGAAATTACATTTAGGTAAACATCAAACTTAAAATCATTGGCATTTAAGGTTGAATTCTCAGGAGTACTATATATTAAGGAAGAACTGTGCTGCTGTTGCTGTGAACCACCAATGCTTTTTCTCCCAGGACAGAGTGTCCAACAGATGTTTGAAGGGGTCAGGGCAGATCCCAGTACTTCACTGGTGGTCAGCTCACTGAAGACTGTCTCAAAACTAATAGTTGTTTCAAATATATAAGGGCTAAACCATGTCAAGAGTTGAGGCCATGTTTTCCTCCCTATTGTCTCTCTGGTCTCTCCCTAGCCTTACTGCAACTATAAGTATCTCACCAGGGAAAGATTGGTGTCCTACAGGAGTAGGCAAAGGATCTGGACTGTTTTCTACACAGACATTAGCATCAACCAACCACTCCCACATGTATGCATCTCCAGAACGAGCAGTCACAACCAGGAAAGTGGTGAGTGGGGGCACACTCAAGTTAAAACCAAAATAAATTAAAATAAAGGCAATGCTTTTATAAAGCAACCACAGAAGTTTCAACAAGTGGCACACAGAACAGCACTGAAGTGCTCAGTACCACATCCGTGGTGGACAAACAACAGGAAATTAAAAGCATAGTTTGAGACACTCAGGGGTTGGATAAAGCCAGATTTCTAGTTCAAACCTCTGAGATCTCTCAGTGACAGGAGGAAAAGAATAAATTGAATGTAAAAGAAATTTGGTCCAGCTCTACCTTTTTGGAGAGTAATATCAGGCATGAAAATTACTGAATGTATCAGAAGTATTTTTGGTTGTATGGAAAGAAAAAATGGAATGATAAACTGTTCAGAGGGAGATAGTTAAAGATATGACCCGTCATTTTCCATATCTCAATTTCCACATAAAAATTGCCCAGTACTTATTTTGCTTTATCTATTTTACAATGAAAGTGAAAAATAAGCAATTGTAAGGACTAAGTGGGAGAATAAAAACGGTTCAGTTTTGTAAGCCTATTATAGCTCTGTAAAGAAAAAAGAAAAAAGAGCTGATGGAAAACACACAGAAGGACACTAAAAGTTAAAATACTATTCCAGTTCAAGAACAAATGAATATAAGTCAGCATAGGCTTACTTAAAAAGAAATTCAGAAGTTTTATAACCAATGGAGATATGATGATCTGGGACAATCTTTCAGTAAAAATAATGAGTGAGAATCTATCCCATTTTCAGATGGAGCCCAGTAGGTTTCTGAAAGAGTTGAAACGTCATGATGACTGCAACAAAATTCTTTTGTTTACTCAGAATGGTGGTTTCCCTTACAACATTTTAATGCCAAACCAGCAGTCAGTGTTAAACCAAGAGAGGTGTCAGGCTCTCCAAGAATAGCAAATGGACACACATGACACACAAAAAGCCACATCTCTTCTGAATTTCACTATTTCACACATCTGGTGCCTCTGAAACCCTAAGTAGCCCATTTACTTGTTGTCTAGGAAAGCACCGGTACAGAGTTGCACAGTGAACTGAACCATCCCCATCTGAAGCAGGAAGGGAGCAGCCATATGGCATCCCTCCTTCAAACTCATCTCATTCAGAATTTGAAGAAGGAAGAAATAAAAAAAACAAATAAACAAACCACAGAGTTCCCATCTCCCTTTCATTTTGTGATTTCTTTCTCCTACTTTTCTTATCTGACTGCAAAGCAACATCTGAAAAAGGGTCTGTTTTCCCAGTAAAGGATCTACTTTCTAATTATGTTTTTTATATTTAAAATTAGAAAAGTGTTTTGTATTCTGGGAAATAAAGCAGAATAGCTGGCATTTATGGGTCAGTCTTCTGCACTCTTGTAGCCGGGTGGTAACTGTAAAGAAATCACACATACTGTGACAAACTGAAATTATCTCTAGGGTGTTCATCTGTCAAACAAGTTGATTCCCATCTCATCTGCTTTCTCAATGAGATATGAAAATGAGTCTGCTACATTACCTCTGCTGTCAAAGGACAGGATGGATTCAACTCTCTTTAAAGTGACAGTGAACTTTTTACTGTCTCTGTCTGAAGAGTGAATACATAGGGTTTGACTTTCTCTTCAGGGAATTAACCTTATCCCAAGGTATCCAAGGAGTCACATTCAAAATACTTTCAAAGTTTGTCCTTTGGGCCTAAAATAAAATTTCATTTAACTTTTAGCTCATATGTGCTTTCTTGAAGTTTTTTGATTCAATTGATTGTGAAAGATGTCTGATCGACAACACTGTTTTGGGAGAGGTAAGGTCCCAGAACTCCTTAAGCACTTGTTTTAACCACAAAATTAGAATTCAGCAGATTACACACTGAAGGAGGACAGAGATGCCAATGTTCTTAAGGAGAAGGAAGAGTTAGGAACCAGCTGCGATAAAGGCCTGCTCAGTTAATTTACAAAAGTGAATACAAAGCTATCACTATCCAACATGAAACAGAACTGATGAATTGAATATGAGGTAAATTCCATTTCTTTGCTCTCTGTCACACCTTCACTCAGTCTTTATTTTACATATTTTTGTTAATTATCATCAAAGCTCCTGTCAGCTCATCATCCTCTCCCTAAAATCTCTCATACCTTCCAGAAGCAATGAAACATTGAGAGAAATTTAACACAAACACGCACCTACCAGAGTCTCCCATTTCCATTGCCCTCTGCCTGATAAGCCACCTTTCCTGTTCTTTCAGTGTTTCCATCTCTTACATGTTGCATATTCACCCCCTCGTCCTGCAAACTGGGACCTGTCAGGGCAGGGATCTAACCATCTTCCTAAGATGCCACATTCATACATGCAGGAGACCAAGTAGCAAAAAATTGCTCCCCCAGCAGTGAATTCACAGTGACAACTTTGTGAGGATGCCTGTTGGGCAGAGATCTAAACTTTGGCCATGCTGGAGATAAAGAAAATTCTGCTGTGTCTGAACATTCATAAACCTTTGTGGTGGGGCAGCATCCAGAGGCAACAGACCAGAGAGCAGCACAGAGGTTCCTGAGCTAAAAGAGCCAGAAAATGCTAAACGCACAGCCCAGTATTGATCCAGCAGCTTGAGTCAGAATCTGTTCATTAAATGCATTTGCTTGCTAATGAACCCTGTGACACCACTTTCTCCATGCGTCCTGTCTTAGCTGTGTGATTAGAAAGAAACAGAGAGCATGAGTGCTGCACTTACTGAGGCCAGTGTGCATTTGGGAGACAGTTGTCTGGGTAACAGCCCTGTTCCCTGAAATATTTTTGCATTTTTAACTATTGTTCAGTAAAACATGGGGATGCGGACAACAATTCAGGACTCTCCTCCCTGAAGAGATCTTTAATCTCCACAGTACCCACCCACCTTCCCATTTTTGCCATAAAACCTAGATTCTTCATCAGTTCAGGTGTTAAGATCATTGCTTAACAAGTGAAAGACTTCTGTGATTTGGGCAGTGTTCAGTGTATGGAAGGTGCTTTAGGTATGGCAGACCAGGCCCCACAGGGACACAGTGAGAAGAACATTGACGTTTCAAGATCTAAAATGGCTTCAGCGGGAGACACATGTTGAAAGATTCAGCTCTGGCAAATGGATGCAGATCTGAATGTGCAAAAGAACAGAGATCTTTGCATCTTAGCAGCCTTAGTCCTGCAGACAGCTAGACACTAAACAGGAGCTTTCTCGGTCACACTGCTGATTTTACATGTCCAAGTCTTTTTCTTAATCTGTTTCAACGCTGTTTTCAGAGGTATTTAGGAACTTGTATTGTTCAGTACATTAGGATGGGTGTTCTGAAATAATGAAATCTGCTTTGAAAAAGAATTATTTTGAAAAATGTCCTGCAGCTACAACTATTATTGTGACCCCTCATCCTCCTTCCCATTCCCCAGACTTTCGAATACTCAGGCAAATGTACAATTTCTCCAGTGCACCTGGAGGACATCTCCTCTCTTCAAGTATGCTACAGTGATCTAATATTAATGTGACACAGAGACTGCAAGAACAAAGTTGGGATCCATGGATGTATTCACATAAAAAAAAAAGGTACAGAGATTAAGCAAGACTTTCCTAGGACCTACTGCTGCATGATTTGCTGGTGAATAACAATGTACCACAAGGTCCCAGTGGAAGACAGACATCCTCAATTAGCAAGGTTACAATCCTCAGTACCCACTCGCTTCTTCAAAAAGAAAGACAGCAGCAGCACTCCCCTTGATACCTGTGGGGTCAAGATCAAACCTGTTCCCATCATGAGGCTCTTATGTTACTTCCTTCTTTTCATTTTTGCTCCAGATGTAAAGAAAGATGTCTCAGGTCCCCCAAACCAATTCCTCATTTCCCACATATCTGCTTGCCAGGACATCTGGTCTGCACAATGGTCATTCTTTTTCAGCATCTGCTGCAGATCTGTGGCCTGAATTCATCTGTCAGACTCCACAGTCCAAGCATCAAAGATTACAGTCAGGTAAATTTGAGCCAAGCAAAACTATTCATGGGTAGTATACAACATGATAAGAATCTCCCTCTGCTCGTATCATAGCATTGATATAACCTTGGAAGATTTCCTGTGAAATGACAGTAGTGACACTCAGCACTGGAAAAGAGATTAACAGCTGAAGAAAAACTTCCATCACTCTGTAATGCTTTCATCTACTTTGCTGTTTCCAGATTAAAAGATTTAATTCAAAGTAGAATCTGTCCTTAGAACATGGGTGGACAAGATGATCTTAGAACTTTTTTCCAACCTAAAATATTCTATCATTCTGTGACATGCCATTGTAGAAGCTTACATTAGCCAACTTAATAGTTTATTTTCCTAAAACCCCAAAAGCCAGTTTTAATTTCTTCGTCTTGTTTTTAAAAACTGAGAAAATGTCCATTGCAGGCTGGGGAAAAAGGTAGAAATAAAGCTTACAATCCTATCAAAGTGACAAATCCATACCCTACAGGCCAAAATCCCTACTACAATCACAGTGTCAGCTTCGCCTGAGGAGGGAGTTCGGGTTTGTCCTGCATGCATTCACAAGGATCAGCTACTTTGTTCCTTAGGAAGAGAGCTCAGTTGCATGATTTTATCTTCTGAGACAGACAACAATTAGATTCATGGCAATTACTGGGGAAGTGTGAGGTGAAATTTTCATAAATACTTAGCAATGGCTCGAACTTGCTTTTGTTGATAAAGTATGATTTTATAACTGATTCCAAAGGAAGGGGAATCGCAGCCAGGTCAAGACCTTCAAAAAGTTCTTCCCTCTGCAAATGCTCAAATTCGAATATTTATTTACAGAATGCTTCACTGATTGTCAGCATCACAAGTGTTAAAGAGATTGATTTAATATTTCCCCAGAAACAGGTTTTCTTAAGTATAAGACACAGTGGGAGTCTTGCTGCAGTTGCTGCTTCCCTGGTTTACCAAGCACACTCAGAAACCACCCTTACTTCAAATAGTCTTCGAATAGTATTTTATCATGTGTTTACCTTGACCATTATAGATCACTAACAAATGCTAAGTCAAACTGAAATGCACTGTTTCCTACAGGAGGAGACTACAGGTCTCTGCAGTAGGTCCTTGCCTGCATCCATTATGGCTCTACAAAAGATGCAGAAACACCGTGGTGTTCAGAGCACTCATCAGTTAAAAGTAGAAATTAAAACATCAGTGTTATTGCAGGAAATGAAGGAACTACAAACATTTAAGTCCTTGGGCTCTGAAATGTTTAATTTAAAAAAACAAGACAACTATCTCTGCAATAATGTTATATTACTATGTTTATTACTTACTCTGTCTCTACAGCAACAACTTTTCCTGTAACTACAAATCTCAAACTACTCACATTACTATGATGTGTAATGTGTAGCTGTAGGATAAGCACAACTTCCTTTATGAATTGCATACTTATGTTCATAGGGTAAATTCTTTCTTTGAAAGCCTTGTTTAGGCTTCACCAATATACTTGCAGTTCGCAGACATTCGAAAAAGTTTAGCTGACTTCTGTGTCTTAAATAGTTAAACCTCTTGTTTAAAATCTCTTCTGTAAGTGGAAATAATAATACAGAATCATTATGTAATAGTGGCTATGGTCTAGGTGGGAAAAAAGATACAGACTTGGAAGTGTGAGTGTGCATCCCAGAAGAACTGTTTTCACCGAGGTAATCCTTGCCCTACTTATCAGGCCTTGATAATTTAAGGTTTTACTAAAGAGCATTTGCTAATCAATTAGCATTTTTTGTTTCTTTGTTTAAAGAAAAGAACCCTAAAACTGTAAATTCATTGTAATTAAGCTGGTAACATCAACCTGATCAAACATGTGACTGAGAATAACAGAACAGCTCAGTCCCTTAGGAACTATTTGTTGCACTGGGCTTCTGATGGTGAAACATGGAAAACTTTTAACTGTTCCCAATCTAAAGAAATACAAAGATAAAATGGTACCCTATAATCTCAAAATGCCAAGATCCACCCCAGTGAATGTTCCAGTAGTATCAGAAATCTCTGTTTTCTTAGCACAACTACAGTGTAAAACATACAATGAATATTTACGGTGACAACTGAATGTGGAAACCGTAGGCACCATTTCGATACATTATGAAAACAAGAACAGGATTTAGAGTACTGAACTCATTTTTGTAATTACCACGTATAAAAAAAATCTACTCTGTAAAACTAGTAACTCACAAAAACTGTAGTCTGCCATAAGAAGATTGTCAACAAGTTTCAGACACAAAATTAAAATGCAATGAGATGTGGAAAACAGGGACTGCAGCAAATGAATCTGATATAGAGATTGCAATAAGGGTTTCCCTGTGCTTTAGAGAGCTCCAAGTCCATTCTCAAGAGCAGGACTTGTTTACTCCCGAGAGGATGAGCTCAAGAACAGAGCCCAGAACAAAACCTGAACTTGACCAGAGTGGTCCCCATTCAAGCACTGCTCATGCCTGAGCCCCTAAATTGCCAGGTACTGGCCCTGGGCCTGGTGGAGCATGGGCGAACAGAAAGAAGAGCTCTGCTTACCCTTAATCCTCAGCTGACAGTACCATGCTTAAGGAACAATGTAGATACTTTCCTAAGGCAGCAAATTACTATACAGGTCAATACCAAGCTAAACAAAACTAAAGAACTAAACATTTCACTCTTTAACATAAAATCCAAGTGATTTGTTGATTGCTTTTTCTGTAACGGCACATTAAGCAGAGCAATATACAGTAAGGATGAGCACATATCTAAGTCAGACCATTGACAGCAAAGCAGTTAAAAGGTTCTACCAAAAAGCACCTTTTGGCAAGGCATGCCAGATGACTTAGCCTTGATGACAGTATTTGCTTTCTATGACTTGACTTCTGCATGTGCAATATTAGTGAGAAACAAGAGTCTGGAGCTTTTGTTAAAAGAACAGTTAAAAGAATAAAAAAAAGTTTCAAAATAACAACAGTTTCAGGTTCTTATACATGTCAATATGGAGAAGGCTTACCTCTTACAGTTAAGGTCAAATGCACGTACAGCTTTACTCATGCTAACTGATTTCTGACGATAATGTGTTCAGAAGGGAAATCCAACCTTAAGTCATTAGCTGTATTTTAGCCGGAAGCAGAACTTGCAAAATATGGCTCCTGTCTTACACACCTTTTAATACCCATGTAACAAAATATATAACGATAATTTATTTTTCAATATTATCTAATACAACCATATTTAATTCTATGAATAATTTAGGAAACTAGTTTTCTGACCACACTATTCCAGGCAGTGAATATCATATGACAGCACTTCAGTTTCAAGAGGGTGCAATTAAAAAACCTATACCAAGAAGAAACACTAGTTCACACAAATGCAAGATTAAGAATGAAGATAGAGATTTCAGTAATACCCAAGGCCTGCAATACATACTAGGAGTAAAACTGTTGCTTTTGAACTCTTACCTGCAAGACTTGACAGGAAGAGACTTATAGCCCATGTACGAGATAGAAACACAGATAAAGGTCATATAGGCATGCAGTGATAGAGCCATGCAATCACATCATCATGCAACAGATTTTCATTAGTGATCACAAGAAATGTAGGTTGAATGCTTTCCTTTTTTTTCCCTGCCAAAGGTGAAATGATTTTCATACGGATGTGTCTATTTTTGGATACTTATAATTTATGGTATGTAACAAAAAATCCCTCATTCTGCTCAGACTTTGGATCAGACTTCTGAAGAAATTTGTTTGTGGAGAGAAAATCAGGTTCTGGAAAGATTAACATAATTTAGCAACCTTCAGGCAAATATCTCCCTCACCTCAATGGTTAGCACTCTTCCTGCATTGAATGCTAAAAAATCCCTTGCTGTGACCACCCGCTTCCAAAGGGCCAACAGACACCCCTAAATAAAACATCTACCACGGGACAGGAGTATGCAGTTTTCAGACAAAAGGTACATGATAAATACTAATTGATTGCTTATTTTCATCATGCCACCCACCACTTGCAAATGTGAAACTTAGTAATGTGCTTTTTCAGTATTTTGAATATAGCTGCCCAAGACTAGTAAATCTGCTTTTGTTTGCTGTGTACAGCACTACTGCTTCTGATTTTCAGTTTCATGAAGAGGGCTACTGATTTACTGGAACCATATAATAAGTTTCAGAGGAGTTTAATCCAACTCGTAGCAATATCTAAAAGTAATTTTACTTGACTGTGGAAGTACCACTTCAGAAACTGTTCTTCTATGATTCTTCTGTTCTTTTTCCCTTTTCAATCCCCCAAAGCAGAAGAGGTTAATGATGGTAACTTTGGTAGATGATCATTTTCCTTTGCTTAAAGTACGATCTTTGGAAATGATTCAGCTGCAATTATTGTCTCTCTTCTGAGCCTCTGTCTGCAGAATAGTTTTTAGATTTTATCTCACAAGAAGTCAGCATAAAATTAAGCAGTTCTGGAGGCAGAGACTGGACCAGAACTCAAACTTCCCCTACTGTCCACTATTCTGCAGTTATTAGACTTCATGCACTGTCATAGCCAATGAAGCACAATGAGCAATGAGGAGTTGAAATAAGGGTAGCCATTAGCAGATGCAAGGGAGATAGGAACCTCATGTTAGAGCTTTTTCAAGTCAAATGAAAATTTGAGCAGACTCTCCTGCTTCCTTGGAAAAAAGCCTCACCAGTGAGTGATAGTATATAAGGTAGACACCGGCTCCTTCCCAGTGTTTGTGTTTTAGATAAGGATAAGGAAAAATTAATGCTCTGAAATAACTTTTTCAGGGTTGCCACTTTGGGGACATTCAAATGCACAGTAGTGCCTTACCTCCAGTGAAGCAAGAGAAAACAAGAGCTGACTAAGCATCAACCAGGACCTTCTTCCATGCAATGACCTTTCCAAATCTCACTCAACCCCTTTTCTCCTGGGTCTCCTACAGGATACACATATCACCTCTCATTGCAGAGTTC
Organism: Campylorhamphus procurvoides; assembly: GCA_013396655.1. Lineage (NCBI taxonomy): Eukaryota > Metazoa > Chordata > Aves > Passeriformes > Dendrocolaptidae > Campylorhamphus > Campylorhamphus procurvoides. The sequence goes on along the minus strand of WBMV01005542.1, from coordinate 845,086 downwards.
AGCTTGCAGGCATTAAGTCTGTCACCATTTCCACTTCCTACTGGTCCCTGGAAAAACCCACTTCTCAGTCTGCAGCTCCTCATTGACAGTGAGAATTTGATTGCCTTCACAGTACAAGGAAAACCTCAAAGAAAACCTATACAGGCTCACCTGGGAAAGTATGGACACTAATCACTCCAGTATTGTGCAGACTGGATGTTACAGAGGTACAGTAATAATCACATAATATTTGAAAGAGTTTATTTGCGTTAGAGTTCATATGGCAAAAGCATTGAGTTGAATAATCTTTTGACCTGTGATATTCTAGTAATGTTTTATAATCTAGACAATTTTTTTCTATTTATACAAGTTTATACTGTGGTCCTGCAGTGTATTTCATGCTCAGACCAGCCAGGGTGGTTTTTTTTTTTTGTTTTGGGCCTTCAGTATACTTGCAGAAAATAAGCAAGAAATAGGACAGGGAACAAAGGTAAAAAATCCCAAAGATCTTCACAGTTATGAGGTCCATAAAGGTACTTAGGGCACAGGTGCCCAACAAGACTATATATGAGCACATTGATCAATTCGGCCTGTTGTTTGAAACCTTTCTTCAAGTAGATCCAGTGTAGCTGAAAGGTACCAAATTAAAGTAGGGTCTTCTAATTATCTGTAGAAACTACCACATGAATAACTGTAGCGTGTGCCTCTTTCATGCTGTCTATCTTACTTGCCAAAAAGTTAAGCATATAAGGTGGGAGATATCTGGGGAGAGATGAGACACATGAACAGAAACTCAGTAGGTGTATATCTGAACTGCTCCTTTCAAACTAAAGAAAATGCTAAGCTCATTTTGATGAAAAATACTAATGAAATAGAAAATTACATTGAACTTCTCAGAGTTTGGAATGTGCACTTAAAAACTCAGCCATTGTTCTGTTGATGGCTTTTCTGTCTGAACAGATTTTCCCTTTGGCCTCAGACTCAGAGACAAGGAAGAGAACAAATTGCCTTTCCCTCTAACAGCTCCTAAAGAGGTGTTGAAACAGGAAAGGACATAAATAAAGAAATGAGCTGCAGCTTTTCTCTGTCTCTATTAGGCACAAGATTTGGACGAATTCAGTCTGATAGGGTATATAAGACTTGCACCTCAGATAAGGAGTGTAGTCCTTTTATCTAAAACCTGAAGAATCTCCAGATGAGGTCAGCTCCCTGACAGTGTAGAAGTACTTACACTGGAGAGAAAAATAAAGAAGAGCCAAAGAAGGATGCACAGGGCATTGCAATGAGATACCTTCCTAGAGGTATTGTTCTGTAAGCATGTTATAATGAGAAGGAAAAGAAAGAAAAAAAAAAAAGGGGACAGCGACGTAAATGCCATGAGACAACTTTGGGACATGCCCAGTGTTTGCAGATCAGTTTCTGGTGCACATCATCATCACTTGTGTAGCAATTTGCCACTATTTCTTTGTCCTATGGTGCCCTCAAAAAGACTCAGATGAAAATCTATGGTTATTTTAGAGTGCCCAGTTCAAAGGAAGAGTCTGCCCTATTTAGTACAAAATTCTGTACAAAAGAAATACAGAACAGTCTTATGTACAACTGCTGTACTGAGACATGTATGTTTTCATGTCTTAAAATTTAATGGCCTTTCAGGTTAGTGCTCATAGAAGAACATGTCAAATTTCTGTTTTAAATCTTCTATCTGATAATTTTGTCATGTTTCCCCTACTTCAACTATGAGTAGGAAACTTTTACTCATTATTTCTCATATTTTCTCTGTAATTTGTTATTATGTAGGTCTATATCCCCATTACTTCTTTTGTGACCTAAAGTACCCTTTTCCAATTCAATTTATGTTATGCAGAATTCAAAATGTGGGAAGAGAGCTACAGAACAATGGAATAAAAGAATGTATCATAGAATAATTATGTATTCTGTTTTGTTCCCTATTTCATTCCCAATCATTCCCAGCTTTCTAGATAACTTCTCAACTCATGTTGAGTATTAAGATTTTTTTTTGCAGAAGTCCTATATTTCTTTTGTAACTTTGTATAACTGTATAGGTGAAGTTACCTCCATCCTCAGTCTCCTCGCTCACATTAACTTCTAGTATATTTTTTTTAATTTAAAAGAAAATCTGAAAATCTCTGTATTAACAGCAAATATCATGTCACAGTTCAGTTCTTTGTGGAAACAGCGTATGAATTTGTTGAGTAGTGCTGGTCCCAGTGCTCCCTCAAATCCTAGTGAAAGATGTTGGAAACTTCTTTCAGAAGTAAAACCTGACCATTTTTCAGATCACATAAGTCATGGCTGGCCAGATCACCCAGATCTTTAACTCCTCTGAGAACTAAAATATATGACTGTAAAACATGGCCTTGCTATACAATATATATGGCAATTCTTTCCCAATATATCATGTTCATTCATAAATGTGCTGCTAGGTTAGCAGTTATGACCTTTACTTAAGGCAAAACCCCATCAATTTAGATCAGACCCACAGCACTTTAAAAAAAATTATTCTATTTGCTACATGTCCAGTCCATATACTTCCATTAAATTACTTGTGGAATGAAGCACACTTTATCTTGAAAAAGAAAATCCCAGCCCTGCCTTTAATACCAGATATATTTATGCTCTTGGCTTTTTAATAGCAGGAACTCCAAGCATGCACTTGTGATTTTCTGACCCTATTTATTACCTGGACTTTGTTTTCAGAAAAAGGTTTAAACTTGAGGTTTCTTTCTGATACTCAAAGTCAAGAGTATTTACTCATGCTGGCAAGAAGAGAGGTTCAAAACGGTGTCTTTCACTGAGGCACATGTGGGGTCCAGTACATTTACATATGCAAAGAAAATAATTTGATTGTATTTTGATAATTTATCACTGAAAATCTGAACAATAACAATATAGAACAACAGCAGAGGCAGATTTACAGCACCCAAGAATTAAGAGAAGAGCTTATGAAGATCTATTATTCCTTCCTCCACAATTTGTCACAGTACTTGCTCTGCTTCAGAGAAGTTACATCACAGACACTAAGCACCACCAAATGCTTTCTACACTCAAAGTTACACTTTAGAGGTATAAATTATGATTAGGCAACTGTTTCCCATAGAAAGTGAATGAGATATAGTACTCTGCTTCCTTGTACACTTTTAAAACTTCACACTGAATTTCTGCCTGTTAAAAGAGATGCATCACCTAAGACCTTGATGGAACAATACATCTCTGTGCTAAAAACACATCAAAACTCAGGCATCTTTCCAGCTTGGGGAAAATCAGTGCTTTGCCAGCATATATTCTATTTATTGTGTTGTATACATGCTTTTATTTTATGATTAAGCCACAGCTTTTTCAGGTTTTATAAATAACAATAAGGAGGTACATTTCCATGATTTGTTTGTGTCATCAATTCAGGAGGAAGGGTAGTTTCATTGCATTGGAATCAGGAGATAGGAGGTCTCTAGACACTGTCAAATAATTCTCATAAGGTTAGTCCTCAATATTTCTTCCATGTGCTGACCAGCTGCCCCATGTCTATGCCTCTGTATTCATCAACTGTTTGAGTTGTGTTAGTGAACTAATACTCAGGTTCTCAAACAACAAGCATTGCTTTGACAGAGCTAACTTCTTAGAAGCCATAAATGCCATTTGACACAGGGCATATTTGCCATTTATACCGAACCACAAACAGCCTGCAGAAAAAAAAAGCAGGCACCATTTCCTATCTCTAGTTTACAAAGTAGGCAGCAGAGCCTGAAACAATGATTAGTTTTTTACTGTAGCATTAACTGATATAGAGCTTGTCCTTTAGAAATAAACAGTACTGTTTTTTGTATAGATTCCAAGTAACCATGGAGCATTTGGGAAAAAAAAACCCATTCAAACTCAACATTAGCAAGAAGAGCTGTGCTATTTTGTGTTCTCTTGTATGACAAAAATTAGTTTTATGACTTCACTAGCATGTCTTAATAATCACTATTTTCTTTACATACTAAATGATATCTCCTTTTTATTGCCATTCTATGTCCATCACTCTCCTCACTGTTATATTTTTCTCACTCCCCAATAGACTTACCTTTCCAGAGTTAAGACATTTATACCAGAAACTACACAGCAACAATAACAGAAAAGTTCACTATTTGTCATCTCAAAAAATTATTTTAGCCAGCAGGTTTTTTTTGTGGTAACATATATACTAGATGCTAAGCACTTCAGTATCTTTAAAATATTTTGAATTAGGTTTTAACTACCTGCTTGACAAAGACATTTTCTTTCATAGTTTATGAGGTGAATAATTAAATTTTTAAATATGTATTATAGGTGAAATTAACTGTATCAGTCAATAGTCTGCCATCAATACAAGTGCAGGCCATATGATATAGGTCACTGAGAGATTCCTTGGTGTAACAACTTTACAACACTGGGAGGAAAGCTGTTGCATGGGGCAGAGAGCTCAGGAGAGCAGAGAATCCCAGCTCTGCTGTGCTCAGGCTGCTGGTGCCAGGGGGCAGCTCACTAGTGACCCTTTTTGCTACAGCTCTGCTCTCTAAGTGCAGCCTGATCCCAAGCAAGGGCCTCCAAGAGCCCCATATTGCAATAGAGGGGGACTTTGCCACTCACCAGGTGAGTTCTGAAAAGAAAGACAACCCTCTGCAACTGATTGAATTGTGTTCACTTGTCCCAAATGTTGCCATTCAGGTGCGACAGCCCAAGGAAAGATGTCACCTGGACAAGTAAGGACACTGATTGAGCAGCAACTATTTAAGATTGTTATGATTCTGCTCATTCAGTTCTGTTAACATCTCATTTTCTTACTCTTCTGGGGTTTTAAAGGACATTCAGAATTCCTCCAATGGTATTTTTTGAACCGTTTCATTCTTCATTGGAGCAATATTTTATCCCATCAGAACTGATCAAAATTTCCATGCATTGTAATCTAGCAATTCACTCAATGTAGAGCAGGCTTGCACAAGGAAGGAAATGGCTTGGGTGTCAGTCACTTTTTAAACTAATCCTACTCCTTCTGCATCAAGAATTGCTGCTTAGCTGCTATTCTTGCCTTGCTGAATTGTTTGACAAGTTTTGTGTCTGTATGTGTTTAGCTGCAACTTATGAATCATGTTAAATACAAGAAAAAGCTAGGACCATCTATGGAGTGAATAGACAACAATAAAGTATGAGAAACTAGTGAAAGTAATCAATATCTGTCACCCCGATACTGATGCAAAAAATGCAGAATGTCTAGTACAGATATACCTTTAGCAGCCCACCACTGGCCATGCAATAAGGTAATTTTACAATATGCTGAATCCCATCTTGCATAACAGACATGGAGAGGCACATGTAGCATAAAGCTACATTTGAGTAAAATCAACAAGGAAACAAGGATTTTGCTGAAATGAGAATACCTGTATTTATCTCATTCTTTTTCAATTTTCTGGCATGCAATTCCTGCCAGTAAAAATTACAGTTTAGGTTAACAGTAGAAATTGATGTGTAACCAAAGCCTTTCTTTTGAGTCACCTCCTGAACATCTTGAATTTCTCTTTGCCATTGACAGCATTAACATTTTTAATAGAAATACCATATAGCCCCTTAACAAAATAATTAAGTTTTGTCTGACCTCTGATTCCATGAGTACAGACCTTTAAATTCAATCTTGATTGCACCCACAGACACATTAATTTCAGTGTATAAGTATGACATTAATCTTACAGAATGAAGTCAGGATTTTTTTTTAAAAATGGACACAATAGTCCTGAAAAGGGCAGGCAATTTCTAAATTCATATGTGATCCACAAGATTAAAATTTTTTTCAAGAACAACTGAGGTCCTCCTCATTTCTAAAATTCAAGCTTGGATGACCTGTTTGGGTGGGTGGTTTTTTTTGTTTGTTTTGAAGTTTTTGTTTGGGGTTTTTGTAACATTCAAAACCAAAACCTCACTCTCCCCTTTGAAATCTATATGTAAACAAACAGCTTAAGTGTGAATTGTCCCTGTGGAAACAGAATAAAGAGCTGTTGGTGACAGGGCAGACAAATCTATTTTCTTTTGTGAGCTCTATTTTGGCTTGTGAAAATTTGTTTGAGCAGCATCTTCTCCATTGTATCATTTAGATTTGCAAGCTCCAGTGCCCACAAAAGCTGCGTGCCACAGGATTTAAACACGGGGTGTTTCAAGAAAACAAGTTTCTAGGTATGGTAAAGACGATTAGCCATTGCAGAGATACATTAGAAATTTTGATTTCAGCAGCTAAGGTTGCAAATCCAAAGGGGATTCATTATGAGACCCCCAACTGAGTAGGTCACTGGTGGTCATGAAATGAGCAGGTTTTTTGTTGTTTTTTTTTGTTTGTTTTGGTTTTTTGTTTTGTTTTGTTTTTGGTTTTTTTTTAAGCAGCTTGAGATTTACATCTGTTAAAACTTTATGATCACAGCAAAGTTATGAAGTCAGAACTGGATCTGTTAGAGCTGTGTGACAACTGGGTGCAACAGTAGAGGCTGAGGAGGCTGAGTGGACTTTGCAGGCTTTGGATCAGCAGACCAGTTGGGAACCAAGAATTGTCCCCATAAAAAGTTGCTGTAGGCTCACAGCACTGTGCTGAGAATTTAAACAGATCTAAAGGAGGCTGCTGCTCAGACCTGAAGGGCTGTGGCAAAGCAGGAGGTACTGATGGGCTACTGTTAACTACATCTTAGGACTCAGGTTACTTAAATAAAGCTTTCATGACACCTGTCCACACTACACCTGGCTCTAATGCTGCTATTAACTACTCAAAGGCAGAAGCAATATGCTTCCTGAACAGAAAAGAGAAATCCATTATGAAATGCTACCTTCTGCTTTTAGTGACAGTTATGAGGTTGCAGCTATTTTCAAGCGGATATTTTCCATTCTGGGAGAAACATCACTGCAGTAGAAGCAACTTTCTCTGGCCCCAATGCAAGAGTCCCTGTCAATTAAATCCCAGATTCCTGTGGCACTCAAGCAAACATAGGTAGCAAGATATTTTCTGTAATGAAACAGATACTAAAAGGTAAGGATAAAAAAAGGAGAGAAAAAATAGTGTAGATAACGAGAAGTATTCAAAATGATCCATGTGCATATCTGTGACATCTTGGAAGAGACACTTCAAGCCTACACTGCTGGTGATTATCAATAAGCACAATGATGCTATGTACTGACATGTCATACTGAAAGTCACCTTATGTTTTTGCTCACCATCTCAAGTTCCCCCTGTAGTTTCATCTAGTGAAGTTATTTTTAGTTACTCATCTCAAAGAAAGCACAGCTTTTAATCTTAAGATAAAATACAGAAGTTGGAGTGGTGCAATAGAAGGACTAGTTAAATATCATTCATAGGATCACACTGAAATACTATAGATACTAGAGAGGTGAAAAGGAATCAAACTAGGAACAAGCAGGTCATAACTGCAACTGATCAGCTCAATCTCTATCACTTGTTATTCCGGCAATGAGACAGAATTTGCCAAAATGCAACTTAAAACATAATGATACTTCAAATTATCTCACATGACTTAACTTTAAACATGGTTTGGAAGTGCTGAAGCCAGAAAACAGGAAAGAAATTTGCTTAAACAACCAGACCTAGAACACAGGATCTCTTGACTAGGTCCAAATTCAAGACCCCAAACCAATGTGGCCTCTAGATTTCAAGAGCAGTTTGAGGATATTTTGTGGTATCTGGGTTCAAGTTGCCTTGGCCAGAACAAGCAATAGGATAGTGTGTAGTTCATGGACAAACCAAATGATCCACAAGGTCTTAATATTAGGATTTTTTCTGTATTGAGAGTACCTACTGAGCTGATTCAAATCATCTTTAGGAAGGCAAGTTATTAACACTGGAGAAGCAATAGTAAGCATCTAGGTCCATGTTTCCCCAGTTACTATAAAGGCTCACAGTGAGCATCACGAGGGGATTAGCATATGCAACATAGACATATACCTAAATGCAGGAGCTGAAGAACAGTTTTCCTTTATTGTATTTTTCTGTTTCACTTTGTTCCTTCATACTCTGGTCTTTTTCAGAATGGGAATTATCAGATGACTACAAGAAAAAGCAATTGGACTGTTACTTCCAGCTTGGAAAGACCATAATCTGCCAATTCTTGAGCTGATCCACAGGCACCCTGTACAATTTGTTATCATGGCACTATATGAAGGATTGCAGAATGCCAACTGTCATGACTCATTATGCAGCATCTAACAGCACATAAAGGCTCCCTGCAACTTTCCTGAAAGCTAGGGGAGATAACAGGAACTTGATAAAGCCCAGCTCTGTGAGATGTTGCTGTTTGTCTAAAGTATGTTCCACTCAAGGCATCCAGCCCCTAAGTAACTAAAACTGCAATAGCTTTCAGGTAACAATTATCAAGAAGGTCTCATTTTTACCTGTGGGCTCAGGATTCATTGGCAGTCAGGACACCAAGTAGTTCTGGTCAGCACAAGAGTTTCCAGAAGGGTCATTCAAATCAGTGCTCAGGACTTTTAAATTTTTAAAAAATGGCCACATCATATTGCAAAAGGACCTACCAATTTTTTGCACTAGTACCTAAAACAAGTGAAGGATTTTAATGTAACACCCGTGAAAACCTGGTCTGAAAATCTTAAAAGTCAAGTAATATACCTCCTGGTGCACCCTGAGTCATAATTTAGCAGGAGACAAATTGTTGGATAAAGCATCAGATTAGTCTGATGGTACAGCTAGAAATAAAGTAATTTGGACAAATGCTTTAATAAGTAATCAGTGAGAGCCAAGTGCCCCGTTTGGGTTCTGGGTAAGAACTTAGAACACTCTGTGTAGGAACTCCCCTTTTTTATGGAAAGCACCTCTCTAGAAAGATATTCCTTAAAAATGTAGCTGTCACCCTTTTAAACTCTCATCCATAATTATATCCATAACAAGTACTTTCTCCGTTGGCACTAAAATAAAGCAGCTACACCTTTCGTCAAAAATCACAGCTACTTCTTATCTCTAAACTCTGAGAACTTGTTTGCTCACATTCGGGGTCCAAGACCATACTCAGGGGACAGCAGAGTGTTATGTGGCTCCTTGCCTAGTAGCTTTCCTGCTGACCAAAAGCATACTGAGCTAGCCACTGCACCATCACAGCAGAAACAGAACTTGGTTTCAGGTATTTACTACATCTTTGAGTGGGGAAACAGACCATGCCCATTGGCATTAGACTGAGCTCACATATTCTGAATTTCCTTGACTGAAATAATTCAGATTATTAATGAAAATGTAGCTGGAATAGAACTGGTTTTGGAGCTACCAAAATGTACAAGTGTTTCCTCTTGAAGAGACAGTTTCTGAAGATACTGTGGCCTTTGTCTGACAACATAAACTTGGATCATTCAAGCAATTATTGCTGCAAGAAATGTAAATATACAACAGATGTACCAACAAATGGTCACTGCACTGCTTATGTACCAGTGTTTTCCAGGATTTTTCTACTGACAGAAAGAAATGGGCTTTTAACAGTACTATTTTTGTATTTCTCATGGTATAAAAGGTGAGGTTTATAGTAAGTTGTTTTGGAGATTTTTGTTTGTTTTGATTTTTTCCTAGCTATAGCTTCTGGTTTAATAAAAACAAACAGCCTTTCAGAGACAAAAGCCTTTCTTTAGGTAAAGCACCTTTTACTCAGCCCATCCAACTATGCCCATTCATACCCAGATTTTTTGGAGTGGATGAGATATTCATCATCACAATTCAGCTGTTACCCCTGTCTCTATGCTCCATTTCTTACCTTTACTGTTACTGTTTTCCTCTTGAGACAGATACTGATCTTATTTGCCAGACTACAACACATTACTTCCTCCACTGCTACACAATCTCTCTAGGAAAATCTTCTGTTGTTTTGTGCATGACTGGTGGTCCGGTGGTCCTGGCCAACCTCTACCTGCCCTGGCATTTCCGCATTCTCCAGCTTCCCCATATCCTCCCAGTTTAATTTGTTTTCATTAATTTTAACTGAATTCAGCCAAGCAGCAAGTGATACACACTTCTGGAGACCAAAGCCATGTCTCTGATTACCTGTCTGACAAATGCCATGAATCTGTCAGAGGGCCAGAGTCCCTCCTGGCAGGCATGACTCACCTCCAGTCATGCCAGATTCATGATAGCTCATTCAGCTCCTGTTCCCCTCAAGAACTCATCAGCACAGGGCCACTAGATGTCCTGGACAAACTGTGGTAAGTTTCATCATTCAGAGAGATCACTCACCTGTGCTGTCAGCAATTCTCCATGCTCCACTACCCATCACCAATCCACAGAAGGATTAATTTTATAGCAATTAAAAATATTTGTCATTTATGTTTTTACCAGTGTCAAAACAGTCTTGAAAGATAATCTATAACAAGGCCACCCTATTATACTCTTATCGCCTTTTTCAGACATTGCCTTTTCTTACTGTGCACATCCAACTTTTTAAGCTTGATCTCTCTATACCTCAAGTGCAAAAATAAAAAAAAGGGAAATGTTAATATATATACATGCATTCCAAGAAGACACTGAAAATAGAAATTGCACTTTCATCCAGCCTGATCAGAAGATACTGCAGAGGAAACAAAGACGGAGTCACAGACTTCTAAGTTCTGGCATGGATATTTATCATACACTATACTCCCTATTTATATCTCTTTCAAACACACCATACTTCCTGGTGAAACTCTGCTAGCACTGATCACTGTTCCTCATGTCTGCTAGGCAGCACACTGATTATCCCTTGTATTTGCTTTACCACGACCGCATAGCAAAGCCCAACTGTATTTAGCTCATGATCAACAGCAGAGTCCAGATCCCTCCTTTCTACTGAGCTGCTTCCTAGCTGGTTCCCCCTTCCCACCCTGCTGGTTTAACAAAAAAAGTTCTTTTGAAGTTTCATGATTTGGTTTTTCTTTTTTCCCCCCAAAGTCTATTCATCCACCCACACAACTCCATTACTTGTACTGTAAAATCTTAAGGACTATAGCCTCATTTTTGAAATAATTATTTCTCAGCAGAACTATAGTTTTCTAATTCTGTCTTGACAGGAGGTCATAGGTCTCAGTCTGCCTCTTGTGTTGCTCAGCCTCCTTTCCTTTCTCTTAAAGACATACTTGTGTACATTTGCCAGTAGTGTTAAACTCTTTATTCTTGCCCTGCCACCCAGCTTTCCTAAGTATAACCACACTCCCATGAGGATGATGGAAGGAGGGCAGTTCACACTGCACTGCCTCTCTCTGGCTGCCTGTGATTCTAAGAGTGCTCGATAATTGCAGCCAGCTGCACACATCCCTCATGCCCTCCTACCTATGACAGTGTGCTGTCACATCTTTTTTCACACAATGCCTGATTCACTGACAAAGAAGAGGCACAAAGCGCCTGACAGTCTCACTGCCTGCCTGTCTGCACAGGGTTTGGTGCTGGCTGGTAGCTACTCAGCTGCCAGGCACCATCTTCAGTAATGTGAAACCCCTCAAGTCTCCCAGACCTTCCTGCTCCTTACAAAGTTTCCAATAGCGTCACTTATTCTGCTTACCAAATGTTGTCTGCAAAGGGCTTTTGGGAGCTAAGAGTAGAAGTATTTTAAAAGGGTCATCTAATAAAAAGCTATTAGCTTGAAAAGGATAAGCTCTGCCCTGTTGTTCAGCCTCATCTTGCTATCTTCCTTGACTCCTCTGCAGGACAGCTATCTAAACTACACAGAGCACTTAATATAGTCAGTCTTATATTTTAGTGAACACATAGCGTGTTCTGTAATATTAAACTTAACACAAGCCATTATTTCTGAAACTGAACATCCTAGGAGAGATTTAGAACCCTCCCCAGACCAAATTTATCATTCACACTGAAGAGGATTACATGCCTTCATCCAGTAAACTCTTAGTTCTTTCCTCTCTCACTGGTTCCTAATTCAGAACCTAAGCCTGTAGAAAAGATGTTCTTGACTAGGCATGTATTGGCCAGCATAACCTAAACAGCTTTTTTCCCCCCTACCTGCAATAGACACATTTTTGAACTCTGACCCATGGCAAAACCTCTCACCATTGAAGGGAACTGCTCTGTGAATGGTCTGATGGACATGTAATGTGTAAAATAGAGATGCTCAATCATTAAATCGGTAAGGCCAGGCTGGAAGGGATGAAAACATGTGCAGTGGTCTTTGTTCATAGCAGACAGATAATTCCGCTCTCTAGAGCCAAGAGTGTTATTGTGCCCCTAGGACCAAACAGACCAATACACTTTACCCAGAACAACATGCATTAAAGTCCATGGGACATCAGTTTGAGAGGCATAGGAGTAGGTGGAAAAAAATCTAGCAAGGTGGATGATTTTTGTTCTGGCTGAGAAAATGAGAGACTCAGATAAGCTGCTGCAGGGGAGGTGAAAATAGAAAGGTTACAGTAAGGCTTTATCTAGATCACTGGGAAACAAAATAACTTGAAAGTTTTTTCTTTTCTCCACAGCAGAATGTTTGAGGGAATAAGGGTGCAGAAGCAGGGAACCTGAACTTCAAAACCAGAATTATATTGACAAAGTCTATATTAATCTTAAGAGAAATAAAAAATAGTGGGATAACTTGTATAAAGTCAATACAGCAGGAAAAATGAATGTCATCCAGTTAGGGTACAGAAAGAAAAGGACACTGAATCATAGCAGAAAGTGGCATACTCACAAAAAAAAGAAATACTTTTTGCCACACTATGTATTTGGAAAGTGAAATTCTCTGTGGCAAGATATCATGAAGACCTTGCATTTGGCATGTTTCTGGGAGGGAGCAGAGTCCCGTGTACAAGGAACACCCACAGAATGTCATTCAGGTATAGTGTTCTATACATGCCTATATATAATTTTGATATTAGGATCCTTAACATCCATACATCTTTCTTACATACATATTTGTTAACAAATTCGTTTTGGGAGGATATAAAACTTTATCTCTCAGGAAACGAGCTAACCATTCATTTAGGGGAAAAGATATTTTCTATCTGCCCCAGCTTTTACTTTTTCACAGTAGTATACTTTAAGGAATGCTCTTATTACATTTGTTGTCACTCAATAACTGAAAGGACTCAGAAACTAAAAGTTATCTATGTATGTGAGGGCAGGAGAGTGGAAAACCTCAAAGCTCTCTTTTAAAGTAATTTTACACAAGTTCTTCACTTATGTATAAAGCTACTCCCAATTTTGGAAAATAGTGTTTTTGATAAGAGCTGTTTAAACTCCTCAAAATATAAACTTCTGATATAGAAATGTGAAATTACACCATTATCTTAGAAGAATAAACACTTAACATTTTAAAAATCAGCTTTATAAAACAAGTCAGCAGCAAAAGTAAAGAGCAGCCTACATCTTTACTTGACTCTCCCCATTTATAATCATATTGGAAGGGCAAAGGTGCATGGACAGTGAAGATACAAAAGACCCAGCAGTCCAGTTAAGGGAGGCTATTCCAAATGAAGAATCAGTTCTGAGCAAGTCCCATGTAAAGCCCCTATAGGATAATAGTGATTAAAAAAAAAGGGTAATATTTTTATATTTCTGACTATCCTGGTTTCAGACAAGACAAAGTTAATTTTTTTGCAACAGGAAGGAGTGGCATGGTCAAGACCCTAATATTTATTTGATAACACCTCCCATCATCATCAGGCATAGGGGAAAGGGACACTCTCTCTCTATCTGGGGGAGAATGGGTTCCTCCTGGTCAGGAAAATATGTCAGGGGAGGACAAATCTGTATTTGTTGACTGTTGCTTCTCATGCAAATTGTTTCTTTCTCTTTTACCTTTTGTAATTATTGTTGCTGTTACTGTTTATTTTCTTATTGCCATTTCCAGTAAGTTTTTCGTATCTCAACCCGTGATCTTTGCCTTTAGTGCCTCCAGTTCTCGACTCCATCCTGCCAAAGTGGGAAGGGAGAGAGGAAAAACAGGGGAGCAAGACAGGGAGGCAAGTGTGGTTTTGGAGAGTCTTGGTGGGGGCACTAATTTGGGGAATTCCATTCCTAAACCTTGACACTGATCCATTTTATAATATTTCATAGAAACAAGTTTTTGTTTTAGACTTCCATTAGACAGAGGAAGAAAAATCAATACAGAGAGTGGCAGACACTCATAAGTTTTCTAAGTGAGTTAAGAGATATTGCAACTAGCTACAGATATTTTTAACTGAGTTAATTCCAACCACCTTTGGTCCCATTTAACTTATAAAACCACACTGTGTAGGTACAAAAATGTACAGCGTTATTTCCAAGTCCTAGGAGAAAAATATTTAGGTAAGCAAAACTACTTCCTCAGAACAAACCACCAAGCATCGAGTAGCCTGCAAGTAACTGGTATGTGTCCACAGAACAAAACATTCTGGTGCATATTGCATGAGAAAAAGGATTGCATTTGTTTGACACACAACCTCCTACAAGGGTACACTAAAGCAGCGTCATCTGGCTTTGCCTGTACCCTACCAGTTCTGTATAAAAATTATTGACTTGTGTCCTTTCCCATCACCAGCTTCCCTTACCACCAAAAACACACTCCAATGTTTGACAGCAGCCAGAGTTTCAAGTTCCTTCCCACTTCTTCCTCCCCAAGATAATGTAGTAGAATCCTTTCAAATCTGTTTTGAAATTAGTTACTTTGTTCATTTGAAAAGTAACAATCTTGTAATGGAATAATTAGGGGCTGTATTTTGCATAACAATGCCATCTCCCAATATGCAAAACATGCACAAAAGATTAGTTGCTGGAAGCAGCAGTACATGCTCTACTGCTGTGTACACGTGACTGCTTTTGCCCTACAGCTGCCAATGCAGCCCTCATGCCAATAGAGTTTGTCAAACCCTAACCTGGTAAATTACATAATATTCATAATACCTGGCAGATACTGATGTGTCAGTGGCAACTGAAAAAGCCTGTGAGACACAAGCAACGTGTAATTTGTCATTAATGGACACAGCTTGATAGCATTCATGGCCAGCTTAAGGAACTTAGAACAAATTGATTCACAAAAATGTGACAATCAAGGAAGTCAGTCTCTCCTGTGCCAAGTGATGAATAAAAAGATTATTTAAATATGAATTCCTATGAATGAATATAGTTTTGGCATTGATTGCTTGGCTTTGCAGAGTAAAAACTCTGTTTATCTAATGAAAAGTGTTACAACAGGAGATGCAGGTCCTCCAAAATGGCATTTATTTGACATGACATACTATGAACTGGAAACAATATTTTCAGAATGGAGAGGAGCTCTTTGCTTTTACCCTAAGAATATTGTTTAAAAAAATTCAGTTACCAATTCTTTTCATGATAGTTACTATCTTAGGTCCCTCATCCTTAATAAAAATAGCATAATAACACATACCACAGAGGATTATAGACAGAAATATGTCAAGTCTGAGATGTGTTCAGTTATTGCCACAATGAGGTACCTGAAACAGAAACACTTGTTTCTGCATTTCACACTTTGGGACACATTAAGGACCGTGAGAAGACTATAGATCATCACTGCTGCTGGACCTGTTCCCAAAGAGTATTTTTCCAAGATGTATCTTAAGACCATCTGGTACCAGCAAGCCACACAACACTGCTAAATTCCTTCCTTTCAAAGCATTAATATGTTTTTTTTCTGTTATACACTATATTTCTCTCCAAACACCACTACTTATATTTGGAATGATTTAGAGCTTGAGAGCTAAATTATTTCAAATGCATTTTTTCATTTTCACACATCATTAAATACAACAAAGTTGTCTCTGATCAGCAAAGAGAGTCACCATGTTACATAAACATCCCATTCCTGTGTCTTCTTCCAGGTAGTAAACTGTATCTTGTAGGTTATGTGCAACAGACACCGGTAATACTGAAAATGGAAACATATTTGCAGTGTCCCAGATCTGTGCAGCCTTTCACATTTTACGCAGGGAACAGCAAAGAAGAGGTTCCGGAGGGCTCAGGAAGTTTGCCCAAAGGTGCAAATAGCAGTTCCTAATTACTAAGTTACATGGTTGCAGGCTGATGCCAAGTGCGATTAAGATGAACCTTCTAATTTACACTTCCATAGCTAGCAGATGCATATGTTGGCCACATGGATACCCACATCTGGAAAGCAGTGTTAAATTTATTCATAAGTAACCCACTGGTGTAATACTGCTTGAAGAAGCACCAGTAAAGAGCAGAAGGGAAGAGATAGGAAACAGTCTTCAATTTAAACAGTAAGCAATACAAGGCTTAAAACATGACTGCTGATTTTTAAAAATAAATAGTTAACAGATAATGCTAGGCACAATAAAGTTGAGGATACAGTGAATGCACAATTTTGTATTGCATAAAATCTTATAAGTAAGGTACTAATTTATAAGTATTCAAATGCCTGAAAAGTTTGTTCATTCCCTTGCCTCCTGAATTCTGAACTCATCTCTTGGTTCATCTGCAGAATCCTACCTGCAATTCACAGTTTATTTTTCACTTCAATCTCTTGTTAATCACTCAGGCACAGAGCTATCAAATATCCAGCAAGTGACATAACAGGAAAAAGGAGTCCAAAAATATTAATTTAAATACTTCTTTAGATAAATATCTATATGTAGGTTTTCTGTCAATATACTGACATAGAACTAGGGGCAGATTTAGAATTTTGACTAAGTAAAAATTGGAATTCACCTGAAGCAAATAGGATCTTAAACTAATAGTTCAGTGAATTGGACTCCATAGGGCCATGGTAGACATACCAAATGACTAACCCTGTAGCTCTCTTTAATCCTCCTAAGCCAGTTTCTTCTATTTCCAATGGTCACCAGTTCCAAAGATGCCAGTGAATGTGCTTTCCCATACTGGGAACAGAGCAGTTTTTATACACATGTGGCCTACTTGAAAAAGTTTATATTGGACATGTATCAAATGCTATTCTTTAAGGATTAAGTTTTAGTTGTATGTTTAGTTATATAAATGAAAATCCCACAAACTTCTCTTGAGTGCTAGTTACCCTCAGTATAACATTTCAAGGTCTTCCTGTGAAGGCTGAAGGGGACTGGGTAGGAGGGTTTACCATTTCTGTGCCTGACTATTGACATTTTACTCCACAACCTTGTGAATTTTTCCTACCCTTTGCAAACTTTACATCTCCTCCTGAAATGACTAAAGTAAGAGGGGGAGAAAAAGAAGGAAGGAAGGGAAAATGGGGAGAGGGGGGAAGGGGATAAAAAAAAAAAGGAAGAAATTTAATCATGCTTGGAAGCCACTTTAAAATTTTCTGGTATAAAAGATTCTAACGCAAATTTCTACAACAGAAAAGCATGGTGCAACTAGGCCAAAAGGTTCCAAGTCACATAGTTATTCAGTAGAAAGAAAGAGGAAAATATCTTAGCCAGAAGACTTAAGATATTGCCGGGTATGGAGCAGGGGAGTGGGGTAGCAATAGAAGCTTCACCACAGCTTCTTGTTCTGCAGTGCAGCTGCAGAGCTACCAAAGCGAGCTCACAGCTTACTGGCAAGGACATAGACTTGCCAGGTGCTACCACTTCTCCAAGTTAACTCTAAAGGTCTCTTCAGCTGAAACAACATCACAACTTTTGTAATTACACAGGCAACCTCAGCTTACACTGAGAACAAAACCATGGAAGAAGTATTTCCTTTGCAACAAAGGGAACAAGAAAAAGGTGAACCCAGTTGAACTCTTTGCTCTGGAGGGGTAGCTGGGGGGCATTTCATCTTCTGAGCCCAAAACAGTTTGATTATGTAAACTTACAGAAAGTGCCCATAAGATTGAGGTAAAGGACAGGAATCCAGGGGATATCTTGGTGCTAAAGAATGGCTAGAAAGTGTTTCTGTACAATGGAAAGTGGATCTGTACCAAGCCATAAACTGGACAGGAAGGTTTGGCACAAATAACAGGAAACATTAAAGAGGGTGATAAGCTCTTTTCTTTTACTTTGTCCTTGATTAAGTCAGAGTTTCAATGCATCAAAAAAGGAAGCAGCAATTTATTTTCATTTAACTTCTTTTATTCCTTGATCCATCCATGTTCCATCTGCCTAAATACTCTACAAAATATTAATCAATACAGTAGCTTCACCTAAAAATATAATTTCGGTTTTCAGAGAGATTAAGGAACAATATTAACCACCAGAAGCCTTGTAAGCTGTTTTGGTAATAGTAGTCATTAAGAGTGTAATAAAAGATATGACATGAGACTACTTTTCCTCTGCAAGGTTCATGTAATCTAGATATGAACATTGGCTTCTCTTGATCATTTCACTTACGTATGCATGGTAACAGAGGTTCAAAAAGTGGATATTTCTTGACAGGAGGCTGGGCACAAGTACTCAGGAGGTCTCTAAACCTCCACCACCACTGACAATCCAAGAGGAGTGGTGCAACACAGGAATTGTAGGCAGTGCAAAGTCAAAACAAGCACAGAAAAAGCAAACACATTCTTCTTTTAGTGCAGCAAATTGTCTTCTCTGCATGAGCAGGGGAGAAAACTAAGGAGACAGAGGTGGCTGTAGGTCACCTTTTCAATTCTTCTTTGTCTAGCACAGGAATAGGCAGTTTTCCAAATCAGATTAAAGTGTCTATACATAAAACTCTGCTAAATTTTATCTTAGGTTCAGCAGTCATGGAAGTAATTGCTGACTACACTCCAAGTACAAGCCAAAAACCCTCTCATCTGAATCCAGCTTTCCCTGAAGCTTAAAGGTGCTTAGATCCAGCTTTCTGGGTCACTTCCAGTGCTCAACTCCTTTGTTTATCTTCTATAGGCTATTAAGTCTCTGTTTGACAAGGAATTTAGAACAGCAAGTAACGGCACAGCCTTCCCTGGAGTACTGTGTGTGATGGCCATGTCATCCAAATAAGACACCTCTTAACTAGAAGAAACTCAGAATGATGATCAAAATGAGCAATTGCTTAGGTAAAAAATTATCATCCAGTAAGAATAGAAAATACTTAGACTGGGAAACTAGTGAGAAAAGCAAGGAATTTATACAACAGGGCACTCTGTGAAGAAAAAGGCCCGGGAGCCTCCAGTTTCCCTGTGTCATAGAGTGAGAACAAAGGAAGCTGAAAAGTGGAAAAAGGGAAAGGAGCATCACTCATACAGTGCGAAATCAGGCCACGGAGCTCACAGCCAATACACCAAGATTCATACTGGATTCAAAAGGGAAATGAGCACAGAAAAACTACACAGGATTATAACAGCTGATTTTTAAAAGAAATGTGGAAGAAGGGAAAGACAATTGCAAAGGATGAAATCTGTTTCTTTCAGGCTTGAGTTGGTTTCTCTGGTTCATGAGACTATAGAAAGTGCAAGATTATATCATATCTCCATACTTTCTGGGAACTCTCCCAAAATTCTCAGTGCTGCCCAGCATCAGAGAGGATATTCTGGAACACATGAATGCCACACTCCACTTACTGAAAATCTGCAGCTGATCAGAGACGAGGGAAAATAACAAATTTCTTCCAACATGAGTTTAGAAGCTTGCACTGTGTTGCAGTATAAGAAATACTTTACTAAACTAACAGGCTTTGTCCTCACTAGCTTAGATCTCAATGTTATTTTCTTTTACACTGATAATTGCCTGTATGGAACAGTTTACACAGTCACAGAAAAAGTCTGGAGGCTTAACATGCCCAGAAAACCCTGTACACAGCTGCCCATGATGGAAGAGTCATATTACAGGTGATAATTAGAAACTGCATGAAATGGAAGCAGAGCCTTTGCCAACAGTTCTACACAGCCAAAGGCACAGACACTTGTCAAACCTCCCTGAAAGGGGAAGCCCTTCACAACTGGAGAAATTGCCTGAGGAGCACATGGGACCAGAACCCAGCAAACAGCTACAAACTCTTATGACTCCTAGAGTCACATTAGAATCATTCTTCTTAGTATTTACCTAATATGTTCAGACACAAATTTACAACCACTTGGAAGCCTTTGGCCCCAACACAGCTATTTCTGAGCTGCTCAGGCAAATTTGCATTTGCCCTGCTGACCTCAAATCTTTCCAACTCACCTCTCTGTTCTACCAGTCATCTGTCACCTATAAGGTTGCTCTACCTTTACTTCAGTGTTAGTGAGATACCAAACTGAACAAGACAGACATTTAAGACTGGAGTTAGCAGGTCAAAACTACTTTATAATGTCTTTTCCCAGTAAAACACTGTATATTTTAGGTGTTTGAATGGTGCTTTTACATATGTGCATTACAGTTATTGTTATTTTTAATTTCAAAATACTGGTATGAAAAATTATCTAATTCCAAAAGCAGTCCTCACTAACCATGCTTTTTTCATTGCAAAATGCTTCTTAATATTTTTTTTCTATTTTACCATTTTTGACCACTTCTGGGTAAGAGATGTTAAAACATGGCAGATACTAACAAAAGTTTTGCATAGCACCAACACCACAAATTTCTCCCCCACAATGACCCTGATTTTTTTTCCTAAAAATAACTTGAACAAATGAGATCAGAGTATTTTCTGGAATGGCCTCAGCAGACTCACTGTGACCCTTATACTGAATCTGACTGAATTGCCTCTGGATGCTTGATCCCTGGGCTTTTCATCAAAACTATGTATATGCAAAGACTTCCCAAGGAATGGATGTAGATGAAGTTTACAGATGTCCAAGACAACACTGACATTTGACTCATTTCAGTTATGTACCCCTCAACATAAGATCTGTTTGGTGACACAATTACAGTTTAGCTCTATTCTCCTTTGAAAATTCCATAGATTATTTAAATTCCTTTGCCTAAACCATTCAATCTTCAGTTTCAATTAATCAGCTTGATCCAATCATGATCCACTGTGGAGAAAAGGTATTACTGTGCTTTTCGTCAAGAAGCCGATGGCTTTAGGTAACTTTCATGAGTAGCACTCATGTTAAGAGATCCCTCAACAGCTCAGCAGCAAAGACAGATAGCAGAGACAAAGTCTCCTACAGAAAGCTCTTGGATTCCTCATCATGTGTTGCTGAGCATTCAGAGATCATAATTAGGAGATTTCCCAAACAAAGGTTAGAATAACCACTGTGTTTCTACACTCCAGAACACCTGGAAAGCATTAGCCCAGACAGCCCCAAGAATACTTTATTACAATTAAGAACCAAAGAACTATGAGGATATAGCATTTTTTTCAACCACATCTGCGAATGAATTGGTTCCTAAATATCAGATTTGCCCAGACATACAGAATAGACTGTCACTCCTTGTGTATCTTGTTTACAATAGCAAGAGGACTGGCAAACCCTGTCAGCTAGCAGTACATATTGCAGGTTCACTGGCAAATTGGGCAGGTGTAAGCAAGGGCAAGGTAACACAAAGAAGCAGTGTGTTCAAAATCTCTCTTTCACCTAACATCTGTGCCAGAGAGCAGAGGTGGCTCGTATTTATTCAGCTGGAGGCAAAGGCCAAAAGCACCACAAAGCTCTAAGACTTTAATGAAGAAATGTTCTTTTTTTTTTTTTTAAGACAATTCTGCAGAAGGCAGAAAGGCACCTAGTCTTCCTGCATCTTTGCAGAGTGTGAAAGATTGTTTCTCTCTCCTTTTCCTTCTGCAATGATAGCTTTTGCTCCAGCCAAACATTTTCCCATCCTGCCCACAGTGCCACCTCCAACACTGTGCATTCTAGATAAATGAGCTCTTCCTTCACATTAATCATCCCTAATGAGGCAGATATTCTTTCCATAAATTCACTCCCTCCTTGGTGCTTTTTGAATCCAAATATGGAGTCCACTGATTCCAGCCCCTTAGATAGAGGGAGGCAGTTAGATCAGATCATGAATTTTATTTGATACTTCATTTAATGTGATGCAGAACAGCAAGAAGACTAGAAAGATGTGCTAGTGCCCAGAGGGAGTAAAAGATTATTTTATGCTTTCAGGAATCGTGACACCAAATCACATCTATTCTTGCTTTAGGATAGGTGCATTGAGCTGAATTGTAGTGTTGTTGCACATCTTCCTTTAGAGGGGAATAAAGGATTTCTTGCCATCCCTTCACTGTTTGCAGTTGTAAAGAGCAACACCTTTCACACCAGATTAACCTCTGACAAATTTACCTTCTTCATTTATTATTGGGTACCCTATACTTAACCTCATGACCATAAGGAGGGTGGTGGCTCTTGAGCAGGTACTCTGCAACTCCCACAAATTTGTAACTGTTTAGACAGGGCAAGAGGGAAGCAAGGAATCCAAGTCCTCTACATTTGTGTGAATGACTACACATCATGTTGTAATTTCAAGAAAAATTATGAGGTTTTTTGTACTTGCCTATCCTGTACCTCCAGCTGTCCATGATCTCAAATAATCCTACCCAACCAACATCCCACACAGATGTGTTTAGCCTTCATCTCTTTGCGATGTTGGACTTCTCAAGGTGCTTCATAAGAAAAAATAAACCTTAAAAATATTCATTCATTTGAAATTTTGAGTGTTCTTAAGATAAGAATAGTCACAGAACCATTAAGGGTGGAAAAGACCTTCAAGTTCATTAAGTCCAACCTTTGACCTAATATCACATTTTGTGACCATATCACAAGATCCCACACCACCCCAAGTCCTCCAGTTCTCTGGAGGCCTATTCCAATGTTTAACCACTCTTTCAATGAAGAAATCTTTCCTAATATCCAATCTGAACTGGTGGACACTTCCTCTTGTCCTGTTGTTAGTTGCCAACTCCCACCTTGACACAATCTCCTTTCAGGTAGTTGTAGAGAGCATAAAGGCCTCCCCTCAGCCTCCTTTTTTCCAGGCTAAATCATTCCAGATCTCTCATTCACTCC
The DNA here is from genome assembly GCA_013396655.1 of Campylorhamphus procurvoides. Taxonomy (NCBI): domain Eukaryota; kingdom Metazoa; phylum Chordata; class Aves; order Passeriformes; family Dendrocolaptidae; genus Campylorhamphus; species Campylorhamphus procurvoides. The sequence goes on along the minus strand of WBMV01005542.1, from coordinate 822,320 downwards.
TCATAATATTTGTGTTCCATACCCTACATCAGCTTCCTTGCCCATCTCTGGACACTCTCCAGCACTTCAATGCCCTTCCTGAATTGAGGCGTCCAGAACTGGATACAGTACTCAAGGTTCAGCCTCACCAGGGGCAAGTAGAGGAGACGATGGATTGCCCTGATCCAGCTGGCCACCCTATTTCTGATACAGGTCAGGATGCCATTGGTCTACTGGGAACACTTCTAGCTCATGTTCTTCTGGCTGTCGGCCGGCACCCCCAGGTCCTTTTCCACTGGGCAGTTTATTTAGTCCCATGTTCAGGTTATTACAGATCACCTCTTCGTATAGGTAATGTGCTGCTTTGAAACTCCTGAGTCTGGCTCTGTAAGGTTTTAGGTAACTGAACTTTTATTAAAGACAAGTTGTGCAGTAGAATCATGAATCTTAGATCCACCTGGGACAACCCCACTGGCTTCTGTAGTAAATCTGTCCCAGGTCCTCAGAAAATAGCTTTCTGGTTTTATATTATAGATATTCTTGGGGGACAAGGGAGGAAAAGGGAGCTGAAGTTTATGTATAGAATTTATTTTTCCCAAGCCTCAAACCAATAGACACATCCATTTCAATAACTTAACAATTTTGTTTCCACTTTCTTTTAAGTAGAATCTCTGAGCCAAAGTAACAAAATGCAGAAGAGACTCCTAACATTTTTGAAAGCTCTCAAAATATGAGAAAGGAGGCCTTGGAGACAATAACCTTAAAGGGAGAAAAATCAAAAGTTTAGTCTAACTTTCCACAGATCCTGATGTAAAACCATGTACAAATTGCCTTGTTCTGTGAAAGAGGGAAGTTAAATCTCCATCTGGAGTACGATGAAACCTTTGGGAATTCTAATGCCCTGGGTTTTACCAACCTTACAGACTTCAAACATAAAGAAATCCATAGAGCAGAAGTTTTGATGCAAGGAACTTCAACACAACAAAATTCAGGTCAGAAATGACAGGCAGTCAGCTGCATGAATGCAACCAGATTTTTAAATGCTGCTCCCATAGACCTGTGGCACAAATACATCTTTTTCAATCCACCTTTATCACAAAAGGTTTGACTATATCTCCAGCCTGTGTAAGTTGGCAGTATTATGTTACTTAGGCAGCCTTTAATGGACGTGAGCATTCAGAATTCAGGTTGAATTTTCCATATGAAAATGGCCAAAGAACCTTCATTATAATTTCCAAACTACACTATATACTGTAAATGAGTGAAGTCTACATATATAAGGAATCTCTAGAAATTCCTTACACTAGACATAACCTCATTGGTAATAAAATAGGGCTTCTGATTAAATCTAAGCTTAAAATACTTTTGTAGTTTTGGGTGTAGCAGCAGATAGGTTACAAGACTGGGGAGATCCCTGAGCCTATATGCAGCAGAGGCCACACTCTTGATCTCTGCAGGGTGGAAATATTTTCTGTGCAGCACAGTCCTGGGGTTTGCTATCCTTCCTTGCATGGTTTTTGTCACAGCATGTAATTCTGATTTCACCTGATTTATGGTGGGTGTATATGAAACAATAACTGGTCCTCTATTGTCTCTAAATATAGTGTCAGTGCTACACTAATTTAACCAGCAATGCTTCCTGACAAATGGCTCACATTTCAACAGGAACATTTAGGAATTATTTTGCTCTAAAAAAAAAGAATTCGGTTAATTAGACATCTGCTCTTCTCCCTGTTTACACTGCTTTGTTGTTCTGTTTTCTCATTCTTTCCCAAAGTTTTGGCAAACAAGTAATTTAACTTTCCTCTCCTGTATTCTGCAATAACTTCCCTCCAGGTTCAGCCCTGGTTTGCTCATAGCCCACTGCTTCTCTGCTCCTCCTAAATCCTTCTGCTTCATTTCTCTCTTCCCTTTTAATCAGTAATAGCTCATCATCCATGTATTTCTCTTGTCTCCACTCACCCAGGTAAGAAGCATGTCAGCAGTGCAGAGCACTGTGTAAATGTTACAGGGCTATATAAATATTTTGAAATAAGTCCTTTGGGGAAAAAGAGGAAAATTTTCCTACAGTTGAATTTAATAACATGATCTTGCAAAGAAGATGAGATAAATTTGCTTGAATTTATATCCTAATATTATATCCTAAATTTATTCCCAGCACTCTCATTCTTTTAAAGGAGTACAATAACAGTGGATCAGCATGATTTCACCTCCTTTTTAAGAGAAAAGTCATCCATCTCTCTTTTGTATCCATCCCAGCAGATCTGAGCACAACCTTAGGCTCACTTAAGCTTTTTCATAGTAAGGGAAGAACATCAGAAAGCAGTGCTACAGGGTAATTTTTTTTCAAAAATCAAAGATGAGACACTGTCCTATCCTCAAGCAGGATAATGAGTCTCCTTGAAATAAGAAAAATATCCTCAAATCTTAGACTGGTTTGGGTTAGAAGAGACCTTAAAGATCATCTAGTTCCCACATTCCTGCCACAGTAAGGGACAGCTTCTGCTAGATCAGAGCCCCATTCAACCTAGCTTTGAACACTATCAGGTATGGTGTGTCCAGAACTTCTCTGGGCAACCTGTTCCAATAATATCTAAAGTAAACCTACGCTCTTTCAGTTTAAAACCATTATGGTTATCCTAACACTAAATGCTCTTGTTAAAAGTCTCTCTTCAACTCTCATGTAACTCCCTTTAGGTAGGGGAAGATGCTTTAAGGTCTCCCTGGAGCCTTGTCTTCTCCAGGCAGAATAACCCCTGCTCTCTCAGCCTGTCTTCATGGCAGAGGTGTTCCAGCCCTCAGATAATCTTTGTGGCCCTTCTCTATTACCACTAAAACAGGTCTGCGCCCTTTTTGTGTTGGATACAATACATTAGGTAGGGTCTCAGAGGAGCAGAGCAGAGGGGTGAAATCACCTCCCTCAACCAGCTAGTCACACTGCATTTGATGCAGTTCAGGGTATGGTTGGTTTTCTGAGCTGCAAGCGCACACTGACGGGTCATGCTGAGCTTCTTGTCAACCAATACTCATCCTCAGGGCTACTCTCAATCCATTCTCCACCCAGCCTGTATTCATGCCTGGGATTGCCCTGATCCACATGCAGAAATTTGAAATATAATGAAGTATTTTAATAATCTGGAAAAATAAACATACAGAATAATAATATCAAATTTAATATAAGTAGTCTCTTGAAGGGCCACTAATGAAAGAGAAAGCCTTGTACTATAGCCCCCATATTCCACCCAATGGAATAAATAAACTAAATAAGGAAGAATAAGCATTCCCAGTACCTGACCAGTTTCTCAAGCCTGAGGCAACGGAATTTGATACAGTAAAGATGCTAGCAACGCAGGAAGAATCAAGGGCTCCCAGGTACTTTTGAGAAGTGAAACATGGGACAGAGGCGGGCCACATGCTTGAATTAGAAGGCACCACCACACATTATCAGTGCTAATGTGAGAAAAATTTGAAAATTGTATGATAAAAGAGGGTGTAAATTTCTGGGGAGGAAAGTGAAGAAATTTTCTACCTGACAATTTACACTGCAGCCTATGTGAACTCGGGGGAAAACACTAATTATTCTCTATCACCTTTGGAGCTTGGTTCAACTCTCATGAAATGGATCAGTAAGACTGCCTTGAATATTTCCATTTCACGTACATCTCAGCTGAACATTCCGACAGGTGTACTGAAAACAACCTCATATAGGAGTAGCCTGATATTACTCAGGGACAAAGTACAAGTCTGGAAACAGTCAACTATTCTGGGTTCATTTTACTTTTTCCAAACTGGAAAGAATTGAAGTTTAGGGATGTTGCATTCACTACTAGTACAGAAAATGCCAAAGTGTTTAAACAGGAATGCCAAAGGCTTCCTGGCGCTTTCTCAGAGTTCACTGTCTGGGATGTTACTCCTTGTGGGAATATGTGACAACAGACATTAGTCACTACTGCAGATTTTAACACAGCAAGCCAACACAGGAGATTGCATGCACTGAGCCTTTCTTTCCTTTCAACTGAAACATGAAGCAAGCCTAAGCAAAGGCCAGAAGCACAGCATATCCTTTGGGATAGGATTATGCTTTGTTCTCAAGTTCTCTTTTGGAAGAATGATGCTCAAAATACAGTTTTGCACAGAGAATTTTGGTTTATCAAAGGAGTTTAGCAGAACATAAGTGTGCATGATCCCTGCACCTCTTAAAGACATTGACCACCTCTTAGCTATCAAAAGAGGTAAATTTCTGAATTTGTTAATGGCGACATGCAGGACTCAGCATGGCTCAAGAAGCAAGAATACAGGACTCTAGAACTCCATTAAACAGAAGGATCTCTCTTGAGATACAAATCTTCAATTGACAAATGGCTGTGCCAGGGAAGAATTTGGACAAGCAAGTCCAGAAGTTCTGCAAGTCTCTTTGAAATTACCCCTTTAAGGAACGATAGACACATCAGTGCTCTCATGGGCTTAGAGAAACAAAAGTGGATCAGCAGAGGGAGCACTGCATCATCACTCAGGTCTTTCTCATTTTCTCCACTTAAACTAAAAATTAAAGGACATCTACAAAGTTCAGATTATTTACATTCATTGTTAGAGTACTGGGCAGATTGAGGAAAGGTTGTGACAGAAGTATATACTTGTAGTTGAAATATTGAAGCAACCAAGTAGGAAGAGGAGTGAATTCACCTGTGTAGGAAGACAAAGTGGTTTAGTATAGACAGAAATACCAAACTACTATGGTATTACCAGAAACAAACCAGGTTTTTCTTGGGTCTTCATATACAGTGGTATAATCTAGCAAGCTGCTAACAACTATTCTGGTGTATCAAACCATAACAATGATCTAGTCTTTCTTTTGATCCTAAAGTGTCCACCCAGACTCAATCCAATGAAATCTCTGCTTAAAAGCTGTTTGCATAAACCAGATTTCACCTAGATTCCAAGATTCTACACAAGTGCAGTTCTTAGACATGAAATTTGCTGCAAAGGACCTTCATGTGAAAAACCAGTAGTGTTCAGCAAGAAAAAAAACATATATGATGCAATGTTGTTTTAGGTGAAATTAGGACTAACTACAGAGCAGCATGCAACTGTTTGCTGCTCATTGAAATCTGAAACTCAGTTTCAGAAATACATGTTCGCATGTTTGAATTGTGAAATCAAAAATATTCTCTGAAGCACATTACTGAAGAGAGAATTCTTGCTGCAACTGTACTAAGTGTACTGGGAAAGAATTCTTAATATCACTGCCTTTGCCTTGCCACGAGTCATATATTTTGAGTTTTTCCCCCTATGGTGCTGCACATGAACAAACAGCCCAGTCACTGGAACCTAAATCAGATATGGAAATTGGCCAGAAAAACGAGTATTGCTTGTTCTATTGGTATGCTTTTTATATTCCTCTGAGAATGTGAGTGCTTGCAAGAGGCAGTAGAGGTGCCTCATAAAGGAAACTGCAAGCAAAGCTAGAAAGTAATCTGTTGCAGTATTCATTGATACTACTCTGACCAGGTGCAACTGACAGAAAACCCAGAATATGTGTTTCAATGATGAAAACGTGGAATACTGTTAACTTGGTAGTTCACAAAGAGGGGAAAAGAATGAGATTGAGGTTTAGCAAAAGATACAAAGGAAAGAAACTTAGGATTCCCTTATTAAAAGCTGTCGCCATTCACAAATCATAGATTTTAACAGCATAAAAAACTTGGAGAAGGCAAGTCTCTAAAAATAAGACAATTCTTTCATTAGCTTGATGTATTTTTGGAGAGTCTAACCTCCTACCTATACTATTCCAAAAGGAGATAAAGGATCTTACTCTGTTTCCAAAAAAAACAAAACAAGCCACTTCCACTTTAAAATAAATAGGCAGTTTCTGAAAGAGGCCAGGCTATGTTTCTTTTACCTGCTAAATAATCAGGAGCCTTGTAATTCACAATAAAGGCTCATAGAAAAACCTTTACATATCACTCTCAATATTCTGTGATCTTCAGTTTGCTGCCTTTGAGAACACCAATGAAGTTGTTTGCTATGCCTGAGGCTATGCTCACTAGGGTAAAAAAGGAAAAGTATGTACAGACTGAATTGTACTTTTGCAGGACTACTAGAATGCATTTTATTTATTGTGCATACATACAACAGTAAGCAAGTCTGCTGGTCTATTGTCATTCTGGCTGGGATTCTCACAAAATTGCCAGAGAAAGATACATTAGAGGTTCCCTCCGTCCCCGATAGGCTGCCTTGTCTGGAGCCTGACTTAGAGAGATGTGCACTGCTAGTTACAGTTAAACAAATTGGCAGTATTGTAAAAGGAGCTACAAGAGATGAAGCACCCAAGAAGGTTATTTTGCATGAATAATGATTTTGGCCATCTTCAGCTCCATGTCCTAGATGCTGCCTTCAGGATGAGTGTTTTGCATTTGGCAGTCCATCTGCTCCTCCAGCAATGGCCAAACCCAGTTTATCAAATGCAAATGGAGAAGTGGAAAATTTATGAGCATTGTATAAGCCCTTAATCAGGGCAATAGTGCTTTCTCAAAAGAGGATTACATGAGATAAAATATATGGGAAGAGGAGAGGTTTGACCTTGGCATTTCATGATGGTTAATGGAGCACAAGCAATTTGACAGAAAACAGATCTTGCCTGAAACACCAAGCATAAGCCAGTGGTGAGAAATGCCAGGTCTCAGCCGGTCTGAATAAGGAGCAGTTGGAAATGAGGCTGGAGATCACAAGAGAAGCAAAAGCCAAACAAGACCCGGTCCCTGGCCAGTTCTTGCAAAACAATGAGTGCTTCAGACCTCAAAATGTATATTTCAAAAACAAAGCAAGGTAACAAACTCACTGTGTGAACAGGCAAAAACCTGCAGGCAAATAAAGCTTTGACATGCAGTGGTTGCTGGGGACATGCAGTACTGGGTAAGTTTAGATTGTTTACTGAACATCTCACTAAGTATGAGAGAATTAGAAGCTCATTAAGAGACTCTACGTCTCCAGTAACTCCAATAACAACAATGTCTTTCTTAATAGTGATATTTTAAAGAGATTATAACATCTATCCTGTAAGAGTGTGGCGAAGGGTACTGCAGTAAGATGGTGAAGCCTTCCCACTGGACCACTTGCCATGTGAAGGAAATGTCATCTTGGACAAGGACTTTAAAGATTAAGTCCCACTGAGTTTCTTGTGATATCAGATAATTTACTTTCTGGGCATCTTTTTTTTAATTTTACTAGTGAAGTCAGAGTAGCCTAAATAAAAGAATCAGGCTTTTTTTTTTTTCTTCACTGACACTCAGGAACAGGACGAAAAGCAATACAGCGCAAACTGAAACACAGGGCACTCCATCTGAACATCAGGAAACACTTCCACTGTGAGGGTGATCAAGTACTAGTACATGTTACCCAGAAACGTTACAGAATCTCCATCTCTGGAGATGTTCTAAAGGTATCTGGACACCATTCTGGGCATCACACTGTAGGTGGCCCCGTTTGAACAGGGCAAGATCACACCTGATGACCTTCAGAGCAAACCTCAACCATTCTGTGAAATAGCAACAAGGGACAAAACAAGTGAGAAAGTGTTATTTTCACAACCATATTTCAATGCAGAGTCATATTTTAACTCCTTTAGCTTTGAGTCTTCCTTTGCCTTTGTCCCTTGACCTCAGTATTGGCTCCTCACTGGGACATTGCATACAGTTGCTGGTGCACTCAGAGTAACTCCAGACACAGCTCTTTCATCCTGCAAGTTACACTTGTCTGCAGTGTTTTCTACTGGCATTCCTCCTGTAGACTATCAGCTCAGAGCTTGCATCCTCATCCATTACTCTGGCTTAACGCAAGAACAAACCCTGTTCAAGATTGCTCCTAAAATATTTGTCTTTAACCATGCACAGATCATCTTGTCTCCCCTTGACTGGAACCAGAAATCAACTCATTTCTAGTATACAGAATACTTTTTCCACCTTTGCTTCTTCCTTTACTCTTGCTTCTCAGAGTCAGTGTAATAGGAAGAAAAACTGGTGATCAGAAATCCTAGCAGTATTTCCACTGGGGAAATGGAGAAAGTGAACAGGTTATTCCCTGCAAGCTGGAATAACATGTGGGAGAAATTGCTTGCAATTATATTCTGCAAGGTGTTTGAGCAAAGAAGATGGAAAAGACTGAGAAACACTAATGTTGTAAGGCAACATTTTGAAATGCATTTCATTTTGATATAAGTGGCCAGAACTGCAATCTATCCACCCAAGATTTGCTGCAAGCCTTCAGCAGCCTAATGGGGAAGGCATAAAGAAACTGCACTTGGATGTAGAAAAGTGAGGGACAGTGATTAAATAATTGATTACTCAAATCGCCTTCTAGATGAAAGCACATTTCGCTACTCCTCTACTTCTTCCTCAAAGGCATTACCTCTCTCACCTTCTCTTATAACCAAGATATAGCTTGGTTTTGTCTCTAAAGGTGCAGCTATTTTAAGAATAACTTGGCCTCTGGATAGCCTACTTTGGAAGAGGACTGGGGAAAATTGCTTATTTGTCTAGTAAAAGAGAGGCAACTGAACTAACTGTCATCCTTCTCACTGCATACATTTGTTTTAGGCACACCTTAAACTCTAATAGAAAGTTTCAGTATGAACTGACCTGAAAGAAGTCCTCCCTACCCTGCTCCCTCAGAAAACCTAAAGTTATTCCAGTCCAGTTTCCAATGATTTTTCACTGAACAGGCACATAAGTTATCCCAGGAGCCCAGGGGCAAACAAAGGCTGTGCTTTGTTCAGACTGCTGCACTGCATGGAATCCTGCTGTGCCTGGTGCCAGCTCTGTTAGAAACTCTGTCCATACTCTACACATGTATTTGTGTAACACACTATGGGAATCAGCAGCTTTAGTGATGTCTCTTCTACCTGGATTTTGGAGCTGAGAAAGCTCAAAAAATATTTTATTTCATTTATCACTTCAGTGCCTTGAGCCTACTACCTACCACACTTACTGTTCCCCAGTGAGTATGACCCACATAAGGAAACTCAGCTCTCATTTAGTACATTGAGTTCTGTTTCTTTAAAATAGCAGAACTTGCAATTTACAAGTCAGAGTCACACATTCAGCTGTAAAGGACAACGTTCTTAAAACTCCTGTTAGTAAGCTAATTAATCTGCCTGCTAATTTTTCTACAAATTCCTAGAGACTGTGATGTTTCTCCATCACTGGGAGCCTATAGCACTTCTCTAGCTAAACACAATGCCTAGGCATAGGCATACAATACCAACTACTTCACGACCCAGTGCCACTGTGTCCTCAGCCATACCTATAACACAAGACAAAGAAAGAAACATCACTGTACCTCTTGTGACCAGCTGTCTGCCCAAAAAAATTATTACTAAAAGCACTACTTACTGACATCCTACTTTCCTGTGGCATTGTCTGATTCCTGCCCTCCCAGACCCAGCAGTTAGAGGCACAGGTGAGATAAGGGTTCATTATATTCCCTGGCTCCATTGGCTGCTACTGATACTACTCAGCCGATTTCAATAAAGCTGCTCTACTGACTGGCAAGGAACTTAGCCTAATGAATTTCTGGAAAAAATGTCAATGCCTCAGAACTTTATCCAAGCCTGAACATAACTCTTATCCAATACTTCCAACATTGATCTTTCCTTGTTTATTAACTCATTGACCCACTATATGCTATAATGAGACAGACTGTAAGTGCGTTAGATTATTTTACAGCTTCCCTATAAAATGCCTTAATTAGTATGCCTGATACTCTTTGAACACAAGTAAAGTGATGAAAATATTGGCTTTATCTTGTTTTATGCAGTATGATCATTCATGTTCTTGTGTAGTTCCAAAGAAGCATTTTATAACTAAGAGGAGAAAAGGAGGAAGTACGCATGGCAAAAAGTTTACTGATCCTATATAATGAAGCTGATCAAAGGTCAAAAAATCTTTCAACGCTTGTGAATTCCTTTGGACATCTTTGCAATATTTTCTTCTCTGTAGTACAAAAGCAACAACAAATATGTCTCAATGAATTATCACTCTTCTGTTTTAAACTGATACTGCTGTCATAGAGTCCCTGCCACATGAGTTCCTGCTATAGGCAAACCATTTTTTTTTTTCTACTCAGGAACTTAAAAGCAAGTGATAATGGTGCTGCCTCCATCACCTTTATCTCTGTAATTCCTTCTATGGTAATTTGACAATGCTGTTAATATTGACAATTTTCTAGTTTTGCCAGATGGTGGAAATTCAATGTAGATTTATTTTGCTTTTCAAAAGAATATACTAATTGTTCTACACATACCCTGTCTTACTTTAATTAACGGTTTTGTTTAACATTACATGTCAGGAAAAAAATAGCAATCTCTCTACCTAACACAGCATTGTCCAGGACTCTCTATCCTAGATTAATTCAGACAGCAATAATTTCTAATGAACTGTGGGTAATATCCTGTCCATTTTTCCTCAGTAATACTTTATGTCTTAAAATAAAATTCACAAAAACTATTGAGCAGTTTCATAATGAATTTTGTCACCATAAACTCATCTCCAAAATGGAAACCTTTTCTCCTCTCTGATCAGTATGCACATGTGGGAAAAAGGAGAGGAAGGGGAACAAATGTGAGCCAGCATGTGTAAGCGAGATAACAGTCAGTGCACTTACCTGGTTACAACAATCTGCCCTGTTGCCTCTTTCTACTCTATTTCTATTTTGTTGACTTTGCTCTATTTTCTGTATATGCATAGGGCAATATGTATATGATTTGCTACCAAACTTCAAGCTGGATTAGACAATGATTTTTTTAGACCAGGAACTGGAAAACCCGAGACTGGAGCTGGGATAAACAGGTAGGATTGTGGATGAACTTAATGCCTGGTTTGTTTGTCTTTAAATCAAGGAATCTGAGGTGTCTCCATGTCCATTTGGAAAGTGCAGTTGTGGTGAGCTGGCAACAAAGAGCAGAATCAGGGAGCCTCCTGTGTTGCTGCTGCTACTGAATCAAGTGCTGTATGTGTTTTAGTGAGTGCTGATAAAGACATCTAATCTCTCTCCGCATTGGCGTGTGCTTGACATCAAGTGTAGTGTGTGATTACTACTGGATGGATCTGACAGGGGAAGTGACAGAGAATAAGACCAGGGAGGATAAACCTCCCACAATTTAAGTCCTCCATATTTGGCTTCATTTACCAAGGTCCTGCCATTCCTTCCTATTTCACTCCAAATCAGTAAGTACTATGGCACCCACCATAGTCTAATAGTCAATGTGACAGTACCTGCGTACAGTTACCTTCTGTACGTAGGACTTGGTAGATCTGTCTTCACACATTCCCTTCTACATTTAAGCAGCTCTCCAGGAGCTGACCCATTTCTGCATCTCAACTCCCCCTGCTCCCCCTTCTGGAAGGGGTTGTGTCAAGCACAGTGATTGACCCTGTAATCCCAGGCATTTGTGAAGCACTGCATCTGAGTGTTAGCAGAAGAGCTCTGAAGAGTGCAGGGTATAGCCACCCCTGCAATATCTATACTGGGAAATACAAAATCCAGGGATTGTTCTTGGGAACTGAGGCTAAAGCACACAGTAATTGTGGCTGCTGTAGGGCATATCTAATCCTAAACACAAAATGTTCAACTTCAAAATGCCTGTTAGAACTGTTTACTCATCCGTAATAAACCTTATGCAGTGATAAGCTTTGAGTGGGAAAATCCTAATTGACCTGGATTCATCAAAAAGCATACCAATAACTGTGTAGCACAGGTGATCACGGGTCCATACATACGCCTGTGACCTTCCCCATTTATCTTAGGGTGGATGAAGTCCTGGGAAGTTTGTGTGATGTCAAGTCAAAGCAAGAGATCAGCTAATGTTGGTAAGCTCTGATGTATATGTGGGCTCTGCAAGGGAGCTTGCAAGGGAGCTGCTTGGGTTCATCAGGACAGCCTGCACAAACTGTGATGCTGACCACAACATCACAGAATCATTTATATTGGAAAAGACCTCCAAGAACATTGAATTCAACTTTTGATAGACCCACCACCTTTTCAACTAGGCCACAGCACTAAGTCCCATGCCCAGACATTTCTTGAACATCTCCAGGGATGATGACTTTATCATCCCTCTCAGAACAGTCTGTTCCAGTCCTTAACAAACCTTTTCGTGAAGATATTCTTTCTAATATGCAATCTGAATCTCCCCTAATGCAGCTTGAGTCGATAATACAACTCCATTCCTTTAGTTTTCTGCCTGAACATGAAGGCTATTGAGATTGAGCAAGCTTTGCATGTAGTCATCACATGCATCATTGTATTCGTGGTATAATTAACCTACAACCTAAAAATCCACACTACAGAAGAAAGTTAACTGGACCCTATTGCTGGTGGCCGTAAATAATTATGTTTGAGCTCAAGTGGTGCTGATAAGTGCTTGTCAGGGGAAGGACAGTCCAAGTCTTGCCTTTGCCTGTCAATTGACTTCTAGAGGCTATTGTTATGTAGCTACTTGAAACCAGAAAACTTGTGGAGTTTACGCTTTCCTCAGAGAATATATAAACTCTACAAAATCATTAGTTAATTACAGACATCAGTTTCAAAATTACATATCCTTAACTTGACACCCTTGGTCAATAAACCTGAAAAGGAATTTTAAAAATCTAATTTAGTTTTTGCCATTTCTTCTGTCCTCTCTTTTCCTCCAGCTGTCTTCTCAAGTAGTGAAAAGAGGCCAAGAGATTGTCTGCTTTTCCTGCTCCATCATGGTTTTTCCTTATTGAGATTGTGACACCTAAATCACAATAAGCCATCTTCAAAATAAAGCATAGAAACTTTTGCAATTAATATTGGCAAAACATTGCTAAAACTGTAAGCACTTTGGGTACAAGCTGGCTGATAGTTTCACTGGGGGGTTTAGATGATAAAATATTTCTTATAGGCAAATTTAAAGTTTTATTCAAACTTGACTTCTCTCTATCTGTGACAAAGGTGAATGAAGAGAGCTGTAAAAATTGTCAATTTTTAAAATGTTTGTTGTTTCATGTTCCTTCCCAGCGTAAAACTTTTGTGCTGAATAGTTACTTTTGTTACTTTGTTTTGGTCAGTGTGTATTAGTTAGATATCTGGCCTTAGTTTTTTTCGCTGTGTCACTTTGCTCTGAAGGTATATGCATATTTCATTGTTACATTTTAATTGGAAAGCTGGCTCTTGTTAATAAACACTGCAGATTTAAAGCATTGAATATATTTAAAAGAGTGCTAAAAACAAATCTATATATTTAAGTCCTTGTAGTGATTTTAGGTTTAACCCACTGCTTGTGGTGTCATGGTGATATCAGTGGAACTGCTCATAAGTGTTGAGCACATGTCAGTCCCACAAATAATTCTTTTCATTATTGGTGTTCGGCAATGATATCACTATTTTAAAAATGGGAAAAAAAGGGCAACAGAGCTACAAAAAAACCAGCAGGAGACCTGGGTTTCTCTTCCAGAGTCATTGTCCAATTACATATTTTTTTTTTGTTCCGTCTTTTCCCATTAGCTCTTCCAGTGTATTTCCTCAGTAAAGTACATGAGCACACGTTTTTAGGAAGCAAGTGCTGTCCTCCTGATAATAAGCCTCCTTTTGTATTAAACTTCTAATTTGACAAAAGTGTTATTTAATGACTTCAATATTGAAACATGAGTAATTATGAGGACAAGACTGATTTAAGGAACAGCAAACTCTAAATAGAAATGCTTACATTATGAGAACTTAGATAACTGAAAAAATACTTTGCACAGACAGTCATAGAAATATATTCAATGTATGTATTATGTTAAAATGCCAATTTTTTTTTTAGATTTATTAAAACTTACGTTTACTTTCTCTTCTATGAAATTGCAACAATGGACTGTTCCACTGTTAGGATGCTTTTTCTATATCTTTCATGCTTGAAATAATTTTCTACCATATTATGTTCATATAAATGAAGAATGTAATGAGACACGGTTACTTCCCTTTGATACTTTTAATTATCTGCTTTGAAAGTAATTAAGCAGGGGGGAAGGGCACGTGAAAATCTTCCTATGAGACAGCAGACCAGGTAGAGTAGTTTCTATGCTGCTTGATAGAGTAAACTGCATGCTGAATTATCACCAGTGTGCCCTGGATGTAATGCTTAAAGATGCAAAGCCATTCATTTACACCAAATAAAATCTCAGGTAGAGAAAAAAGTTTCCACTGGCAGTGAACAAATGTGATTACTTGTGAGGAAAAAACATTGCTGTTCCTTCCTCAGTAACTATCACACTGCATGCCAGGGGAGGTGCAAAGATGAGGCTCATCAAGGTCAGAGGGAATCATCTCCATTTTGAGCAGCAAAGGTCTGCACCAGTCACAGTGCTCAGGCTGCTGGCCGTTGCCACTGAGCCAAGGTGGGGGGCAGGTGAATGAAGGATCACAGTGACTCTGTCTTCATAACATAAGGAGAGTTGTGCTTAGTTTGCAGTCAACACAGTGTTGCCTTGCAACAGCCATTGAGTGCCCAGAAAAAGCATACTTCATGGTGCAGACTTGCCTGAGGCTTTGCCTCTGCTCTGAAAGCTGTCAGGAGTAAGAAAAGGGACTACAAGATAGACGAGGTAGAAGGGGATTTGTTAGGACAGATGGAAACACACAGCACTGGCCATTACAGGTCAGAAAACTAAGTGTTGGTACCCTCTTCACCCTACATGAGAGTGTCAGTTTTCGTCTGTGACAGATGGGAAGAAAATGAGACCAGAAAACGATGGAAAGAAAACACACACCTTTCTTCTGTTCTCTGTATTGGACACTTGAAAAGAGAGCTGTAGTTTACTCTTCAGAGCTAGAAGTTCTTATTTAACATACTATATATATATATATCTCCAGAGACACAGGGTCAAACTCCACCCACATGAACTCACAGTGTTAGCAGAGCAAAACTCCAAAAGAAGTCTTTCATATGGCACACGTTTCTACTGTTTTTCACTCCTGTTTTGTTGGTAACTTCATCTCCCGTTATATTGCAAATCACTCAGTCTTACTGAGAAACCTTAGAAGGGTTAATGTCTGAGCAGAAGAAGATTGTTTCAGACAAATATCATCATCCACATTTAGGGAACAACACTCTCAACTTCACATGTAAAATGATGTCATAGTGCTGAAAATTGTATCTCAGACGTTGAGTGTTACAATTGATACTTCTACGAAAACACCAGCTCAGGAGATTACAGTAATGAAAAAGCACGTAAAATAGTAGGAAAACGTTAGAGAGCAGAGCAGAGAACCTTTTTTTTCCACAATATGAATTCAAGGTTTAGCCACGTGTTGAGATACTTTTTCAATTCAAGTTCTTCTGTCTCATAAAAGCACTAGAACAATGTCATCAAAAACATTAGACAGCTCCCTGGTCAGGAATACGTGACTAGCGTGGGACGTTTTGCTCTGGAAAAGACATATTGAAAGGGAAATATGTAACAATCTATAGGAAGTGACACGGAGAATGAAGAAAGGGAAAACTGCTTCCTGTCTCCACCAACGCAAAAGCTAGAGGCGTCCAGTGGCACTAGTGGCAGACAGATTCAAAAGGAACAAAATGTTTCATGTAACATAGTGGAGTTCTGAAACTCCTTGCCAAAGGATGGTCATGTGGCTTCGAGAGAAATTGGAAAGTGTTTGAAAAGAAACCTACTGAGGCTTAATAAATATGCAGAAACCTCATTTGTCTTAGGTCAGGGAGTCACTGACCTTAAAATGTTTGAGTAGGAGAGTAGAGGGAGAAGAATTGCATATATTTTTATTCCTGTATTTATTCTTCCACAGGCTTCTACTTTTGGTCAGTGTTAGAGCACAGATATGGTGCTAGGTTGATTTTTGCCCTGACCCAGTTATGTCTGCACTTATATTCTTAACCTTCCTTACAGATGCCAAGTTGTTAGAATCTCCATAATACTTTTAGCAGCACATTCTGCAATTTTAAGTGAAGAGCTTCTGCCTTTCTGGCTGTAGAGTTCTGCATATTAGGTATGATTACTGTTGCAATGGAGATAAGGAGAAGGCAAAGGCCAGGATACAAGATGACAGAAGACTGGGTCCCCTGAACGAAGTGTCACTCTGACCTTTTTACCTGGATATATCCTGGCTGTTTTTTGAGCCTTTTAATGGAGGAAAAAGCATTTTATTTGAGGGCTTGAGCTACCTGGAGTCTTACTGCCACCAGTTCATCTCCTCACCAGACACACATATAGCAAGTTTCAAGGAGTGACTCAGTCTAAGAAAACTGGGGTCTTATATGGTGAGGTAAATCAGAAATAAATTTCTGTACATGAGAGCTCTGAACAGAAACTGTGCTCATGTAGCCTCTGAGATAAACGGTGAGAAGCTGCCACAACCAAGGAGTCTCTCACAGATTCACGGAATCGTTTGGGTTGGCAGGGACACTAAAGATCATCTAGTTCAAATTCCCTGCCATGGGCAGGAACACCTTTCACTACACAGGCTGCTCAAAATGCCATACAACCTGCCCATGAATACTACCGGGAATGGGGCATGCACAATTTCTTTGGGCAACCTAGGTGCACAGAAACACTGAATGAGTAAGGTTGGAAGTGACCATGGTGGGTCGTTGGATCCAATCTCCCTGCTCAGTCACAGTCATCCCAGAGCACATTGCACAGAATTGCATCCAGGCAGTTCTTGAATACCTCCACTGAGGCAGGCTGCACAACCCATTTGCTCTTCACATACGTCTCGTGTTGTAGGCCCCAGAGCTGGACATAGTACTCCATTTGTGGTGTCCTGAGAATGAAGCAGAGGGACAGGTTCACCTCCCTCAGACTGCTGGTCATGCTTCCCAGGATACTGTTGGCTTTCTGGGCTGTGAGTGCACATCGCCAGGTTATCTTGAGCTTCTCATCCACCAACATTCCCAGGTCCTTCTTCTCAGGGCTGCTCTCCATCCATTCTCCATCCAGCCTGTGTTTGTACACGGGATTTCCCTAACTGATGTACGAGACCTTGAATTTGGCCTTGCTGAATTTCATAAAGTTTACACAGGCCCACCTCTCAAGCCTGTCAGAGTCCTTTTTCATGTCTGTGTATGAGTGTGACCTCAGAGTTATTGCCAGGTAGGCCTCAGCAGTTCTTGTAGATATACATAAGCAGTAGTTCTATTACCTGCCCTGCTGCTTCTGTTAGGTGCAAGAAAAGAGGGATGAATTCACCTCTCTTAAAATAGCTTGGTCCATTCCCTGGAGCTTTTGATTTCATCACAGCTAGCTAAAGTGGGCTGTGGGGAAGAGCTATGCTGCTGAGACATTTTACCACTTTAAATGATTACAAGAGTCACCATTAGGCATTATCATTTTCACATTGTGAATTTGGAGATGAAGCACTGGTATGGAAGACTAAGGTTTCCCAGACTTCATACCAGACACTAAGTTGGGGAAGAGTGTCAATCTGCTGGAGGGTAGGAGGGCTCTGCAGAGGGACCTGGAAAAGCTGGATAGATGAGCCAAATCCAACAGGATGAGGTTTAACAAGATCAAGTGCTGGATCCAGCACGTTGGCCACAACAACCCCATGGAGAACTACAGGCTGGGGACAGAGTGGCTGGAGAGTAGCCAGGCAGAAAGGAACCTGGGAGTTCGGATAGACAGGAAGGTGACCGTGAGCCAACAGTGTGCCCAGGTGGCCAAGATGGCCAATGGCATCCTCTCTTGTATCAGGAATAGCATAGCCAGCAGCACTAGGGAAGTAATTCTTCCTCTGTACTCAGCACTGGTATGGCCGCACCTTGATTCCTGTGTCCAGTTCCGGGCCACTCAATTTGGGAAGGAAACTGAGGTGCTGAAGAGGGTCCAGAGAAGGACAATGAGGCCAGTGAAGGGACTGGAGCACAAGTCATGTGAGGGGAGACTGAGGGAGTTGGGGCTGTTTAACCTGGAGAAGAGGAGGCTCCAGGGGGAACCTTCTCTCTCTCTATGACTACCTGAATGTAGTAGCCAGGTGCAGGTTGGTCTCTTCTCCCAGGCAACAAGCAGCAGACCAAGAGGGCACAGTCTTAAGCTGTGCCAGGGGAGGTTTAGGTTGCACATTAGAAAATTTCTTCACAGAAGGAGTGATAGAGCATTGGAACTGGCTGCCCAGGGAGGTCATCAAGTCACCATCCCTGGAGGTATTTAAGAAGAGATTGGATGTGGCACTCAGTGCCACGGTCTAGTAGGCAGGGTGGTGTTAGGTCAAAGGTTGGACTTGATGGTGTCAGAGGTCTTTTCCAACCTAGTTGATTCTGTGATTCTATAATTCTATGATCTTACCCTGGGCATTTATTCTCCACATGCTTACTAAAACCTCTTTTATCAGGCAGTGGGATCTGACCCAGGTAATGGCTAATGCCTCTTCCTGATGAACAGAGATAGAAACAAAAAGAAAGAAGCTTTTCCACAGGTTTGCTGCTTTTGCATCAGATTCCCAGTGAACTTCTGCTATTATTTCTAAGTGTTCAGTTTTTCTTTCTTGTTTTCCATAGCTCTCAACTGCAAATATATTTGAAAACTCCATTATGACTACCTTAATTCAGCCTTGCAATTTGACTTGTGCTATCTCATTTTACTCCTCAAATGATACTTTTAACTTATTTCTGTTTATTTTTGCATCTCTCTACAATGTTGCTTACAACAGGATTATTTACTTTTATTTATTCATTTATTTAGGGCATAACTAGGAAGATGATTTAGCTATGGATAAATGCAGCTGTTTTCTTATAGTTCCCCAACACTTCAGCCTGCGATTTCTTGTCAGAACTCTGGATGGATACTCACTTGAGAGAAATCTGAAAGCACTGGGGGAGGTAGTTTTGGAGACTCAGTGTGCAGCAATCCTCCCATTGAATTAGTACCAAACCACTGTTTCCAGATAATGTTGTAAGCACCGTGCTTCTAATGATGCTTAAAAGAGTCAGCTTTGATTCTGATTTTTTTTTCTTAAGTGGACTCTGTTTATTTACACTATGTAGGCTAGGAAAAAACATGTTCACAGATGCTGAATCAAAACATTTTATTGGATATTGTCTGTTAGTACTAACACAGTTAGTACTAACACAGAAGCAGTCATAAAATGTTTATAGAATTTGATAATATTCTTGAACAATATTAAGATATAATGAATCACTTCAACACCATGAAATGTCAGAATTAATCTTGCACCCTTTTTCTTCACCTAGTTTATATGTGAGTTCAACGCAGTATCATCTTTCCCCAGCTTGGGCTGAAATTGCCATAGGAAAATCTAACTGGGTGGTCTGTAAAAATGTTCAGGAATAACAATCCAGTTACACAAACCTGGAAACTGGTTAGAAAAGAAATAAAGGATGTCAAAGGCCTTTGCTGTCCCCATTATTTTTAGCATGGTAAAAGTGTGTCCACCAGCACTGTATGGTGTCCCAGCAGCCGAGGGATTTCTTCTTGGTTCTGGATAAGTCTGCTATTTTTTTGGGTCACAATACTGCAAGCAAACCACACCAGCTAGGTGATAGCTAGGGCTGCAGCCAGGACCACAGCATCCTCTTCAGGGTATGGAAATGGTCTTCAGTTGGGAAGGAGAGATGCTGTCTCGCTGGTCTTGTACTCTGACTTGCCCCTTGGTGTTACAAAAATCCAATGTGTGAGCAGCCAGCTCTTGTTGGGAGTGACAGATACTCATTAAGCTTACAGAAAGAGTAAGCAACTCACTTGTGCCTGGTTTCTTCTCTGTGTAGAAGCTAAGCTGTTCTAGGACTGTTGGCAGTTTGGATAAGCGACCACTGTGAATAGCTGGCTATCTCTGTTTTGTTGCTTCTCTGTGCTTGCTCATAATGATTTCACCTAAAGAGATTTCTTCTTGCACAGTAGGTAGCCCTGCTGCTGTGAGATGGAAAGGTCCCTGGGTCAGCTCCTTGATGGACTTGTAAGACTCATTTAATGTTTTCTCACTTGGTTGCTTTTCTGTATTCTCTACTGCTCATATTTGCCTTGTCATCTTGATGTGCCCTTATTGACAGCATGATGCTTTGGGGAAACTGTCCAGTTTTGTGGTAAGAACAGAAACTGGGAATAAAATGACACAGGTACTAATCTAGCTCTGGCAAAGACCTTGTTCTTGGATGTATCATTAAATGTTCTTGTGCCATTTTTTTTCCTTCCTAGTATTAAGAGACGATGACAAATTCTCACCCTAACTATTAGAGCCATTGCAAGGCTTATTGCACCAAAGATTTTTAAAGTGCTCTGAGACTGGGAAGCGGGAAAAAAATTATTACAGAGTAAATTAGTGGCACCAATTTTGCTGTTTATTATTAGTTTTAGTTAATAATTAGCACTCACATAAATTCATTGAAATGTGTCAACTTCATTTAGTAAAATTAAAGAACATTAGATGTGTAATGCAGGAAGGTATCACTCACAATAAAAAAGCCCTTCCCACCTAAGCAGTATATTATTCATGAAGGCAAGCCACTATTCACCCCTAAAAAGGCTGGGGTGTTACTCTGTGTGTATGAGGACCTCACAAAAAATTACCAGAACCTGTATAAAAGTTAACAGCAGGTTCAACTAGGAATCCTTCATATAAAGGAACTACGTTATTGAAAAAAGTTTATAATCAATAAGGCACATAGCAATATTTATGTGAATTGCTATTAACTACTATGAGTCTGTGTTTGTTTTTTGTGGTTTTTTTCCATAAAGTTTATATGATAACAAAATTGGCCATACTTTTTTTACATAAATGTTTTTGGATAAAGAACTGAGGATATGATATCAATCTTTGATTCAATCTGTTATAGTCAATTCTTTATGGAATGTGCACTGGAAGAAAAGTATGCAGAGGAAAAACATTATAAATGTAACATTTTCAAAAGATTTAAATTTAGATTTCCTCATTAAAAGTAATTTTATGGTTTATATATTTCTTGGTTTTATTTAAATGTAGTTATAAATGCTTGAGATTTGAACAGGTGTTCCATTTCATGCCAATAAACTTTTTTAAAGTATATTGTAGACTTGATAGTAAACCAGGTTGCACAGTTTTATAATTAAAATAAATGCTGTAGCTGAGACTACAAATCCTGTCCTATTATAACTGGAGAATGAAACATTTCTCATTTTCTGAAGACTTGTACTGATTGAATGCTTTGAGTGTCCAACAGAATCCATCCTGCCATTTCAGAAGCCTCCACAGGAGTCTCCACACAACAGAGGAGGGACAATTTAAAACCATACTTTATCCATACTTTTTCACACAGTGTTAATGTTAGATGCTAGTAAAAATGTGCTAATGAACAACACTAAGTAAGGGGTAGTGCCTTTCTACTTTTTGGGAAGATAGCTGATTAGAGAGTCGCCTGTAACTGTGGGGGTCAGAGCTGAACACCCACAGATCTGCAAACTAGTCCTTGAGAGGTAATGCACTGTGTACAACACAAGCATGAGATTTACAAATCATTCCAATACTCAATTAAGCCTTATCTCTGATACTATAAATAATCTATAAAAGACTTTGGGCTGATGGTCTAAAGTGGGATGAATTTCATCCCGAGTGAATGAAAAGATCAGAATCAGAGGGAGTCATGTATATCTAAGTAACAAGAGTCACTGTACCAGCCATGTCAGAGGCCTTCAGTCAGGCAGATCTGTTCATGGCAGGTGCAGATCTTCAGGTCACAGGTTGCCAGGAGTGCCTGGTGACTCTTCACATGATTGGGGATGACAAATATTTATTTTGCAGAAAGTGT
Organism: Campylorhamphus procurvoides; assembly: GCA_013396655.1. Taxonomy (NCBI): domain Eukaryota; kingdom Metazoa; phylum Chordata; class Aves; order Passeriformes; family Dendrocolaptidae; genus Campylorhamphus; species Campylorhamphus procurvoides. Next base: position 800,590 of record WBMV01005542.1, on the reverse strand, counting down.
GCTGTGGTTGAAGAGCTGTGTTGTTGGCTGAAGGAGCTGTGGGAAGAAGTGAACTGGCTTCATCGTATTCAAATGAACAAGGAAGAGAAAGACTTGAGGGAATGGCCTGAAGTTGTGTCATGGAAGGTTTAGGTTGGATATTGGAAAAAGGTTCTTCACCCAGAGAGTGGCTGGACATTGGAACAGTCTCCCCAGGGAAGTGGTCACAGCACCAAGCCTGACAGAGTTCAAGAAATATTTGGATTTTACTCTCAGGCACATGGTGTGATTCTTGGAGGTGTCCTGTGCAGGGGCGGGTCTTGGACTTAATATTCCTCCATTCTGTGATCATATTCTGCAATTCTGTGAATAAAGCCAAATTGATATTATTCTTTCCCAATGCATTCTTGAGGTCACTTATCCATTATCTCAAGTCCATCTTTATGGGAAAATAAGGAAATGGAACAAACTCTTGGTTTCTCTTATTGCCTAAGTAAGTGTCCTCAGGGTTTTGGATCAATATGATTAATGTACTGGTTATCATTTTCAATCTTACACAATTATGAGTTATAAACCCCTTTGGTTCCCTTGTTAAATGAGACATGTACATGCATCCTTTTGGAGCAGGATTTCCTTGAACTGATTTTTTATCAAATGTTGGATAGTCTGGGGAACATCCCCACTAAAATAAATATCCTTTAAAAATTGTGTCTCCCTTAATTTCCCAATCCTGCACACCAGAGACAGATTGATGTTACTAACCTTACCTTGTCATAGCCAATCTCATTCTCATCACCTAAACTCTGTGTGTGATTGGGAACCCTTTGCTCCAAAGGTGATTCTGCACTGTACTTGGACGTTTCTGGGCTTTGAGTACTAGTGCCTACTGAAAAAAGGATGTTTTCCACAGAGCTTCCTATAACATCCATGCAAGCATCAGCAAAGAATTCATCACAATTATTGTCACTACAATGAGTCTCAAGGAAGGAAAATTTAATTGACAGTTTTTATGAAGTGTTGACTGATTTCCATAGACTATACAAGTCCAGATAGTAGGTGCATCTGCTTACATATTGTCTCCATTCAATATTAAGCATTAACTAAGTGGGTGCATATTTACTCTTTGCTGAAGTTACAAAACACAGTGGTGATTTTGTTTAATACCAGGATGAAGCAACAGGTTTATAATTCTTGAGGAAAATGTGTCTGGCTATGAAAACAGGAGGGCAGAGCCCTGTCTGGTGCATACTAGCCTCTCCTTCTTGTTTCCAGGGAGCTGCACAAGACATTTAATCCCTGATCTACTGCCCAGCAAATAGAAGCTTCAGTTCATTAGTAAAGGAAAGTAGGTTGGGTCTTAACTCCTGAGTTTAGTAGTTTTGGGGTTTTCTTTCTACCATTATAAATGTCCATTAGTAATATTCTTCACTTGTAAGGTTCTGGAAAGCCTGCATGCTGGGCATATTCTCATCCAAGAGCTCAGTCTAACCTGTGGCTATTTCAAACTGTATCCCAAAGTCATGTCTCAGTGTAATTGTTGATTAAGAATTCCAATAGCAAACAACTGACTTGAACTTTTTGACTTTATTTAGATACTTTTGTTATAACTTATAACTATATCTAAGATATCTCAGTGGGGAGGGTAAGTAAAAGGATAATATTAGGCAAGATTAAAAGAAACAAACAACCCAGTTGTTTTTCTTCTTTCATATCTCACATTCTAATTTATAATCCTCTGACCAGCTGTCTTGTGGAGGTGTGCACAATTCATCTGGCACAGAGAAGCCCAGATCAATTAATATGACTTTGTCAGCAGCCTCTGGTAGGCTGGTGCTCCATCAAAGAGCAGATAAAAGCAAGAGACATTGCTGGGGAACCAGAGACAGCTATCTGACCAGAGTAAGCTGTGAACTTATGGATGGATGATGAAGAACTTATGAATGGATTGGGAGAAGCTGGGGTGACTTTTGTACCAATGCAAAAATACAGGAAAAAATCTAGAGCCTGCAACCCATACTATGAAACAGAACAAGATGTCATCAGAGATGACTGGTTTCAGTATTGCCCTTAAATCTTTCCTCACCATCACTATGTCTGCTAAATATTTTTTTAACTTGGGAAAGACATTTTTTCTCATTCTAAAATTAGCAATGGAAATAAAAAAAATGACAAGAATAACAAGTGGATGGAAAAGAAATTTCCAGGTCAAACCCAGTTATGGAAAGAGCAGTGCTATTTGAATCACAAAACTATATACACTTTCACAAAATATAGACATTCTTCCATCAGTAGAAACTCCAGCAGGAAATGTTTGACATTTGACTCCCTGATGTGTGCATGTGTGTGAGTGTGTGTGTGTGTGGTGGAGAAAGGAAGAAGAAAAATAATTCACTAAAACATTTATTTTGCAGGAATGTATATTTTCCTCTGCTTTAAAAAAGGAACTCCAGTCTCTGTGAGCTCTTGTAGAAAACAGGTGTCAGCAGAGTTGGGATGAGGTAGATGTTCCTCACTTCAGCAGCCATCACTGGGACCCCTACAACCACCTGCAGGCTGCTCAGCACCCTTCGTCCCACAGCAGTACCGTCTTTCTCACCTTCCTCTAAAGGGCACAGAGAAGCAGGTGCACACTACTCTCCAGGCTCCATCATGCAATGAAAAAGCATGATGTCGTGGATGGAAATCTAATCTTTTTCTGAAATAAAATATTTCATTTCTACTGTTGGTTCTTAGGAGGTTCAAAACTATTTTGAGGCAACATAAATTGCTTCATCAGCCCTATTTTTATTCTTGGCCTGACTGACTAAAAGCCTCTGATGCATTTCCAGAACTGAATGTCTGCTACTTCTCACCTTCACCTAAGGAGCCTGGCTTTTTCTTTATTTCTTTTTATTTTCTTTAACGAAGTTTTATGAGAGAGAACACACCTTTTAACAAACCTTGCTTTTGTTGTTGTTGTGGCTTTGTTTTCTCTAAGAGAGTTCATTGACAGTACGAAGAGCCACAGTGCCATTCAGGAAAGCCAAGCATACTCTGCAGCTGGATCACCACCAGCAGAACTCTCCTCACAGAGTCTCCCCATACTCTGTACTGATAGGTGGAAGTCAGGCACCACTGACAATCCCTCCAACCCCTCAAGCCCCTTGTCACTGCAAAATATAGCTGCTGTGCCTTCATAGGGGTCTGGGAGGGAAGTAAGAAGAAAAATTTTTACACTCTCAAAATTACTGTCTTTTTTGTGGAGTCACTTGCCTTGGTTTGCTTATGTTCTCTGTTTTGTTAAAAACAAAGATCCAAGTAGTTTTTATACCAAATTTTGTTTGGATCCAGTGTCCTGTGGATTTCACAGGCATGCTTGTGACTGTATTCCCTAACCAGTTTTAAAAACCTCATCTTATGGACCAGTAGGATGTCAAATGTGGATTTGAAATGGCTGTGAGAAACATGCAAATAATTTTAGATTTCCCCCCAAAATGACAGTGAGTGGGAGTGAGGAGCGCATAAAAACAACAGGCTGTTTTTTAAATTAATCGTATTTTATCATTGCAAATGACAGCCTTTCCACCCACAGCATTTGGTGGCCTATGGCTGTTTCTCCTAAATAAAGTCCCAAATAAAGTCCTTTATCTCCTAAATAAAAAGACCCCTAACACATATACTGGCTGGGTGGAGAATGGATTGAGAGCCATCCTTAGTATAAGGGCCTGGTGGTGTTGGTTGTGAAGAAGCTCAATCTGACCCAGGGATGTGCACTTGAAGCCCAGAAAGCCAGCTGTGTTCTGGGTTGCATCAAAAGAAGTGTGATATACAGCTTGAGAAAGGTGATTCTTCCCCTCTCCTTTGCTCCTGTAAATCCCTGCCTGAGTACTGCAACCAGGTCTGGATCCTCCAACATAGGAAGGATGTGGACCTATTGGAGTGAGTCCAGAGACAGACCATGAAGATGCTCAGAGGGCTGAAGGACCTCTCCGATGAAGACAAGCTGAGAGAGGTTGTTCAGCCTGGAGAACAGAAGGTTTCAGGGAGACTTTAAAGCACCTTCCAGTACCTAAAGGGGGCTATAAAAAAGTTAGAGAGGGACGTTTTACAAAAGCATGTAGTGACAGGACAAGGGGGAATGGCTTTAAACTGAAATAGAGGAGATTTGGATTAGATAAAAGGAAGGAATTCTTCAGAGTGTGGTAAGATACTGGACAGGTTGCCCAGAGGAGCTGTGGGTGTCCCATCCCTGGAAGTGTTTAAGGCCAGGCTGGATGGGACTTTGAGCAGTGTAGTCTAGTGGAAGGTGACCCTGACCGTGGTAAGGGGTTGAAACTTTAGGGTCCCCTCCAACCAAGGCAATTCTATGATTTTAAAGAAGACCTCACATGAGAAAGGAATATTAAAGACAGATTCATTATTTAGAGGCTGGCACAGGATATAGAATTCAGATCCCTTCATTGGATATCACTTTAGCTAGTGTTGGTGAATATAACTTTAGCTTCATGTAAGCAAAGGGAATTATGTACAGTTCAGGCTCCAGATCTTACTACTGTATATACCAAGGGTCGTCATCTGCATGATGCTCTTCATCATGTAGACTGGAACTAATGAGGATCTTGTTAGGGAGAAGAAATCCCTTACCACAATCCATCTTGCCCTTACTGAGCCTAACAATAAGTTATGACCATCAATTTTTAATATCTTAATCACTGACACAGTACAGTGTTGCCTATGCTTTGCAATTACCTCATCCATCTTCTCCTTTGGGATGTTCCTTGCTTGAAAAAGTCTCATTCTCTTCTGAGGACCAGCATGACCAGTGACATGATGAATTGACAGAGATTAAAAGGGGAAATGGCTCTGTGCTTGACTGTATGGATCTAGTGTTTTGGTTCAAACATTTCCCAGCAATTGGAGACATGATCAAAATGACAAAATGCCTAGGAAATGTTAGTGTTACGGCTGACACTCCACATCCTGCCTGCTACCACACAAATGCACACTGTCATTAGAGATATGAACTCGGGAGCAAAAGTAGGGCGAAAGCATTTGGGATCTCCTGGCTTTTGTCAGTTTGCATCATATCTTTTGTTTTACTGGCAATGCTTAAATGAAATGTAGATTTCTCCGTTTTTACACTGAAGTTCTCGCTGGTTCCTAAAGCAAAATCAAACCATTTATGGAAGGTTATGAAACATGCAATGCTTTCCCCGGAGATATCCCATTCTCTCTAGGAATATCTTGTTTTGGCTCCTGCAAATGCATATTTTAGATCCACTTATACATTTATTTATACATTTTTTAAAAGCTTCCTTTTTGGTCTATTAAATTCATTTTCTGGGTCAGGCAGTGTCTTCGTAGCCCCAGACTACACCAATCAGGTAGGATCTTGAGTAACATTTTATTCCTTTATCTGTGTCTCCTAGCAATCTGTGATATCAACCATTCAACTTTGAGATGTCACAGCAGGATTGAGTCAACATTTTCTTAAAGCCACAGGAAATAGTTCTGACAATTAGTAGAAACAGCAAAAGAAATTCAGTCAGGCACATGCAGAGCCAGCAAGCAGGAAGCATACAGTAAATTTGTCATGCAAGCCTGGTGAACTATAGAGCATTTCCCACTGTGAAATCTCTGTCTTCTTTAGTTAGATTAGAAAGAATCAGCTTGACACTTTGATTAATATGAACGCAAAAGGGATTTAAAACAATTAGCAACTCTGCACTTCGCTCCACCTCTTGCATTTGAGGTTCTTGGAGAACCTCAGGAGCAGTTACTTATGTCTGGTAGTGATGCTGCTACGAGTTCATCCTCATTTTGGAGGTAGGACTTTTGAGACACAATAGATGTGATGTGACCAAGGTTGCAGGAGCCTAGAACTGCTTTGGGACCCAGGGATACATTGCTAATGGGTTATTACTCTTCAGACTCATTGCAATTGAATACTTCTTTTTTCAATATAGTTTTTGAATAGGGCTATTCACTTTGGGGACCTGAAAAATCCTCCTCCTATCATTATTTGTCCAGATAATGTCAGAGAACTGCACCTCTTCACCCATTTCCTCTCATCTATTGAATAAGTATAAAGTCACTTTGCTTTCCTTGAAAATTGCCTTTTGTTATCTCTGAAAAATTAGAGTTCATCACACCAACAGAATTCAATTTTTGCTCTTCTCCATCTTAAGGACATCCTAGAATTTATTTAAAATTGCTGTTATGGCATTCTTCTGTAATGGCAAGGGGCTTACATAGTTTTGCCCTTGCAAACAGAGCTGAGGAGGGAGAATAACAACACTGCACTGCCAAAATGTCTCTCTTCAGCACTTCACAATGCCACAGTGCCTTTTCTACTTTCTTTCATGATACTTTCATAGCATGGGGTGGAGATGCTGTATTTATGTAATGCCTGAGCAAGAGTTTTAGTTGTCCTTCAGTAAGGAAGAGGGAGAGGAAGAGACAGAGGAGGAGGAGATCTGAAGGACCACATGTCTCTCTATGATGAAAGCAAACCTAGTGTTCTCCATCCATGCTGCCCTGAGGGCATAACTATCACCGCCTTCATACAGCATCTAGCCCAGCACAGAGCAGGCACTCTTTTCCCTAGTGTGCTGGTGGTACCACTAGACAGGAGTGGGAAAGACAGAGGGAGCTGTAGCAGAGGCAGTAGGACCTCTGCACAGCCAGCTCAAAGCCTTATGAGCCAGAGAGTTAGTGCAGTGCTTGCTGGAAAACCAGACCTCAACGGGAGGCTGTGAAAGCACAAACAGTGGGCTTAACTGCTATGATCCCTGGCTCGTAAGGTTGGGTTTTTTTCCTTTGTATGGTACCCTGAGATCACTGAAGCACCTGCTGGCAGCCATTTCCTTCTCTGTGCCTGACAGAGAAGACACGCTGCTCTTTTGTGGTGACCTGGATTTTATTTGTTCTTGGGTTTTGTGCTCTCCAAATCAAAAGTAAAAGCCTGTCTTATTCCTAAATAATTGCTCTATTCTTTCCTTATTGAATAACTTACTACAAGCAGAAGAAATTCTTCAGAAATTGGTTAAAAGCATCCTGGCAGTGAAATACATCTTTGTTTTAGCTTTGCTTTGTTTAGACAAAGTGTTTGCAGTTTTGTGTGTTATACTTGCAGATACAAATAAAGATACAGACCAACCTGTAAAATTAAGACAGGGATCTGAAGTCTCACTCACAGGTATCAGAATCTCTCGTGAGAGAGAAGTCTGAGGAAATAAAAAAGAAGTAAACAGAAAATGGAAATGCATGGGTACAATACAGGTTAGCACCCCACTGAATTGCAGCAAAGTACTATTCAATAGGAGTAAGATTAGGGAAATCTTGAATGATTGGTAGAAGTGTGCAGATATGCAAGACAGAGTGGTCTGGAGTTGATCAACAGGTAGAAGCTGTGAAGTCAATCCCCAGAAAGAAAAGATTTTGTTGTCTGTACTGTCACAATAAGTGACTTTATTCTAAAGACTATCTTGCTATCCTTGTCATGAGTGGTCAGTACTTGTGGTCAGGGTTTTCATTTTCAGAGATATCTTCTTTCTATTGTATCAAGAAAAAGACTCTCTAGTCATACAGTGACTAACTTGTTATCATTTTCCTGAGATGTTAACTTTAACTTGTGGCAATGTTTTGGTAGCCCTGGGATCAGGTCTGCTCTGTTTCAGGAAGAGACACAAAGACAGGTGACACAACTATGTAGTACAGAGCTCACCAAATCTCTGTGTGACTTCCAGATCAGAAGGAAATAGTTATCTCAGGGGAATATCAGTCTAATTTGAAGCCTGTATCTCCTGAGACCTGCCCTGCCTGCTGCCTCCTTCCAAGATGAGATGGAAGGACAATGCTGTTTACACCCCTTGCTCCACCTTGTCACTTCATCAAACTGAATCAACACTGGCTTTCCCCACCGTAATCCTGTCCAAAGTGACCACCTTCTCCCATGTCCTCCTCCCTTAGTTCTGGATGCAGAAAAAAATATTTTATGAGGCCTCATCCTCCTCACGGTCTATAGGTTAATGTGGATAATCTGATATGCACATGAAGCTCAGCAGAGCTGTTCATTAGGATGCTCACAGGCAGGTGATGTGAAAGCCACCCTATGCTGTGTTGTCCTGTCATCTTGAATGTGGACTTGTTTTATTGTTTCTCTTTAGGACAAAGCAGTGTATCCTCCCTGATTTCCTGTCCTTTCTTTCCCCGTCCATTCAACTCATCAGCATGTGCATTAGAGTAAATCTAGAAACGCCCTGCGCTTGTGCCAGTTTAAGTCATGCTGCCCATGTTCATCCAGCCATCCCCCAAGAGGATGGTTTGTTGTGTATGAGTGATAGCTGCCACCTTTACCAGGGTCACTGGGTTTACACGTTCAATGACAACCTATCTCCTAAAGATAAAGAAGTCTTACAACATAACCTTAGAGGTCCCAGAATCAGAGGCAGATTCCAAAGCACTGTGGCATTTCACAGGACAGCCCTGCTGGGCCTGGGGTGTTAACTTTAGCATGTGTATATTTTTCAGTACCCAGAACCACTATCAGTGATTGGTCAGTGTGGGCAAGACTTCTGGTTTCATTTGCTTTTTTAAAATAAAGCATTTCAAATGCTACTGTAACAGAGCTTTACCTCATCTATTTAATTCCTTCTAAGGCAAATAGCCACAATGCTCATCTCTCTTCATTGCTGAACAGAATCCAGAGCTGTTACAAATGCCTGAAAGGCATTTTTCCATCTAAGTAATTCAACACAAGTCTTGTGCATGTGTTATCTAAATGGCTCATAGAAAGGAAGTCCTGTGTTTGTCATCTGTAGGACTTTTCATACTTTTTTCAAAACCTGTGTCTATAGATTTCTTCTGAAATGATTCTTATATGCCCAAATGAGAGGGTGCTATTCATTTGCGCAGGGAACCAGAGAACAAGTGCTGATCTGTTGTTTATCTCACATACTGTCTGGATTTCAAACCTATATGAAATGAAATGGGGGTTTGCAGGACAGTTTCTACTGGGGCTGAGAACCATGCTGACACAAGCTGTTGTCAGAGCTGACCCTTCCAGGTGGAAGCTTCAAGCACTGCCTATGAACCATGGAGACCATATGCTTTTCTCTCACTCAGATGTTTTTTCCCTAGCGTCATGCTCAAGTTCACCAGAGAAAGTCATTGCAGGGTTAGCTGATCTGTATGCACCTTTTCAGTTCTGGAAAGCATGTGTCCATCTGCAAAGCCTTTCAGTTATCAGTTTACGTACCAAACTCAAGTGTCAGTTCATGTATAAAGCTCGTTGAATTATTTTCAGAGCAGTACATTGTCCAGACTCACTGTCTGGCAATCCTTCCTAGACTTTTAATTTCTTTATGTCTTTCAGTTCTCTTCTTTTTTTCTCAAATTTTTCATTTCTTCAGCCTGGATCCTGTGATTCTGCAATTCCTTAAGGATACTTTTCCCATGCTATTGGTTCCTTCAACAGCTTTTATCTGAGAAGATTGGATTTGCCTTTTTATTTTTTTTAACATCACTTTTGAGTTCTCTCACCAAAACATAAGCAATCTTCTAGTGGAAGGTCAAATACGATGGCAACGATAAGTGGCACAAAAAGTACAAAATTATTGAAAGGAAAAAAATAATGCAACTGCTCCATAAGAAATGCCTGTCTCTTAAAACACACTATACCATTTTTTTACACTAACTAGACATCAAAGAAGAGGTAACCTTAGACCTTTCTTCAAATGGAAATAATTCCTTTCTGATGACAAAATTACATTTTATCCTAATTATACGGTTTTGTTTTCATTAGAAATAGAAGCAACAGTAAACATCTATCAAAAACTGTGTAATTAAAATGTTAAATACCCTTCCATAGAGAAATCTTCTTTCCCAGCAATAAAACCTCACTACAGAGTTAATTATTAAAAGTAATGTATTTGCTTCTCTATGTCTGTATATAAGAGATTAACATATTAATGGGAATGTAATTATGTTATAAAACTCCTTTTTATTTGCACTGGGTTTCAAGATGCAATGTTTCAATATCATCTGATATTTTTCTTCCTTTATAACCTCAAGTATACAGGGAACATCTTTTATGATAATGATTATCACAATAAAATAGGAGTTTTGAATGTCACAAAAATAAAATTTTCCTATTACTTCATTTTCTCTTAAGGTGTTGAGTTCATCTTTTTGAATACTTACAGCATGTTTTCTTCTGGGTCTTATTCCATAAATATTTGTTTACTGGAAAACCAGCTGAATTAGAGAACATAAAGCTTTTTTCTTTCTCATTAGAGGTGTAAAACTTATTCTTCCCTTTACCCACAAGAAATTGTCAGAGGCTGTGCTATGAGTTTTGCAGTCTCAGTTCACACCACCCAAAATGTGTCCACAGCACTGAAACCAACCCCAGACATGCCTTAGCACTCCTGTCACAGCCACAGAAAAACTGGTTCATGGGGCATAATGACCTGGTGCTTAACAATAATACCCCTGCAACACACTATGAAGGTTAATGTGCAGCCTTCACTGCTGCTACATCCCTCATTGACAGGAGAGTCACTGAGCTGCCACCTTTGACCAGCACAGCCATTCAGGGCAGATGTCCACAACACCAAGATGTTCAAACTTGGTTCTGGACTGTGGGCTCATGCAAAAAACAGAGATCGCTGACCAGCAAGTTGGTGTTATATTGCCTTTATGGAGGAACTGCTGCTGGTTGCCTGATGGCTTGTAGGCAAGAAATTGACAATTAGAGGCATCTTTTCTGTGTGTAGAAGTGCTCAACTCCAGTTTTTGCTGAGTTCTAGGCTCAGGTGGACCAGGGAGCTGGACTGTCTCTGGCAAAGGTAAATTACTTTGTTTCCAACAGAAGCAGTAGCTCCCATTTCTGCATGTTGTGGAGGATCTTCAGGAATCTAGTGGAATCTCTTCACCAGTCATCATGCCAGCCCTTGGGAAATGACAGCCAGAGGTCTGTTCATTTGATAGCCCATGACTCCAGCTATCCCAAGCTAAAATTCCAAGGTATTGACCACGTCCACAAATTGTCCCTGACTCTGGTTGGTCTTTGGTGGGAAGAGTCTTAACACTTCTACTTTCCAGAGCATCTTACTCATGTTTTACTGGCTTTCTGGAGGCTAGGGGGAGACAACAGAATACTATCACTGATAAATTATTTGATAGTTGTAACAACAGTAAATTTGTCCATTAAAAATATTGTATTTTCAGCAATCAACTGTTGAGCTGTCTAACAGCATCTCCACTCAGAAAAAGCATATGTGAAATTTCAAAAGGAATTATTAGGCTTTAGTGGTAATGTAAGAGCATGGGTAACTCTCTAACATGTCTGAGTATTTTGGAGGAGAGATTCCTCTTCACTTTTAAAGAAATTTTAAGTGCAATCTTGTCCTAGTTCAGCAGGAGGGACCAGTTATCACTGTGTGGGGGTGATTAAAGCTGTGTATTCTACACCCTCTATTCATTCCCCAAGAACAATGGACCATTTGCAGTTTCTGCCCAGGAAGCTGTTAGCACCTCCACACCCGGCCTGAGGGGGCGTGGGTGCTAATGGGCCATCACCAGTTCACCAATACCCCATGACTCATAGAGTTAATCACCCATTGTGTGAGTCCCCGCCCTGGGGGAGGGACTGGGTGCTCCCTGAGGGTACATAAATGGGGCTCAGAAGGCCTTGTGCATGCCTCTGATCCAGAGGAGCAGCAGGACCTCGACAGGAGGAAACCACCACTCTCGACCGGACTACGGCCATCACTCCTGACCAGACCACAGCCATCATCTACACCAACAGGTTCTTCACTTCTTTTTGCTTAGGACTCGGGGGAACTACGTGAGTCTCAGCACCAGGGCTAACAAACCCCTCTGGGCTTGTGCCCTGGGACACTGGGTTATACTGTTGGGGCTTTGGTGAGTTGAAAGCAGTTTTCTCTTGTGTCAGTGTATTTATGGTAATATCTTTCATTAAATTGTAACTCTGACTTAAAATCTCTCTTGTGGTGGGTCTGTTTCTCTTGCCGGCTTACCTCTAAACCAGCACAAATCTGTTCTAAGTCCTAGTGTCTTTCTCCTTCACTTCTTGTTTGTTTCCCTCTCTAAATCTTTCACTTTTTTTCTCTAGATCTGCAGTAGTGTGTTTTTCATAAAGGTCTTGTCTTTAGCTGTAGGTCCTTCTTTTCTTGCCTGGCAAAGCCCTTAGGGGCTTCTATTCCTGCAAAGACAGAAGAATTGAACAAGAACAGTGTATTCTTTTTCAGTGCAAGTATGAGAGGGACTTGTTACTCTGTTAGGTGAAGGTGGATTTTCTTTTTTCTTATTCTAAGAAAATTTTCAGAGCCTGAGTACTTCAGGTGGGGAGGGTAAATCCACTGGAACAGAAAGCAGGAAGACATCATTTCTGTCTGCAACATTTCTCTCCTCTACCCATCTCATTCGTCCTTTCAGTCTGGGTTTGAGCCACTCATTCCATTAATTCTGAAATGATATCAGAAAGAGCTCTGTCTCATATGTTTAAAATCCTTTCTTAAGAAAACTCAATTTTTTTTTCCATCCAAAGAGTCCCAGGACAGCCCATCTACCTCCTTCCAGATGACTTGATCTACAAGTGAATAAAGAGTATGCTGGATGGATTCAGCTGCAGGAGGAGCCAATGAGCCACTTGCATGCAACATGACTGGATCTGCATGTGTGGGGGGGGGAGGGGGCAATATAGAATCAACAGGACTGAGTGATGCATGTAAGGCTACAGCCCTCGTCACAGTAAACCTGAGCTTTCTGGGCAAACACATATTTTAAACACAAAACTTAGTAAGTTGTGGGAAATCCTGTCAAAGAGTCTAAAACTGATTTTACATTGAATGAGAGCAGTAGTTTAAATACGTAGAAGAAGGGTATCAGAGGGATGAGCACATCACACATGACACAGTGGTACATCACAAAACAACTTCTCAGTCAATAGGAAGAACAGTTCCTCTGATGCAAGACCGCTTTGGAGCCAGTACAAGTCCCCTCAAATACAAGTTTGGCAGGGCAAAGAAAAGCTGGAAAGCAGAAGATGGACTAGTGTGGAGGGATGGAAATGGAACAGAATGTGCAGTGCAAACAATTAAACAATTCCCTTTGGACCCCTCCCTATCAAACAGTGGGGGAGAAGCCTTAGAGGCAAACACTGAGTTTCTGCTGTCCCATAGTACAGATATTTTCTCATAATTTTATCTTTAAGGAAAACAGTTGCTCTAAGCAGTCTGCTGGGTGCTATAACATCTCAGTTACACACACACACACACACTGCGCCCTCCCTCCTCCCCCCACCTCTGCCCTTCAGAAGCAGGAGCACTGAAGCATCCCACCAGAACACTGTTTGCTCCATTTTCAGCACTGCATTGCCCAGGCTCTTCAACAACATTAGAGGTGCCCAGAGTAACCTTGGTCGCTGGAGCCCAGTTTTTTCTTTTGGTAGAGTTTCCCTCAGATGGGAATTCATTAAGAGTGGAGAGAGTACAGCCAAAAGGTCTTAGGGTGGATGGAGACAGTCATGCAACTCTGAACTAAATTCAAATATCAGGTGGCTTTGGTATCATGGCAAAACAGTCCATTAGACCTGTCAGTCAGACACATACATGAATTTTTAGGGGATAGAGGGAGCCACTGGCAGTTCAGAAGAAACCTTGCATTTCAAAACGAACTCTCTTCAGGGAAAATGATTGCTCTCAGATCCCCCTTGGCTGCAATAACTTCTCATTTCTCTCTCTTAAAAACAGTCATATTAAGAGAACTCATCATGGAATTGAGCATTCAACCTTCCTCACTGAATTATCAGTTCTTTAATCTGCTATGTTAGTTTAATGGAAGGGGAGTGTGTTTAAAAATATTTTTTATCTATGTGTACACACAACCTTTGCATAGTTACACTAATTTTTACTGCGTATTTTTTAAAAGCTTTCTGCTTTTGGGAAAGGTGCTCTACTTATTTGTATTTTTGACTATAATTCAGTGTAGTACAATCACACTTTTTTCCCTCATGGTGCCTCCTTTGAACTACCTGAATCTTTTTGCAGCTTTTGTCCAGGCACCAAATATCCCTTGGCCCTTGAAAGCATGTCAAATTATAGCTGCCTCTAAGATCTTAAGGGTACACTGTCTGTGGGAAGATGACCAGGTTGCTCAAAGATGCAGGGCTCACTGGCCACATCTGCTTCCTCTGCCCTTCATGAGGAGTTTGGAGAGCGTGTGTCAGATGCTGCCTTTGAGGGCAAGTTACAAGTCGCATGAAGGTTCGCTTTCTTTCGCCTTCCAACTTCAAAGGACAAATCAACCCCTCCCCCGCCTCCGCCTCAAAGGCCTTTCCACAAACTGTCATGGGTATCAGAGTGGTTGGCATATGGGAAGTTCCCCCTTCTACTCCAAAAGACTTGCTTCTCTTCTCTTTGCTGCTACAATCAAAAAACACATCGTTCTGCATGGGCAAAAGTTCTTCTGGAGGCAAATGAAGTAATGACAATAAATACTTGAGAGGCCTTATAGTGAACAATTAGTATTCCAAACATGAAATTAATTTGTCCTGTGAATATAGGAACATTGTAATTTGGTTCACTTTTATTTTATTGTCAGATACAATTCATTTTCTGCATGATTTTATGGTTGGATAGGATTCATTAGAAATTTTCCCCAAACTACCTCTATTAAATGAAAGAGTGGGGGCAACATCCTTTCTATTCTTTTTACTGCAAATGTTGTGCTGGATTTTTTCCTGCAAATGAGCCTTAATGCTAATCTATCGACACACAATGCTTGGCTCTGTAGCCTTAGATTTTTCTTTTTTTAATTTCATTTTAATTTTCACTGGTGAAGAAGATATTTCTCTAAAGATATTCAGATAAAGACTTAACAAAAAATAAAAAAAAAAGACTAACCAAGGCTGCTCAACTACAGGGTGAATAGACAGCTTTTCTTCTTTTATGTCTGATTTTCAAAACTTCCTTGAAGCCAGTTTTAATCAATTCTGTGCTGTCTAAATATGGGATGGTCCTTGAACAGAAAGTGTATGGCAGCTTCTTCTGTTTTGGAGGAGGTGCACAAGCAAGAAAGTACCAACAGTCAGACACCCCTCAGATGCTCAGTCATGACTTCGCTGAACCAGCTTCCTCCATATTGAGGCAGACATTAAGGGCACATCACTCTTTTCTACAGGAAGGCTGAGAAGTGCTGTAGAAGATATCTTCCAGCCCACTGTGCAGACATGGTGTCTCAGCAATATGTCATTGTTATCAGCCTCTCTTCAGCTACCATTTTTTGCCAGGACAAATATTGTCCCTTCAATTTGTGTGTTTCCCAATTCACTTTCATGCACTGTTTTAATTTCTTGGGGGTTTTTTTTGTGTTCTTGCTTACTTTAGCTCTAAAAAAGTCTCCTATTAATAATATATTAGTAATTTACTCTCCAATCTCCTACCAGAAAAGGGAGAGAAGAAAACATTTCATTCACACAAGACACTGTGCCCCCAAAAAATAAATATATAAGTGAAAAGCAACTGCGTCGAGCATTTCTAGAAGTCAATGTACCTTAAAATCATTTGCAATTCCATATTGCTTCTCTGCCTGAGCCAGGCAGCCTGAGGTACAGTGCTGGCAGAGGCTCAGTGCTCAGCCTACATTCACAAAGCTAAGGTTTGAGGGGGGGAGAAGGCAGGTACCAGTTCTGAGGTGGGAACAGGGAGCAGGACTGGCTTTGGAGGGGCTACTGCAGAGGTGTATGCCCCGAGGAGTCTGCTCTGAGCAGAGGCAGGTACTGGGCAACCCTGTTTAACAAGGAATCATGACCCTGTGGTTAAACCAAAATGAGCTTTGTGCTCTGTGATCCAAGTCCCCTGTGACTTTGAGAAAGTCATGTCAGCCTGCAACCATAAATATTTATAGATGTCTCAGATGTATCAGGAGACTTAATGAATTGCAGCCGGGGGTGGGAGTGTTGGTGAAGGAGGCTGCAAGCTGCATACCTCTGGATTGTGTAGTGGGATTTCCCTACGGCAGAGTAGTGCAGGAATGTAGCATGGCATCCTACCCTTGGCTTCCACTGTAGCTGCCCAGCTCACTTCAAAGTCAGTGTCAGGTAGATGTCAAAATGCCTTGATAGATCTGGGCTTAGTCTGTCTTCCTTTTGAGTCCCACATGATAACAATTGGATCTGTATAAGTGTCACAACAGAGCTGACCTCTCTGGTCCTGTCAGTCTGACATGGCTGATGACATGGAAACAGCCAGCATCAGCACCACCTGAGACTTACTGGGAAGGTCTGCAACCAGTCTGAAATCCCTGAAATGAGTATTTATGTTGGAGTGTATTTTTAGCATATAAGAAGGAAAAAAAATTGAGATATCAATAGGTATATGTGTACATGTCTAGTCATGAGCTTCTTAGTTCCCATTTTGTGTATTTGTGTCCCTGTCAAGAAACAAGAGTGGTGCATGATGTGTGCTAAATTTCTTTTCTTCACTAACTCCTTGAACTTCGATGTCTTTATCCAAAGTAAATGTTTGCTTATTTACAATCAAACATATATTAAAAGTCTGTAGATGGCAAGTAAAATGTTATTTTGCATTCACTTCCAGAGAAAGTGAATGACTTCAGTTACAGGTCAAATGATAAGTAGAAAACAAAAGAGGCCGAGTTTTCATTTTTCAGGAAAAGGCAAAAAGAACATTAATGCTGAGGATCAAAATGAATCTTCAACTTTTCCATTGTGCCAAATGCTGGCACAGTCTCTTCCTTTGCCTGCTGTTGAAATTTGTTGCAGATTTGACACAGTCTATAATTAGTGATTATCAACCCCATGGCCAAGGAACTGCTTTCTTGGCCAACATCGTAGGCCCTGAAATAGAGATCCTGACAATTAAATGACATAAACTTATCCTAGGAGGTGGTGAATTTTCCTTCTCTGTGTTCTGAGCCACTAACCTCAAAACAGATAAATTAATTGAAGAAAAAAAAGGATAAAAAATAATCAATAAACAAATAAAAGTAGGTATAGTTAAGATTTCTCTTGTTCTGTTATTTTTTGTGCTTTTTCCAAACTTGGACAGTTTTCGTGGAATTTTTGGACAGACAAAGAACTCTTTAAACTTCACAGGTTTGATTGGACTGCTGTATTCAGATATTGTTATGTTATGACTTCAATTGTATTTGAAAAGGATGAGGAGGTTAAAAGCTCACAGGTGTTCTGTCAGATGTTTGTTTTTTTTTGAAAGTGTGTTCACTCAGTCAGCCTTGCTTTTTGGAAATTCAGCCAGCTATCACTGATCAGTGGACTAAATCTATGCTACACAGAACCATACCATGACTATGAAATTACTCAATGGAGTGACTAGAAATGACACCAGACTATTGAGATGCCTCCTGGTTCTTCCCCAGATGTAAGGGAAAGCCTCATCTGGAGCTGTGCTGGTGGAAGCTTTCCATAATAGTCCTTTCCACTCTATAATGATGAATCTATAGCTACTGCAGTCTGAAAGCTCACCTGCTTATTGCTATCAATAGCTAACCAGCTCTGTGGTGTTATTTCTATCATTGGTAGCAGTTGCAAAAAAAAACCCAACCAACCAAACCAAAACCAAACCAAAACCCAACAAGCAAACAAACAAACAAACCACTTAAACCTGTGCTGTCTACAGAAACGTGTAGTCTTATTGAGCCAAAAGACAATATATAAAATTTTATTTATGTGTAGGTACACTTACAGGTCCCAAGTATATTGGATAGGGTCGTAAGTGTGACTTGAGCAATGGTAATACATTGTTTGGACAAAATCCTGAAGTTTACAAAGTCAGCAGATATTTCAGCCTATGTGATGGTAGCCTTGCATTCTTTTTCACCTAAAGCAATCTAATTTTATCATCTTTATAAATGAAAATGGAATTGCTATTTTTTCAATCCATCTTCAATACTCATCCACTTGTTTCTTTCTCTCTTTCAGCATACTATTTTGACAGCAACCTGTAAGAAAACAGTGCATTATTAGGATATTGAAGTGTCTGCAGAGTGAGAAGCTGCTGAAGTTGAATGCTGATGGGAAATACCTGCCCTGGTGCTGTTCACTAATTGTTTTATGGAGCTTCAGTGTCTGGGTGAGAGGCAGGGAGACAGACTTCTTGAAAAGCTGGATAAAATATTTAAAGAAGTACATCAAATGCACCAAGTCATGATCCATATGATGCACTAAGATGTTATATAAGGGATTTGGGGCATTCTTTTGAAGGGTATTGGTGATTTTCAGTAAGATTATTGAGTTTTCTGTGCCTATGCTCAACCCTATGTACAAGACAACTTTATCTTTGAATTTTAGTATACCTGTGTGTATTTTGACATTTATATGCCTAGATTTTATTACCATAAAGGAGAAAATGGACTAGAAGAGGCCATTTTCATGAGTCATTTAATAAATCAGCACAGCAAAGGTGGAGATTTTAGTGACCTATTCAAGATGCTGAGCCATGAACTTAAACACATTACCTGTGTCTCATTATATATTAAACAAACACACCAAGTTAAACACCTAGAGTGGTAAATATATACATTCATACATTATTAACTAACAGTGTGAAAATACAAAGCTCTTTGCAAAGCTCTGGAAAAGGAAGGAGGTGGAACACTAAGGCAACTCTTGTATTGGGAACATCATGGATTTGCAGACGACTGTGTACTGGGAATGAGGCAGGGCTGCCTGTAGGAGCAGAGTGTTCAGTGCTCCTGGTGTTCACCAAGGAGGTGCAAGTAATGGTAGGGAGATGTATATGGTCAGCAGAAGCTGCAGAGCAGCAGGCCTGAAGGGACAGAACAGAGTACACAATGCACTTTTCAAGCCAGGAGTCATGGGCTGTTTTCCCCTGGATTTTAGTATTCCATTACAGTGGTCAAGCAACTGTTTTTGTGCCTCCTACCCTCTCATGTAGCAGGGAGCATTTACAGTATGTGACAAAAATGTATAATTATCCCCAGTTGCACTACGTAAAGAAGTACATCAAATTAGATTTTCCATTAGAGACAAAAGCCTGTATTGTCCCCCAGAATGTCTTTCATATTGCGATGAACCCAATGAAGCATCAGATCAGAACTTACTTCCAAAGCTCAAAAAATATTCTGCTCAATGAGTAATTTTTTAACAGATATTACAGAGTCGAGCACGTTCAATAGTTTTCTTCAGAATTTCAATAAAAGAAATATCTACAGGTGTAACTAAATAAGCAAGCCTCTGTATTTTGTCCCACTGCATGTTTGTCCCAGGTTTTTTTAGCTGATCCTGAGATTTCCTTTCCATTCATGTGGCAGTTATGGTAATTCGAGTATCTTGAATTTTATCCTAACATACACAAACATTGAATCATTCCTGTCTCCACCTATGTCTTTCTTTGCAGATCTGTAGATAGAGTAGCATTGGTTAGGACCTAGATGTTCAACTCAAAGTAAAACATAATCATATAACTTTTTTTGTTCAGAAAAATATCAAGTTTTGGAAAAATATTTAATACAAAATTGTTTTTTGGCCTTCCTAAAGTGAGAAAACAGAGACAGATTTCAGTTTATGAATTTTATTTTAAATACTAGTTTTGAGGAGAAAACCTCTCTAATTACTCTGTTATTGTCATCATCAACATTGCCATCATCCACCTTTGAAATTCATGTTACATTTTTCAAAATGTTCCAACAAAGAAATGTACCTTTTTAGTTAAAGAAAAAAAAAGAAAAAAGGAAAAAAAAAAGATGTTGCAAGTAACTTCAGTAAACTTAAAAGTAATTCTGCAAATTAAGAATCACATTTGTGTAGGTCCATGTATCTGTGATTAGCTCAGTTCATTAGACTATAGTACTAAGAATGCCAAGCTTGCAGGTTCAATCCCAGTATGATCTATTTACTTAAGAGTGGGTCCCTTCTGTCTCAGAATATTCCATGATCTGTAAAGTTTGTAGCTTTCTTTCTTTTTCTCATGACAACTATAAAAGAAAGATGTTTCAAGGTCATCTTTTCAACCAGGAATAAATCAACATGAGCCTACAGAAAAGGTGCTTATGTCAAAATCAGGACAATGTTATTCTTTTTTTCTAAGTGACAGGCTACTACTTTGCCTGTACTTCTAGTGTGAAGGGGTCTAGGGTGTCCAGATTTATCAGTTATCCTTCTACTAGCATTTGTGCCTCAGGACCTGGGTAAAATCACATCTGAGATTAACAGTGAAGGTACAGTAGCTGTACTTACCAGCACTGTTTTTTTTATAAGAGAAATTGCAGTTACTTGTTTAAAAAATACTAATAACTCAGCTGAAGAATATTCAAAAGCTTAATCTTAGAATTATTTATTCTTGTTTACAGAAGATTTAAGTAAAGAAGTAACTTTTATATATCTGTTTGGCTGAGCATCCATGTTATGTATACCACACAAACAATGTCATTTTTCTATGAGAGTTGCATATAGATTAAGGTAGTAAGAACTGTGTTTTTAATATTTGGAATAAGGTTCTGAAATATGTGAATTAGTGAGACAGGGCATAAATTTAGGTGTCTTTTGAGGACTGGATAACAGGGGTTCTTGAAAAGCTATGGGGGGTGAAGTGCTTTGGTAGAAGAGAGTAAGATGGGTCACTACAGCTTATGCCTGTTGCCCAGAACAAGGCAGCTGCAAGACAGATGTGAAGAATAACACATTTTCACATGTACAGACGAGCAAACAAACAAGTCATCTATCATTCTTTCCCTCACCTCTGGAGCTCTCACTTGTCTTTCAGGGATCTGACCCAACAGAGATGTCTCCTCACCTCTAGCAGCACAGCCAAATCCTCACCTCTCGCTCTTCCCACCTCAGCTCCAAAGCAATGCCTACAGGACACGCACACACACACCATCATTCCTCTGATGCCTTATTGTTTTCCATGGGTCAGCAGTAATGTCCCTGCGAAATATGAAAGCAGTGCAATGATTTCATAATGGCTGTTGATAAAAACTAATGAACCATTGCAGGTACTCAGCAACAATAAGCATGGGATATCAATGAGCTGTTTAATGCAATTGAATTGCTAGACACTTAAAATGCATCCTTTTGCATTCTGGCCCTCACCCAGCCTTGCCTAAACTAATTTCACTACCTACACTTGTTCTGCAGCAAGACATCATGTGAATGTTTTTGTATATTAGCCCTGTGTTTGTTTTTGATCAACTTACATGGCAAAGAAAACCAAGAGAGGATGTTTTGAGCCTGTTTATCCAGCTTTCACCTACTGCCAGTGGAACACTGAACTGATTGAAATTTGAACAAGAAGATTACACAAAGAAAGCAGTGTGGCATATGTTTATGATATGATTTTCCCTTTCCTAGCATATCTGAGATGATTTCCCACCCCCTTCTCACAAACAACAGCATGAAGACGAACGATGAGCCCTGGGCTTGGGATGTAGGGCCTGTGCCTAAGAAGGTAAAGAAGTGGTTTTGTAGAAGACCAGGGCAAATCAGGGACGCCAAGGACAAAACAGACAGGACTGTCTCAAAGAATCAGCACGAGCACTGGGGATGTTTATTAGCCATTGCTAGACGGAGAGTGTTGGGGTTTGTATCTATCATTATAGTATTGGAGTGGCCGCTGTAGAAAATGAACAGCAATGGCAAAGTCACAAACAAACAAACCAGAGACTCTAGGTCTCCCGCTTTAGGACCCACGTAGAGTTTCAAAATATTTCTGACAAATATTAACATAAAATAGTTTTGAATATATAAAATCTCACTTTTTTTCATTCTTCCTGTTCTCTTCCCAGTAAAGACAGTAAAAGAAATGGTTGAAGTTATTTTTTCTCCTTCGTTTATTTAGTTGAAATCTTTCACTATGCTTTTTTTCCTGTGTACAAAATGAAAAATGAGATAATATGAGGGGAAAGTTTGCAAATTAGATTCATTTCCAGCGGCCAATCTGATTTTCAGAGCATAGCTTGAACAAAAACACTGCACCCCTATCTGTGTCTGCTTCTGGATCTCTGAATTGGAGCTAGCACTGTTTTCCTCAGGGAGGTGGCTGGGAGATTAAGAAGGGCTTGTGTCATGCCTCTGGGATGCAAAGTGCTAAGCTGTCATTTTTAATACATATCTTTCAACTGGTCTTTTTTTTTCTTCCCTCCTTACTCCCTAACTCTGCTTGGTGGCAATCAGTCTGGCGAGAATGGGTAAGAGAGAAAGGGATTGTTGTGCTCTGCTGGAGCTCTGCTTTTTCAAGATGTCGCTATGGCTCACAAGCTCCATCTGCTAGCTAGGGGTTTCTGCCCATTGAGGATCCTGGGCCAGGGCACAGGCAGCTGAGGAGACCTGGGCCTTCTTCACTGCCAATCTCATGATAGCTCTCAAAGCCTTGCCTGGGAAGAGATCTGTAATATGCCGTGTAGCTCTGGGACACATTCTTGTTCTGGGCTCTTATTCCTGTTTGTCACTAGTTCGTAAACTGCCCGTATCCCTTTTAAGCCTCTGTCATCATGGGATTAGATCTTTGGATGCCCATTTCACCATGAGCAATTTATCTCCCTCAGCTCCACCCTTGTCCATTCTTGCAATTCCTGCAAACTTTGTTCAGCTATCCTTGAACCCGAGAAAAATCCGCAGAGACCTTTCAGGAGGATATTTTTTGATGGATTTAGAAAAATATTGAGGCTTGCATGATCTTCATGGCCTTTACAGCCATCAATCTCTCACCTGCCACACAACATAATCATTTCCCTGTGTGGAATGCTTAGCCTACCATTTGTGAGGTTTTGATCAATTGAAGGTGAAGCATTCACACTGAATTTTTAAGAAAATGAATAAAAAGTGACAGGAGACATGCAGCTGAGCAGGGTAAGAGGAGCCACTACCTTCCCCAGTGGTTGCAATGCTCAAACACCTTTGTATTTATGCTTGTTAGTCACTTACAATGAATAGCAAGTAGACACAAGCTGCTGAGGCAGCAGTCACATTTCTCATTAGAGGTCTAGCTCCTGAAGGACTTACTGGAGTTTTATTGAGGGAAAAAACACCCCATGAATTAAACACCAAGTGCCTACTGTGACCCCCACTTTGCAGAGGGCAGGACAGAGAGCAGTCAAGCCCCACAAAAGTCTGCATTCCTTCATGACAAGGCAGGGCCAATGGCCAGTAAGTGCATGGTGGGAGTCCTGTTTTACCTGCTGCCCATCTTTCTTCCTCACCTTTTTGAGAGAAGAATGCAAACCCCTCAATGTCTCATGGTAGAAGAATTCAACATAAGTAACATGGAAAACAAGCTCACCATGAACTTGGTCATTTGGAGAAAATCATTAGAAGAGCCAGTGACTGTAAAGGATTGAATGTGTCTCTGAAACAGGATAAAATTTCCTAACAGAAACTTAGTTATACACTGGAGGAGCGCACAAGAGAAGGGGACAACTGATTGTCACTTGAAGTCTTTAGAAAGACAGTAGGTAATCTTCAACAGAATGGGATTGACTTCAGTGTTCTGGGACAAACACAGACAGAATGAATGATCTGGCTAGTGTAGACTTGGAAAAAATTACATTCCTTGCAGTATCTCTGGTTTAAAGGTACTTTAAGCTTAAATTTGCAAGCTATACATGCTCAGTCCAGGCTGGCTGAGAAAAGCCCCAACCTTCTCCACCTGTGCCAACATCTCCTGTCAGCTCTCTGTGCTACCCAGAGAGTGAACGGAAAACTGCATCAGTTTGACTTCTTTAAGTAAGATGGACTGTTGTCTACACTTTTCTTTCCCCCCTGCCCCTGTGTTGCAATCCCTAAAACTGTTGGAGAACATATAACCCAGAACTTGGCAGCAGATGGCTGTTGACAGGGTATCCATGACCTTGGGAAGAGGTTCTTCAACAGAAAAGGACGTTTTTTCTTTTTCCACAGAGAATAAAATAGTAAATTCAGCATAAATCCAACTAATATTTTAAAAGAAACCACAAAAAAATTCCATTAGGATGCCATAAATTTTAAACAAATGACAAAATATTTTTTTTTATTTGTGAAGAAAAATTTCTCAAGTTTTCTTTTCATAGGGCTAGTTTTAAAAATTGTAAAACACTTTAAGAAATAGAGAAAAATTAAATAAAAAGGCTAAGTAGCTCCAAAAGAGTAAAAAAAAATAGGTGGCTTTTTTTTTTTGTAGCATCATATTGAGTTAAGGAAAAAAACCCTGAACTATGTTTTTATTTCACCAAGACTATGTCTTCCCCTTTTATTTTTTTTGCACTTCAAACATCAAAGGAATGAAAAATACACTTACACCATGCTTTCTGTCTTGTTCTAGCAGGCCTTTCTTCCTGTTTATTATTCGTCCTTGGAACTGTTCTTCCCACTGTCATCAGGATTCTCTGCATCTTGTTTATCCAACCCTCTCAAAACACTTTCTTTATCTAATCTATTTTAAATGTGTTGAAGAACCCTTCATGGTAACATCTCAGCACTGAAATCTAATCTAATCCATCAGCCAAGAGTCTAGTTGCTTTATAAACACTAATGGCCAGATGCTGTTACCCTTTCCTCAGACTGAAATCGATTGCATTACTCTGTTCTCAATAGAGGTGTCAGAATCTGTCCCTCAACTCATAATACCTAATTCTTATCATCATTTCACAGCTGGGGAAACTGAGATACTGTGAAGTAAAGCTGCTCAGGGTCACACAGCAGTTCATCTGAAAATAAAAAAACAGAAGTCCAAGCTCACAGCCCCCGGTTCTCACCAGCAGCAGTCAAACCTCTTCTCAAGGAATTGGCTTGTGTTTAATGCATGCATTGCATTCAGACTTGTGCCTTCGGTAATAAAGGCTTAACTGTGAAATAAAAGTCCACAACCATCATGTTTACTTGTACTTGACTGTAGGTCGCTAGCTGAATAGAAATTGCTTTCTTGAAATGGCCGAAAATAATAATAAAAAAAATTACAGTTGATCAGGTTTGTCCTCGCTCTGAGTTACAAGAAGAGTGAGGTTATAAACCAGATTTCAGGCTGTGCTGGGCTATACCTCCTCCTCTAGGTGGTCACAGGACAATGCACCACTCTAGTAAAATAATTTCAGTTTGTTTAAAAAGAAATAGTAATGGTGAAAGTAATTGATGCTCTAAGGTGTCCAGGAGCAAATTTGATTTGAACGAATTTTGCTGGCATATTTTCTGGAGTTTTCTCCTCAATTCATATGTAACATGCATATATGAAATTTAATATTTCTAGGTACATTTACATGTGATCCAAATTCTTCTTAAATTGCTTGCTTCTCCCCTTATTCCCAATCTGCTCTTGCAACATTATATCTATATATAGAGGGAAACAGAGGAAACACACAGCAGTTCCAATCCCCATATATTTTAATTACACGGTGCCACACATTTAAGGAAGTAAAAAAAGGAAAACATTACAAAAGCAGGTCAATTTTATTATTTCCTTTTTTAGAGATAAATGGGATTCAGGTAACTGGAAGAACTTGAATTTGTCCACTAGTCACAAAAGAGTCTTCTGATACTGTACATCATGTACCTTCCCTCCTCATAAGAAGACAAACTTGCAGGTGATGGTTGGAGATGCTTGCTAAAGAGAAAGCAGAGCCAGAGAATGGGATGGGTGGATGGGACGTTAGAACCACAATTCCCATGAGGCATAATTGTAGTAGTATTTCAGAACAAAAATGCCAGTCTGTAAAAAGCAAAACAACACATTGTATGAGCAATACTTGTGAAATCTAAGATGAAATAAAATGAAGCAGGCAACCTTAAACACAGAAGCAAAAAATCCTGATGAGACAAATATGAAAAATATTGCCATAATCACATTAATGAGCATAATGACTGAAGTGTTACCCAGAGCACAGCTAGACAGCTGATTAAAAGTAGAGAAATTTTCCTTTTCCCAGATTTGAGTGTGCTGGGTGTTTACCAGTTTCAGCCAAAGGCCATAAAAGCTATATTAGGATATTTCCTGAATTTCAGCTACAGTGCCCTCTTCAACAGTTGATCTTACAAGCTCAAGGACAAGTGTCTTGGCAGCATGAATGTTGGTTTTTTCACGGTAGTTGGCCTCTGCCTGACCTGCTCAGGGCACAGGCAGAACTCACTCATGCTTCCTTTGCACATCCCTCTAAAGTGTACTTTAAGGCAAGAACTGACAAGGGCTCTTGATCTCATATTTTGCAGTAGGAGTCTGGAGAACACTGGAAAACTGGCTTATCATGATGAAATGGCAGGGCTATTTTCTTTATCTCTGCATCAGTGGAATATTTGAAAGTAGTTGAACTTGCTGGTGACAAAATCTGCTTTTTTTGTTTTTCTTTTCTTTTTTTTTTCTGATTTGAGTCTGTTCACCTGAAAAACCCAGCTGTGTCAGGCCTGAGTATGGGATTCCTAAATAGTATTTAGAAAAGGAAAAGAGACCAAGTGAGAGTGGTGGAGCACTGCAGAATACCTAGTACAAAGCCCACTCTAGCACATGGATACCTTTTCAATGGCTACACTTATTTATTTATTTAATTATTATTACAATTTTTTGCATTTAAAAGCAAAAAGATACCATTTAACCTTCTTGCCTAACTTCTCACAGCTAGGTAATTTCACCTAGCAAGCCTTACATCAAATCTCTTTCAGAGAGAGTGGTTTTCTGATCGACTCTTCGGAGAAAGCCTTTACCTACAGCCTGTTCTTACCTGTATTCTCTGCCACTACCCAAATGAGTCTGAGTAAAATAGTCTGTTGTGAACAGTTATCACCATCAATAAGCTCAGCTTGTTATGGGAGACAGAGCTATATAAAGGACTATACTCAAAATGCATTTAATACAAGGAATGCCATCTTCTAGTATAAAGTATTCCATTGTTCATACATTCATAGATTCAATAATGTTGTAATTGCTATTCACTGCAAATATGCTTCTTGAATTGAGTTCATAACACAGCTGAACTCATGCTAGAGACAGTTTTTCTTCAAGCATAGACAACACCAGCCCATTAGGAAACATGTTTAAAATCTGTATGGGGTTATACAGACAAGCTAGAGGAAAAAAGAGAGAGAAAGAAGATATGGATCTGTAATTACGAGTGGCAGAAGAACGTGGTTTAATTCATTGGACAGCAGTACCAGCAATACTACCAGATATCTGCAGAATGTCTTGTCTGTAAACATTGTCTGAATTAATCACGAGGAGAGACAGCATAATAATTGTATTTTATTAAAGCTGAACAAAATACCATGATACTGTTCTGAATAAATGAGCTAACTGTAATATGATCCACTTCCCTGAAATCTCAGCCATAGCCAAAGTGTCTCATAAATTGTGCTGTAGAAAGTGGCAGAAGGAAAAGGGGGGAAACCTGCAGGACCACCACACAACCTACTTAGGGAAATGGCTCTTCAGTGGGAACAATCCTTACACCAGCAGACCTGGTCCACCTTTTTCATTTTTGCTTTCTTTTAGACTAGTCATTGAAGAAATACTGTTCATTTGCTTAGAAAGGGAGCATCTTTTCTCTTCAGATTGTTTTTAAGAAATAAAACCTCCTGTCATGTCAATATTTTGTTATGAAGAGAAGTAAAATACTGCAAACATTTGAGGAACCATTTCAATACAGGATCAGAAGGGAACAAGTGTACCTATATTTTGAATCAATAAGTTTAAGGCATAGGAGATGCTGTATATGTGAATAAATAAAGAAAAGACTAACATATATTTCATTTCTTTTTAGAGATATAGTGAGAAAGTAGGATATTGACTGGGAGGGTGGTTATACACAGGATAGATGGCAGACGTAGCTATAGGTACGTAAGGTATAGGCAGAGATATCAATATTCTGAGTGTGTGCACCTCTCTATGTGTGTGTGTAGTATACAATAATTTACTGAGTTTCTGCCTGAAACTAGCTCAAAGTCTGGTGTGTCTTGTAGATATTCCTGTACCTTGTTTCTCTGTATCACCCAGATTATTTAAGCTCTGTGTTTCCGCACATCTCTAACAAAACCAGTCCTCAGAAACAGCAGCCTCTGACATTATACTAAGCTTTCAGGCCTATTGCTTCTCAAGGTCTGCAGCCCTTTCCTTATAAAATACTTGCTTTTTTAACCCTTTTAAGGGCTGCAGAGCATTAGATTTAGCATGTTATTTCTTCAGCAACACTTCACCTTCTGAAATTCTGAGCAGGCCAGAGCTGTCAAAGTACAGCTATCAAAGTACAGCTCTCTCTGCCTCTTATAAAAGGATGTGCCAAGCAAAGACTGAAGCCACTAGGGAGAAAACACATTCTCTGTCATGTATACAGGTCGTTTGGGTTGTTGTAATCTATGCTGTGAAAATCTGATCCAAGAGCTTTTGCTTTTTTTCAATTAGATCTGAAAAAGAAGCAGCAATCTTCTCTCACGCCGTGCAGGACCCTTATATCTTTCAACCACAAGCGTTTAGGGACATGTTTCTCTTTAGCATGCTGTTTGTGGCTGCTAAGTAAGTTTGCTGGGTTGTCCGCATTACACATTTATTAATAAATAATTAACGCTCTGATTTCATTCGACTGTCTTTTTCCTTTTCTAAACCATTGTGCAAAGTGACTTATACCAACCTACTATGCAGACTACATACCTTAATTATGTGTCAATCTACCATCTAGTATTTTACAGAGACACACAAGACTTACAAGTGTCATGAGGTCCTTCTCAGGGAGTAGGCTATATGGATGCCAAATCTTTCTAATACAGTCCTCCTGACTCAGCCTTCCTCATGTTACAGCTCCAACAGTAAGAAAGATCCTGTCTTTCTGTGAAAGTGAGACTGATAAGTGTAGTGGTCAGCATAAATAAATATATGAAACAATATTAAGGGTCTGATTCACTTTCAGTGACGTTGGGTTAAATGAGAAATAAATAGGCTGATATTTATAGAATTGCCTGAGGGAATAAAAGCTTATGCAGTGGTAATAGGTTGCATGTATTCACTGACTCTCATCTGAAGTTTTGTCTGAAATATTGTGCCATTATATTTCATTTGCATGTGTTGTTGCCTAGGCTGGTAAAGAGGAAGACAGAAAATACTGCAAAGTGATCATTATGACTTTAATGATGCAGACTATAAATGAATTAGGATATAAACAGTATGAAAACGAAATCTGTGTCAATATGCTCAGAGAAATTCCAGTAGATTTGACCTGTGCAAGTGGCCAAAGCTTCATGTCACAGGTCCATCCCCACCATGCCCTTTCTTTAAATGTCTCTTTGACATGATCTTTTGCAGGGTGGTGCCCTCATTGGTTTGTATGAAGCAAGAACTGACTGACAGTCACCCCTTGCCATCAGTGTATTAAGTTAAAGACTCAAGCCATGCTGTTGAAATAAATTTGATCTGCTTCTGACTGCAAGGAGATTGCATAAGAACATGTTGAGAGGAGAAAGATATGCTGTACATGCTGGAGCTCAAAAAATTTCCAGGATTGCCTGCCAGTATCATTCTATATGCTAAATTTGGACAAACACAGCAGTTAAGAAGTTGTACTCCAGTTAAAGTGTTGCTTGACAAGATGAACGTATTCTGCTGTCTCCTCTTATCTTGTGAGCGCTTTATCTCTGGAAAAGAAGAGGAGATATTCTCTGTCTTTCCGATCCAGCCCAGCTCTTGGGGTAGAGTTAGCACTCAGAGTACATCAGAAATGAGAAGAAAACATGAGTCTCCTTCCTCTGAGGACAGAAGAGTAGAAAGGACCCTTCAATTTCCAGAGTTTAGGGTAATAATACTGAATTTAATGTGAGGCAAATACTTTTTCAGTCATATATACATTTCTAGTACAATCTTGGAGCAATGGAAATATAACCTAGGCCTTACCAACACTTTTGTATTCACACATTACTTTTGCCCCAGTTTTTCTTTTATTCGCTGCTTCCATATGCAGAAGAACAACACAGCAGCTCTGGGAATTCAACCCTAGCCTTGTCCCAAAAACAGCAGTGGCAATTTTTAAACTTCAGGAGGTGAATGAAGGAAATACCAAGTGTTTAACATCATTTGAATCCTAGAAAATCAACATCACTGCACGTGTGGCATCTTAACAGAAACATCTTGTGGTTACATGGTTGTAGATACTTAACCTTTTTCAAATAGGGCTGTTTTACTTCTCTAATATTTTGATTACATCCACCCTTCTATTTCTCCTTCTCCTTTCATTTCTCTGAAAAATTATCCATCACGGATATATGTGTTTTGACTTTCTTGGGACTGATATGAAATTAAAAACATCAAGAGAGAGTCTTGTCACTCTGTTAGTGACAGAAATGTCTTCACTAATAGTTTTGCTGTAACAGCGCAAACAATAACTGTAGTTATAATCCTCTTCATCCTCCTGTAGCAACCCTGTTTAAGGTTAGTGTATCTGACAACATTGATCACTGCTGTGAAGTGCTTGCTTTCTAAAGTCTGAATTTTTTAAAAAGTAGCTAAACCAAATTGATTTTAATGGAAGTTAGTGTTAAATCCTTTTGGGAGTCTGGACCTAAATGCCTAGGAAGAGTCAGCGGTTGTTCACTAATCCTGAACAAATATTCCATTTGTCCCTTTGTTTTCTTTCTCCTTGATCCAATATATTGGAAACTAATTCAAGGTTTTGGTAGCACTATTGCTAAGCAGCTCTTGAACAACAACTGTTAACATTCTGAGGTGCAAGAAGGGAGCTTGGCAGCTGTGGGGAAACAGTGCAGGAGCAGCAGTGGCTCTCACAGGAAGGAAATACAAATTTTGCTAAGACACCGCCAGACAAGCGAAATCAGTATCAGTAAAAGCCCTTATTGCAAGACAATCTGAGGGCAACCTTTGCAATTCCCAAGATCTGTAGTCCACACATTACAAAGAGAACATGTGCCAAGGGTGGATATAAGACAGGCAGTCAAAGGACGCCCTAACTTTAACATGACTACCAAAAACTTTGAAATTGGTAGTTTCTTCAAGCTGCTAACATTCCTTGGCACCATCCAGACATCATGCATTGTTACTGTTTTAGAGTTCAGAGTAAGGATAAATTAGTGATGGTAGAAAGATGCCAGAACAGCAGATTTCACCTGTGAATCTTCGTCTGTGTCATCTCATCGCTTATACCCTTGTGTGGTTGTGTAAATTCTTCTTTCCAGGCTTTACTCAAGATGATGTTGCCTTAAGGAAGGGGGAAAAAACCTTTCCAAGACAACTTTATATGGGTAAAGCAGAGAAGAGTTCTTTACTTATAGGGTTTCGGGGTACAGAATATAAAGGAGTATAAAAGAGTATATAAAGTATAAAAAGTATAAAACAGTACAACACGTGT
Source organism: Campylorhamphus procurvoides (assembly GCA_013396655.1). Lineage (NCBI taxonomy): Eukaryota > Metazoa > Chordata > Aves > Passeriformes > Dendrocolaptidae > Campylorhamphus > Campylorhamphus procurvoides. The sequence goes on along the minus strand of WBMV01005542.1, from coordinate 769,309 downwards.
TGNTGCAAGCAGAGCTCCACTGAGCTCTTCCCCCCCTGCCCCTTTCGGGAGGGGAACACCGGGCACCACACCAGGCTGGGCAGCAGAGAGAGTGTGTGTGTGTGTGAGAGAGAGAGGAAAATGTCAATAAAGTGTAGGAGCTGGAGAAAGCAGGGAAAAAGCCCCGTCTGTGTGGCAGCATGCTAATTTTGTAACTATACTCAATTATCATATCTAAAGGTCCCATCCAATCTATGTCCATGTCCAGAACTTCCCTTGGTTCTGCCTCATGGCACGCCTCTCCTAGAATTGAGTTGGAGGTCTTAAGACCCCTTGGCCGTATTGGAGCTTCTCCAAGGTTGCTGGGCTTTGCTTTCTTGTTTTGACTAACATGGTATCTAGTTGCCTTAGCTCTGGTACATGTTTTCCTTGTGCAGTGTTCCAGCTATTATCTGACCCTTAAGACAGTTAACACAGGGTTAGAGGTTGCAGGCTATGCTATATATGAGAAGTATACCTAGAAGTATAAAAATCTACAAATTCATGAAAGCCCTACAGCAACATGACAATCCATACGTTTCTTGTCATCATCTCATAGCTTTTGGCAGATGATTACAAATTTTTAGAAAAGTGGTCTCAGCGCAGAGTCAAAGGATAAAATGCATTTAGTTGAGCAGAGCCTCCAGACTGATAAAGGCTGCTCTCTGGACCCTGCAGATACAGTGGTGTCTTTTTAAATTACCCTTCCTTACAGAAGTGGAGTCATCAAGGAGCAACATGGTCCTGAAAGATGGCCATTAAGCATGTACTTTTTGTAGGATGGATTCAGGGAGCAGTGCCTACATAGTTTTGTTACTCCTGCACATCTGAATGAAAGTCATTTTGTTGCCATATTCTGATTTGTCAACTTTTATTTTTTTCAGTTGAGTTTCTTCAAGTGGATAATTGGTTCTGCCACTGGCAATTTTATGTAGACATTCTGATTATTTGAGGTAAGAAGTTAAATTTCTTTGTTCATGTGCTAGGGAAGGATGAAGATAGACCATGAAAGACCTGTGACTTCTCCCCAGGAGATCAAATATCCTCTCATGAATGCAAGGATGTTTCCAAGGATGTTTAACACAGTCACTGAAAAATAATTTAATACTGAGTTTCTAAATGTTCACCCTTCCTCTTTGATGTCACAGGAGGTTCACTTTGGGGTTGTGACATACTTGCTCATCTCATACACTCACATAGCTACATGAGCATATAATTTTGAGTCAGGAACATATCATAGAGTAGGATCAACCACTTTCTGTGGCAGAAAACTGAGGAAGTGATTTTCATGGAAAGAATCATGAAGCATAGCATGAAAGAAGCTGTCCACATCTTGCCCCTGACATGGACATTTTGGAAGTAGTCCCCTGAATACATTTCCTGTGCACAGGGAGATGGGCATGGACATTGCCATGGCCTTCAGCCAGTGTGGTCAGTCATGAAAATACCAACAACACTCACCTGAAACGGAGCTTGTCCAAGCTGTGCTGAGATCACTTCAGTTGGTGGGATCTCTTTGCATGCCTTGCATCTCTGCTGGTGAGAGGGAACAGAAAACACCAGCACATCAAATGGTACTGCTAATTGTTCATGTTCATTTTGAGTCCCACTCCTTGATTTTGAAACACCAGCTGTAAGAGAAAAAGATACCTATCAATTGACTGCACACATCCTTCCCACAAGTGGAGAAGTGGAAAAATGTTGTTTGAGCCACAGTTTATTTCAAATTTGCATGGTCAGAAAAAGTATACCTGTATATGTGGTCTTTGCATTTGTTCTCTATAATGTATACCCAGTATCTGGGATTATCAAGGACAGGTATGAGAAGGAGTGAAACAGATCATTGCTTACTTACACACTGCAGATCAAGAAAAAGCTCAATGATGTTAAACTTACATGGAACCCATGGACCATGAAAAGTAAGCCCCCCATGTACATCTAGGCCTACACTTTCATGACAAATAACATTTTAATTCACAAATGACCTATTGATTTCAAGGGAATTAATGGCAAAGTAAAGTATTGATTTTGGTTTAAATCAATAGAAAACTTTCTTCTCCCTTTGAAGAAAAAGAAGGCCAATTCCATTTTTAAAAAACAAGTAGAAAACACCTGACATAATTGTCAAGTGAAATGGTACAGGTACACTCTCATGCTAGGAGAGGGGATTAAATCACTTCTTACTTTGAAAATTGATTCATTTTCCAGCTGAAAAGCAAAAGAAAAGTCAATGTAAAATATCTCCACTGATTTCAGCAGCCCTTGCACTGGCCTGAAAACATATCTTTTCATATATAACCTTTTTTCATAAGGAAGATTACAATTAAAGAGGTAGCCTATAATAAATCATTCCTGAGTACCCATGTGCCTCCACTTGGTATTGCAAAGTGGTGTTTTATTTTACCATGTGAAATCTCCATACATGATAACACACAACATAAATTACTTCTGATAATTGTGCACAGTATAAGAAGAAACAGAATTAAATTGCGGTAAGGATGGGTTAAGTCTCAGTATTAGGAAAAATTCTAAAATATAAAAACTAAGCAAGATCCTAAACAAAATGCATAAGAAGAAGCAGTATCTGTATCCTCAAATACTTTAAGGATGATCTAGACATATACCTGTCATGAACTGTTTAAGTAGATATTCATCCTCAGGAAATCAAGACAAACTAGAGAACCTTCTGCTATCTTTTCCAGCTTAACTTTCTGTGTGTCTACAAATTTCCTTCTAAGATGATGGAATTAACAGTTTTAGTTGACAGTTCTGTGACTTAATGCATCCCCAGATTTTGGGGAAATTTACATTCCCTTGTAAAGTTGATGGATTGTGCTCATTTGAGTAGTTTACTATTTTCATCTTCTGTGGGAACAAGAGAAAGGAGCACTTATGTGGTATGATCAGCTAAGTCAGTGTCATAACCTAACCAGAGCTGGACCAGACTGCTCTGACCAGATCTTGCTTTCTGTTGTATGCATTCCGTCATGAGTTCATACTTTACTCCTTCTCTCTCACTGGGACTAAATAAACTGTTTAATTCAGATGGCAGCAAATTGCTCAAGTGTACCAAAAAATTGTAAGAGTTTTAGACTGAAAAAAAAATCTGACTTAATAAAGGGAACCTCAAACCGTGTCTCCCCAGCCCACATTTTGCAATAGACCTTCAGTCGGTGGTTTCTCACTTGCTTCTAGCCATTTAAGGAAAGGCAGATAAGTGACAAAGAATCACTGCAGAAAAAAAAATATAAAAAATGCCATTCCTTATTGTCCCTTACCAAAATCTATTATCTTTTACTTAAGCAATAGTGTACTGGATTTTTTCCACCAGTTAACACCATAGCTCAATGACACATTACAAATATGAAAAGAAACTATTACTTGCATACAGTAGTAAGTTAATTCTAACACCAGAAGAACCTCTGGTAGACAGCACATACAAAATCTACTGTTGAAAAGAAGTCTATAGCTCTTTCAGTAGGATGGATTTAGATTATTTTATACCAAGCAGTTCTCCTCCTAATAACTGAGGAGGAGAAAGAATGTGTTTTGGGGGCAATGGTATGAATTCTGCTTTATAAATATCACAAACCTATTGAGCCATCTCAGGAAGGCCCAAATCATACACCTCAGGAGTCTGTATGAGTCAAAGACAGCTCTGAATTTACTAGTCAACAATGTTTCATATAGAGTTGCAAGTCAGTGGAACAGCATTTCAGGTTATCACTGAGCTATGAGACCATTCACATGTCTGACCCCAAGCCAAGATATCCTTACAGACTGAATAGCTGCACTCTGGGTACATTCATTTGACCATCCAGTTCCCATCTTTCCTCATCCAAGAAAAATTATCTTGTGCTATCACAAATCCCATTCCAACACACACATATATGCACATGCAGATTTTAGATCAAGAGGAACTCCACTGCCTGTTTAGTTGATGTAAACATCCTTCAGTCATTTCTATAGTGAAAGGAACTAACCATCCTCACTGTAGAAATGAATGATGTTGAACTCATTTATTTGCATTGCAATGGTGTTTAGAGACTCCAGAAAAAAAGTCAGGGCTCTATTGTGCTAGGCAATGTAGAGTTATTTAATAAAAGACAGCCCCTACAGCAAACAGCTCACAATCAATAGAGACAAGAGAGGTAAAAGATGGAAGAAAATACGCTTTTATCAAATTCCAGCTTTCAAATGCAATATCCGTTTGGAGTCATCACCTGAATGAAATCTAAGATCTGAAAGGCTACTTTTATTACTTGTATCCATAAATATTTATGTCAATTTAACCTCAAAATTCCCATGTGCTCAGGGCTTTAAATATGCATTCTGCACAAAGGGAATTCAGCATCCATATCTCAGGGCATAATGGTTTGAGTAATCAATTCTGTATTCCCCTCAAAATGCTAGGTCACCATTTAACTGAATCCCTCTGCTTTGCAGAAAAATGCTAGTAATGTATACAGGAACATATAGCCAGCTTATCTTGCTAGAGGCTTGCCATGTCTATTTTAAACAAGTCTGTTGTACTCTGCTTTCTTCCAGACTCTAAAATACCACCTGCCACTTCAGACTTGTAACAGCTGTGAAAGTCCTGATGAAATTTTAAAAATAATATTGCATATTATTTTGAAATTTATGAAATGCTATATATTAGGTTGTAAATAAAATATGCTTGAGTCTTTCACTTTGCCTTCTGCTTCTTGACATATTCCAGTTTATAGACTCCAATTTCTCTAGTCTCTAAAGCCAAGGACTGGAAATTTTCTCTTTATCCATGGTGGCTGTGAAGTTTGCCTAATTCTGTGACTCCAGGAACTGAGACTCTCAGGGGAAAATACAGATTTGTCAAGAAACTTTAAAGAAAATTGTACATCATTCAGCAAGTTGTATCTGAATGGCTTCTTTACAACTAGTTGTACTGTTATCATTTCACAGTTTTCTTTTGATTTTTCAGGACAGTTATTAATAAGTGATTTTTATTCTGTGTTTGTTTTATAATTCAGATATTTTCAAAGAAAGATCAACTTGGGTTAAACCTTTAATGGAAATGTAAACTCCCACTCAACAATCTATGTCATTATCTGTGCCACAGCTGCTATATGTAATCAGCTGGGGCAAGATAGCTCATAAAACTGTTATTTCTTGTTAGTGTCTTGTTAATAACACATTGTTTAAGTGTAGCCTGAGTTAATACACTCACACTACGAGGGTTCAGTATCTTGCAGAGGCACATCATGTTGCCATATACAGTGTATTCCCATTCCAGATAAAAATGGAAAGAAACTCTCTTCTTTATAGAGCAATAGGCTTATGCCAGTAGAATAAAGAAAAGATATTTCTCTAATCCTCATGGATCACTCTTTTATTCTAGGTATTTTTTGGTATACTTAAACACAAAGGTAGACAAAAATACAGTGAATTTTCATGACTGGTGGAATCCAGAAGGAGTATTTATACCATTGAAGTCAGTCAGATTCAGCAACAAATAAAGTAATCAAAGAAAAATTTTTCAATACATTGATATTCTCGATATGTGAAATCAGTGGAAGTGTTGCTAAATGCTGGTTATGCTACATGGTTTAGTAACACAGAGTTAAAACGACTGACATAAGAAATACAGAAATGATAACTGTTTTAAAAATGGAATTCAAAAACCAAAAATTTCCTACACTTAGGATTTTTATTTCTGAAATAAGCACTGAAATGCTAGACTTTCACACAGACTAGACTGTTTCATAAGACATTTATTTAAAAAATTTTCCTCTAAAATTTTCAGTTGAAATAAGATCGCTCAAAATTTTCAGATGGCAAAATCAATTTTTCCAATCCAAATGTACTGTTTTGAAATCCATGATTTTCCTTAAAAACTAGAAAACCCATTAATAAAAAGGCCTGATGTGTTAAAACAAATCAACTTTAGATCACTAGAATATGTGGTCTTAAATTCCATTTAACTGCAAAGTAAACAATTCATTATTCAGGAACACTGAGATTCAGGAGCACTTGGGAATACTATAATTGCTTACTGTGCTTGTAGTGAGCTGGGGGAATATTTTTTAAAGAACTTAAATAAAATAGTCTAAGCTGCTTGGGATATGAGCCTTGCTATCAAAAATCACTTCATTGACAATGTAACCAGTGCCTTTTCTGTGAATTATCAAGTCTCCTAGATCTCCTTATCTCTCAAGATCTGGAACTTCAGCTGAGTTGTGCCAGAGGTAACCTCTACATGCCTGTGGCAGAGATTAAATATCTGATGAGTGCTAGAAAAATAACATATACAGAAACACCAACTCATTATTCAATAAATCTACTGTTGTTCTATACTAGTTTGGTTTTGCTGAGTTCTGTGGATTTTATTTCCAAAGAAGGATATTAGCAGCAGTAATGGGAAAACATACTTATTTCTTCGACAGGGGAAAACAGATATAAAGAAGACAGAAAAAGTAGGAAGGATGAACAGGTGACAGTTTGAAGCACACAACACTAGAGAAAAGGACAGATTCTTATGCTGAGTCTTCATTTCTGAAGGAAATTATTGACCACCATAATTGGCTACTGATCAAAGACTTGTTTAGAAGACTTGTTTAGTGAGGCTTGGGCTGTTTTGCAAAACCCTAGTCAGATGTGTTTCAGTGGAAAAGCCATCTTACTTCTGACATTACCTCCTTTTCCTTTACCTACTTTGTGTTTGCTTTGACTTTGCAGACTGGGAGCTGTTTGGATCAGGAACAGCCTATTTCTGTTTGTATTTGCAGTTCACAACACAGGGAATCCCCTGTTTCGGTTGGGATACTTCCAGCTCTGCAGAGACATAAATACAAGAATTTAAAAGATTTTCTTTTCTTCCATAAGTGCATGCAACAGTGTTAGTTTATACACACACAAAGGGTCCCACATCTGTTTCCTGCATCTAACTATGGCTCAAAATGCTCTCAACTCTTCCAAGCAGAGAAAACTTATTAACTGTTTCTTTGCACAGCATTGAAGCTATTACAAACCTGCTTTTGATTTCTGTGACTGCATGCAGCTGGGCAAATAAAAAACAAGAGCACATATAGTACAGCAAAGAACTGCCCATTTGCTCCAGTGAAAGTCAAAGAGGAGCAAGATGATGTCACATAACCAGATCCCTTCCCCTCTCAGCTCCACAGAGGATCAACTTCCCCAGAAACTCTGCAGCAAGACTAATAAAAGAGGTAGAGTGTAAGCAATATAGCTTTTTCACTAAAAATTTAATAGCCCTGTTGGACCACCATACTCAGGCCTTTTCAGGAAGGAATTCCAGTGAAAAGAAATTATGTCCATAAACCAAACAAATTTGCTATTTCAGATGTTCCCACTGATTTACATTTGGAACCTCAGTGGTAGCTGGTGAGCCTGGCAGGTTAACAAACTGGTGTATTTTGTGAGAAGCAGCAGTCATGCTCACAGTGCCGATGGGAAACATAGCTGCCATGGCAATAAAACGATTAGTATACAGAGCAACAGAAGAGCATTCACAAGCCTGCTTTTAATCCTTTAAGTAATTCCAGTTTGTGAAGGTTAAAGGGATTGGCAGCATGAGACACTAAAGCTTTGCAGAGATCCAGTTCCCTTTATTTCTCTGATTTTTATTCTTTGCTCTGCTGATAAGGTCTTGGCAAAAGGCAGCGAGAAACCGGTTCACTGTAATCTCAGTAGGTCTGGACATTAAGGGAGGCTACCACTTGTTATGAAAGGAAATGACAAGGCATGACAGAAATTCAAACGCAGCCTTGAGAATTCTGTCCAAGGAGAGCTAGGAGCAACTGAATATATCTATTTGTACATTGTGCCCAACTTGTTGCTGACCCAAGGCCTGTGAGTATCATGAGGATCAATTTACTGTATTTGTTAGCAAAAACAAATAGAAAAACGTAGAAGCTCTACACAAAGGGGATTAAATAGCATCTTAAAAGTGGATGGGGTGAGGAGGGTGTCTTGCATATATTACTGAGTTTTGTCCTATTGAAATGGATTTTCTTTCTAGGAAAATGCATTTGTATTGCAGATATAAACATTTCCAGAAATGTTCCCATTACTTAGAATTAATATATTTCATGAAGTCTAGGCCAGTCTCCAGATGAGAATATTATTGAAATCCATTTGGTAGGTCCACAGCTCAGGCCCGCAGCTCTGTTCAGCTTAGGTGTCTTTCAGCAGTGGGTTTGCATTATTCTTGTATCTAGGACTCAAAAGACATCCAGAGCTGGATTCATCTGGACATTTATATCTTAAGTGCTGACTCCAAGATACAATTATGGCCAAAACAAAGAAGCAGGCAATTCTAGGACACAATTCATCTTGCTCAAAATGAAAATCTAAAATACTTCAGATAAACCACCTGGGGGTTCTGGTGGACAACAATCTTTCCATGAGCCAGCAGTGTGCCCTTGTGGCCAAGAAGGTCGATGGTATTCTGGGGTGCATCAGGAAGAGCACTGCCACAGGCTGAGGGAGGTGATTCTGTCCCTCTCTTCAGCCCTGGTGAGGCTGCATATAGAATGTTGTGCCCAGTTCTGGGCTCCCCAGTACAAAGGACATATGGAACTCTAGGATCAGAGTAGGATAATAAATAAAAAAGTCTTAAAAACACCTTCCCCCACCCCTCCCTCTTTCCCAGGCTCTACCTCCTCCAGACCAGTGGCATAAGTTGACAGCAAATAGTCAATTCATCATCTGTTGTTTCGGCTGCTTCTCAGGGAGAGGAGTCCTTTCCCTGCTCCAGCATGGGGTCCCTCCTATGGAAGACAGTTGTTCCACGAACTTCTGGAACATGAGTTCTTCCCACAGGCTACGTTTCTGAACAAAATGCTCCACTGTAGGTCCCTTCCAGGGGGTGCAGTCTTTCAAGACCAGCCTGCTCCAGTGTGGGTCCCCCAAGGGGTTGCAAGCCCTCACAGAAAATCTGCTCTAGTGTGGGCTCCTGTCTCTGTGGGTCCACAGATCCTGCCAGGAGTCTGCTCCAGCATGGGATTCCCATGCAGTCATAGCTGTCTTTTGGGCATCCACATGCTCCAGTGTAGGGCTCCTCTAGAGGCAGTAGATGGATCTCTGCTCCATCATGGACCTCCATTGGCTACAGGGTGACCTCACCATGGCCTTCACCATAGACTGCAGGGGAATATCTGCTCCTGCACCTGGAGCACACCCCCCCCCTCCTTCTCCATTGGTCTTGGTCTCTGTGGGGCTGTTTCTCTCTCATATTCTCACTCCTCTGTTCTCTGGCTACAATTACTTCTGCACAATATTTTTGTTTACTTCTTAAATGTTACCACAGAGACTGATTGGCTCAGCCTTGAGCAGAGCCAGGTCCGTCTTAAAGCTGGTTGGCATTGGCTCTGTAGGGCATGGGGAAGACTTCTAGCGGCTTCTTAGAGAGGCCTTCCCTGCAAGCAGAACTATGCCACACAAATCCAACACAGAACCATATATAAAATATGGAGACATGACTCTAGTAAGACCCTTTTGTTCTAGCAAAATTAGGAACGTATTTGGGAGCATAGCTTATGATCTCGAATTCTGATAACTCTGGCTCACCAAGCAGCAACCTCAGCCAGCATTTTAAACAGCAATGTTCAAATAATTAATGTCAACAAATCACACTCATAAATAATTATCAGAGGATCAAGATCGTAAGATTTGATTATTTAACAAGGAATTTATCCAGTGCAAGCCAGACAGAAACAATGTTTGTTTGCTCTTTCTCATTTCCAGCTTTCTTTTTCTTTCCCCAGCTGTGAATTGGTCAAGCAAGAAAAGACCTATAACACAGATAAATAAACACAGTAGAAGGTTAATGTGTTATGGATCAGGCTTTACTTGCACTAAACATAGTGGTGAGATTCAAACTCCCTAGTCATACACTGCTTCAATGACATGCATTTTAATGACAAAATAAAGCAGTAAAGACAATGTGACCACCCTTCATTGTCTCCTGGACATGGATAAGGTCTCTACCAATTTGTGTTTCCACACTTGAAAATACCTACCGGCTGGAGAGGGTTCACAGGGTTGCAGTAAGTACGATCAGAGACTTAGAGATCGTGGTCTATGGGAAACACTGAGTGAGCTGAGCTCTGTCAGAGATGAGCAGACTGAGGAGAGACCTCTTAAAAGTCTGACACAGAGAAAAACAATAATTCTTTTCCAGTCACAGATAGAAGACAGGTAAAGATCTCAGGCTGTAACTAGGGAGAGAAAAATTAAACATTTTAAAAGTAAAGATAATAAACTGCTGGAATAAATAGTCTGTCTGGGGAAGTTGTGAAACATTCATTGGTCCTTGAAGTATAGGCTGGATAAACAACTGTCAAGAATTATTTAGGCAGATCTTCTGCCCATGGAGACATATCATATTTCTGAATGGCAACTTTATACTTTCAGTCATAAAATAAAAACAATTTCCAGTTTGTTATGGCTGTTTTAAAATTTTTCTTACACCAGATAGCTGGGAAAAGTGGGACTTACTGTGAGAATTGGCAGCTTCAATCAGCTCTGTTTTAATAATGTTTGTCCTCATCCTGCCTTGGCCATGGCAATGAGGAGCCTCTGGGAGCCAGACTGTGGAGCTCCTGGCACCTCAGCTGCTGTTCACACACGCATGCGCAGGCACGCAGTCAATCTACCAGAACACATTTAATTGAAAAACGGCTTTATTACCATCTTCCTCTGATTAATTCGGAAACGTGAAAATAAACATATGGATGTTTGGCTTAATTTTCATTTACACTAATAGTTTTGGTACTGCTTTCTTCCTAAAAGGAAGCCTTAGGAAGCTGGTAAAGAGAATTTGCTGTCTTTTCATATTGAGAAAGTGAGGGAAATTGGCAATAATGCAAATAGGAATTGAGACTAGTGAATACTTCAGCTGGATTTGTATTTTCACAGTTATGCCTTTCTACAGTTCTAGTACTATAAGGAACTTTAGGTGAGTATTAATGATGTGTGATTGCACTTTGCAACACTCTGCCCACACAAAGAGGTCTTAAAGGACTCTTACTATAAATGAGATTCTTGCCGACTGTAGCTAAATTGTGCTGGCTTAATTGTACTGTGGTTACTCAGAAACATTTCAGTCTTTTAAAAAAAAAATGCAGAGGAATTTACAGCTAAAATAGGATTTAAGACTGTTCTTATCAGTAGGGTAGAAACTGTGAAATCAAGAGTCCCTTACGCTGGAAGCCTCCAGTGTGATTTCCTGGGATTTGCAGCCCACTGGTGAGCATCTGTTTCTGGATCTTTTCCCTCTTCCATGTTTAACCTTTAGGGAAGAAAGACAGTTTTAACATTAGCTACTAAGCTTTGACTGAAATTGCTGCAACCTGTTCCTTAAGGTCTTCCGTGTGATCCAGGTCCATTCTTATAGCTCTCACACTTGTGTTTGAAATCGCTCCCTTAGAGGCCAAGTTGGAAAATTACGAATAACATAGGCTCATAGAATCACAAGGGTGGAACAGACCTCTATGTTCACTGAGTCCAGCTATTAACCCAGCATTGCCATGTTCACTACTAAAGCATGTTTCCAATTGCAACATCCACACATTTTTTAAATGCTCCAGGGATGGTCATTCCACCACTTCCCTGGGTAGCCTGTTCCAGTGCTTGACAACCCTTTCAGGCATGAAATTCTTCCTAATAACCAATCTAAACCTCCTCTGGCACAATATGTGGCCATTTCCTCTTGTCCTGTCTCTTACCCGGGTGAAGAGTCTGACCCCCACCCTCGTCGCTACATCACTGTCTCATGTAGTTATACAGAGCAATGAAGTTTACACTGACCCTGCTTCTCTCCAGGCTAAAGAATCCCATATCCGCCAGCAGCTCCTCATAGGACTTGTGCTCTACATTCCTTCACCAGCTTTGTTGCCCTTCTCTAGGTGCACTCCAGCCCCTCAATGTCTTTCTTTTAGTGAGGTGCCCAAAACTGAACACAGTACTTCAGGTGCAGCCTCACCAGTGCTGAGCAGAGGGGGACAGTCACTGCCCTGGCCCTGCTGGCCCCACTGTTTGTGACACAAGCCAGCATGCCATTGGCCTTCTTTGCCGTCTGAACGCACTGCTGGCTAATGTTCAGCTGCTGCTGATCATCCACGGAGGACAAGGTATAAGCATTGTTTTGTCTCAAACATTATGAGTGTTGCAACAGGAAAGTTGTGATTGGAAGAGAGGGTCGGGTGGAGGTGGGATAGCACTGTTCTGAACCAACTTCCTGCTCTGCCTTGAGGATTGGTGCTCAGTGCCCACTCCTTCTTGGAGGAGGGCTCACTCAGAATGGCTGGCTGTACACACACAAAAAAAACGTGCAAACAAAAAAGCCTAGTTTATATAAGAGCCTTGCACCAGATTGACTACGAAAGGGAGCAGATCAGTCCCCTTCTCTCTCTCATTTTCCTCTCTTTCTCCTTCGCTTTCGTTATCTCACAAACATAAGTACAAACCATCCACATGGCAGGACCAACAAACTGGTGATATTCTTTTTTCTCACCCTCTCTTTTCTGCCTTTATTTTTCTCTTCCCTTGCTTTTTCTGGGCAAAGCACAGCTATTATATTCTACCCCATACTCTGTACTGAACTTTGTTGTGGGAGTGGAGAACTTATAGAAGTGTGTTGTGGCTTGTTAGTCAGCACCTTTGAGAAATAGTGTGTTGTGGCTTGGTAGCCAAAACCTTAGAGAAGTTTGTTGTGGGAGCTGAGAACCTATTGAGGTGTACAGTACACAATTAAGGGCTTGTTAGCCTCCACATTTTAGGAAGTGCACGGTAAGAATTTAAGGCCTAAGGGTGGACATGAGGGAAGTGCTGGGGACGGACAATTTTTGGGATGGGTGTATCCCATTAGATAGGACATTAGCTAGTATTATAAAATTGTAAAACTATCTTGTGTGCTTGTGTTAATGTATTTTATGTAATGAAAGCACTGTAATGAAAGACCTGCTCTCTACTTTACTATACTAAAAGTGTCCAAAGAATTTTTTTTATTTTAGGCAACAGTACCTCAGCCTTTTCCTCCTCCTATGTTTTGCACAATATTCAGGTGTAGATTCTCCTTAGCCTGCCTTTCTTTGCTGATGTTTCTATCCTGTTGGAAAAGGAGATAATTTACACACCAGTCTCCACACAAATAAACAGTTCTTTGCTTGAAATCTAAAAATTCTAATTTAGTTTGATTTTTTTTCTTATGTATGTACATATCCACCAACTCAGTGGACTTCTGGATTTGGCCTCAGAGAAGAAAGCTAACAAAACCAGAGCAGGGCGTTTATTGGCTAGCCCTGAAAAAAGTTCATTCTGGGAAGTCAGAAAAAATCTCTAATGATGCATCCGATTCTCAGTGATTCTTGAAAGTGTTTTACAATCTAAAAAGCATGGGGGACATGTTCAAAGGTATAAACACGAATCAGGCACCAAGCTTCCATTAAGAGTAATCAAGAGTCTGATACCTGGCTGCCATTTGTTCCTTTGAAATTCTCTTCCGGCATCAATTACACTTACTTCCACTTCAGAGCTGCAGCACACAGCCAGAGTGGCATAAAATATCCTAAAGAAAATGAGCACCAGCCTGAGTGGGGAAAAGGAGAGCAGGCAGTGATCTACAGAGCTCACACAGCCAGAAAGTGCCTAGCTAACTAGGGTGTAGTCTGGGAACCATCAGTATATAAATGGGCAGGAGAAAGCAAGCTGTAGAAATGGAATGAAGGTAATGAAGAGAAAACTGAACCAGAAAGACTTTTGAGCTGAAGATGGGTTGTGTGTACCTAATGAGTGACAGCGAGGAAGAGAAAAGAGATGCTGGCAGTGGGAAGAATGGATGGACCATTACAAATGGCTGTGAACACAGTGGGGAGAAGCACAAAGCCCTTTCTGGAAAAGGGGTGTAGGAGGAAGGACTTGCTCGTGGGCATACACTGTTTGAACTGGGTGTTGAACTCAAACCTTGAAAACATGACTAGAAGCAATAACCTCTGTTACCCTTCCCAGCAAGGGAATGAGGGCACCTGGCTATCCGTGCTGTGAGGTCCAGATGCTAGAGAACAGACACAGTGCTGGCTGAGGACATGCTTTCCCCCATGAAGCATCTTTTCTGCTGAGCAAGGAAATGCTGCTCCATGTAAAGCATTCTTTCCAAGTTCAGCCCCCCAATACTCTATTTTGTATCAGGACACCAAAACCATCCCTTTCTTTTTATTTTCGTTTGCTCAAGTGTCTTTTTTATTATTTTTCAGCAGTAACACTGAAGATACAATAACTGGGTGTCTTGTTCCACAAAGAGTCTGACATGTCTTCCCTTGGTGCCAGAGTCCCTCTGTTAAGTGTGAAGGCCCCAGAAGGCTGGTGACTTACATTTACCTTAAAATTAAAATTGCATGTACAAAGAGAAGAAAAAAAATCAGGGCTCAGAAGAAGAGAGAAAGAAGGATGAAAAAGAAGAAGACTGGCAAGATAAGAACAGAGAGAAAGGGAGGTTGGTCTCATCACTGTGAATTTCCAGTCTGGTGTTTTCCCTGCACCGTCATATACGCAGCATTTAAATTACAGGCTCTTATTTGCAATTCCAAAATCATTTTGGCCTTACTGAATTAGGAGAGAGAAAAAAAATTTTCCAGAGATGCCAGTCACAGGGATTCTGTAGAAAGTCAAAAAGGGTATTTCCTCAAAAAGCTGAGACTGCAAGAAACAAATCAAACAACTAATGTTAATTGTAAAGAAGCAGGAGCACATAAGGTGGATCTTTGACAAGTAGATGATTTCTATTATTTAAAGAGAATTTTTCCAAAGGACAAGGCTGACAAATCAGTGGCCTTTTTACACAAGAAACCATATGCAGAGTACAGCCCTCAATGTAATTTATATTCCATAACACTAATGTAAAATTGCAGTAATTCAGTTAATAAATCAAATTAAAACAAAAAAATCTCTCTGAACTAAAGGCTGGAAAAATAATTGTGTTATTTTTCTATTCTGGTGATAGTTTCTCTTTCAACATAATGATGCCTTAATTATGTAGCAATGCTTTTTTTACTACAATAACACATGCTAGGGGTAGCATTCCAGCTGTGATCAGAATCCAGTAGAGAATGAGTCAGCCTCTGTATTTAGGCTGTCTGAATATATGAAAGGAGAGGAAAGATAATCTCCCATTCTGCACATATAGTATCTTTCCCTATATGTATTGTGCCTACATGCAGAGAACTTTCATTATTCCATTTTCTTTGTATTTTTCCCATGAGAACTGCATCCTCTACCACACTATGGGATAATCATACCTAACAGAGGAAGTAGATCTAAACCAAGGCAGAAAAGCAATATATTTCAATTGAGATTTGGGGGGGAAAAAAAAGAAATCTGAGAAAAGATGTTCAATACATTTGTTACAGAATTCAGAAATGTGGTGTTGCGATAACAGGTAAGGGCTGCTGACGAATAGAAAAACAGGTAGCACTCATGTTACTGGTGCTCAGGCTGTGAGAAGAGAGGAATGAGATGAGCAGTAACCAATTCAAAACTTATTATAGGCATAGTATAGCAACTGGTCCTGTAAGGAAGACCTCAGAATGAAGCCACCACTCCAAAGTACATATAAAGTTATTTTGCAAGCAGGTAAAAAAAAAAAAGTAAAAATAATGTCTAACAAAATAATTTCTACACTGCAGGGGAACAAGGTCTTCAGTGAACTTTTTTTTCTATGTCCTTTTGGAGAAACAGTTGAATTCCACTCAGTTCTCTTTTATCTCACAGGAGAAGGGATTTGTGAGATACCAGGTTGCTCAGCAATGTAGGCTGGATAAAGAAAGGGTGAAAACCACATCCTATCCAGTGAAGTATCTGGAATGAACTGGTGAACTACCAGAGGGCATATAAAAGAGCTTTCCAAGTTGTATGAGAGTTTTGAGGTGATGATACAGCTGGTTACTGGAGTAGGATCCTGCATGTCATCCCTGAGAATTAGAAGCAATAGAGTGCGTGATTAAACAAATCTTAAAATATTGTAACTGAAGTGTTCAAAATTCTAATTCTTCATGTTCTGTGTAACAAGGGCTGACTATCTAATTGAAAGGTAGAAGTATGCTTCTGCAATATTTTCAGAAAAGCATTCATTCACTGTTAAACCACCTATTTGCTCAGATAGACTAAAATGCTCTTAGGTTATCTTCTAGCACTCAGTAAAACATAGATCATGTCTCAACACTTAAACCTACAGGACACTACAGATTATCTGGGGGTCTTATATCTGAAGTACTTGAAGCCACTGACTTCACACTTTTTTATACAAAGCCATATATAATCTTTCTTATTTAAAGCCATAAAATCAAAGCTTTCAAAAACAGATGGCAAAACTAAGTGAACTACTCAAACCATCAGCACTGTGCTAGAATAAAATATCATTTCATCTTCGCATGTGTTGTTGAAATCTTTAAATATATAATTAGTACAGGTTCTCCTCTCTCTTCCTCACTCTATGTTTAAGATTTCAGGGAAGCCCATGCATGTTTTTCATTGTTTCTAAACAGTCACTTGCACATGATCATTAAGGTTTCAAAGTAACTGTTTATGCAAGACAGAGGTCCAGCAATATTTCAGAAGTAGTAGTTGCAAATTAAATCCACTGCAATACAGCAGAGCAACCTTCTGAGGTTATGGTTCCAAGCACAAAAGCATTTTGGAAGC
The DNA here is from genome assembly GCA_013396655.1 of Campylorhamphus procurvoides. NCBI lineage: Eukaryota > Metazoa > Chordata > Aves > Passeriformes > Dendrocolaptidae > Campylorhamphus > Campylorhamphus procurvoides. The sequence goes on along the minus strand of WBMV01005542.1, from coordinate 752,596 downwards.
TAGTATTACATTATAAATCATTTATATGGGTACTTCTAATAATATGAAGAGTAGAACACGAGAAAGAGGGACATATTTCAGGAAGACTCTAATCTGGTTTTACATTAGAGGTACAAGAATAGAAAGTGAATAACAATCTATCTCAAACCCAGAAATGGTAGCACATTGTTTACTGTGCTAGGAGAAATAAGTGTGATGTGAACTATGTTGTTCAAGCTTTGCTTTATTTATTTACTTCTTACTTATTTATTTATTGTAATAAAGTTAATAGATATTCAATATTGTTAACTATTTTAAGTACAGTCACAGCTGAAAAGGTCTGGGAATCTTTTTGAGACACACTACACAACAGAGGCTATTGATATAAATAATTAAGGTCTATTTTTGGTGCCTCCATTTGTCCCAACATTTTTAGTGCCAATTAATCTATGTGATTCGCTGGAAATTAGCTGCATCCCTCAGGTTCCTCAGAAATTGTTCATAGGTAACATCTAACTACCCCAAAAATGAGAGTGACACAATGACCAGTGGGTTTTCAAATGTATACAAACAGCTATTTCCCCAGACTGGCTCTGCTGGTTGATATAGCTCCTCCATCACACAAAGTGAACTGGTCAGGGCTGGAAGGGATCCCACTTCCTTAATTGAAGCTGGCAGCCATCACTGAAATCAGCCTTGACATAAGCCCTCTGGATGTCTTGAAAAGAGAGTGGAACCAGCTGAGGGTACACACAGAAAGGTTCTTTCATGCATGTAAATTCTGGACCCAGAATTCACCTACACTTGTCTGAAACCTTCTTAAGGAGGACTGCTCCTTTTGCCCCGTGTTAAGTTTCTCCTTTCCCCTCCAGAGGCTTCAATAGACTAAGACACTATAGTGAGCCTAATCTTCCAACAGAATGTAGTGTTTTTAAAAGGCAAACTCAGGTGGAATCCATCCTCTGTGTAAACTCCATCTTGGCTGCTTGCCCAGACATCTTATTCTAATTATCCAGGAGTATGAAAACAATAGGTTGCTTCCATCACTAAATCTGTCTGATCAGCAAAGGCTTATCTTAGCTGTGAGTGACTGCAGTTCTCTTTGTTTGAGGACTCATCATATGAGAGATGCTTAATATCTCAACATGGCAGCAACCCCATTGTTAAGCTGACGAGACCTGTCAGGACCCCAGCACTCAGCGGAAGGTGGAAGTTGATGTACTTTTGCAGCAGAGAAATAAACTTGAGGAGCTGGCTGGACACTGCCATCCTAGGGAGAAAATAACTGACTCAGAATAGCTGTATCATCCAAAACCTTGAACAACCAAGTCTCAAATATCCATGCTATTGACTCAGACATAGACTTTCTCCATATCTTGTTTCTCATGTATCGTGTAGGGATGAGAAATCAGGGTTAAGCAAAATTTAAACCTAAACTACATCTACAGCATCTTAAACTCCACTGCCCTTTCCAATTACATGAAACATTTCAGATCCCACCTAGATGTCCTGGAATCCGGATAAGAGAGTGATACAGTTAATCAGCTAATTATGCTTAAGAAAAATGGGGGTGAGAGACTGAAGGTGCCCTGTGGCTTCATGAGTATTGTTGTGTACCACGTTCCTGACATTATCATGGCTGTACTTGACTTCACCTTTGCCTGGATATGCACGTATGCTATATGGGACAGGTTTGGGATATGATGCAGCTAACATATGGGATACTTAATTAAAATGTTCAATTTCATCACAGTTGTTTCAGACTTTGGGCTTACAGTTCAGACCCATTTCCAACATCTTCTCCCGCTCCCTCCCACACACACTTACTGGAGACAGAGAACAGTACTTGAAGCAAACAAGCAAGGAGGGTGGTCAATGGTGCAGAACCTCAAATGGGAGTAGAAGAGCATTCTGAAATAGCAACACTGTCAAGTGCTGCGTTTTTATACACTCTGGTGTGAGACACTGACCCAGTTTCCATCACACTGTCAGTCTTCTCTCAGAGGACAGCTTTTCATTCTCCCATCTCCACTCTGCACCTCCTCCAATCTGACTATAGGCTTCTTCAGCATGGATAAGCAGAACCATGCAAGGCACTGTACAGAAGATCCTAGTAGAGATGTGACAGACTAATGCTTGCTGATATTTACTGAAAACATTATTCTTGGTAGACATTTGGAGTTTCACAGTGGTACCGCACCTATATGATCATGATTGACATGACGTGATAGAACTATGTCTACTTGTGATGTATTTAGCCTGTGATTCACTAGTGCATGAAACATATTTTGTTCCCTGCCCCTTTCATAGAATGAAATCAGACCCGTTTGCAGAAATCTATTGTCTTTTTTCTGTACTGTGAATGAGTCTGCACCTTGAAGTTTTATTTCCACTACTCCAGCCTGCCAGCTCACCCACTTTCTTCCTCATGCCAGAGTTTATTTGAACATTGTTTAACTAATTAGCCAAATAAAATTAGCCCAAATCAGCTTTTGAGGTGACAGTCTTTAAGACTGGTATCCACAAAGATAGATCTCTGATGAGCTTTCTACTAACCTCCCTCGTGCTTGATATCTCTGTTTTATGGATCTCATTCTGTTGCCTCCATTTTAACCAGTTCTTCCCAAGCTCAGTCTTTGTACTGAATTCTTATGCTTATTTATGACTCTTTAAGAAATGTTTCCTTTTGATGTAGATCAATTGGTTCTACAATATTTTCTTTCTTTGTTTAGAAAGCCAGTTACTTTCAGAAAAATGGGACTAGGCGATTGTACCACAACCTGCTTTTTCCAACCCTATATTATATTTTCTCCCATTTCCATGTTATAGTTATATTTAATTCTTTCCCTTTAAAAATTATTGTTACGGCATTTAATACTATTGAGCTCAGATTAACAGTCCAACATTCCTGAGTCACTCCCTTCTAAATTCAGGCACTCCATTTGCCATTCTCCAAGAATGTAGTGCTCTCTGAAGATGATGGTTAACTACAGTCTTACTTTTAAATCTTTCAGTAGTCAAAATGAAATTACCCAATGCCTTCCAACATGAGCTCCTAATAATATTCAAAGCATTCTGCTGTGTGAGCTTATTTCCATCAGTCACATTAATTTCCCCATTTTACAACGTGCTTTGGGTGTGCAGGTTTGGTATATTTTCATCATATAGCTTCAAGTACTATTTGCAGAAAATCCAAGGTAATGTGGAGACTGAATGTTAATACCATCCAGGTCCATATGATAATGTTCCAGGAGTGATAGCTGCTGCTCTGACTATTCTTAATTTCACAGACATGTCAGCTGCACACAGATAACTTCAAGCCATTCATTCAGTAGACATTGCTCATGTATCAGCTTTGGAGACTCCTGTCTTACAAGAAGGATGCCCAAAAGAAGCAATGGTTTTGCTAGGAACTTCACATGTAATATGGCAAAACCACTTCTGAGATATTTAATTTTGTTTTTATGGAGAGCCTGACCACTACTTTATCTCACTGAGGCTTTATATGAGTTGATGAATACAAAGAATAATCATTCAAATATTTCTTGATATACTTTGCAGGGGATTTATCAGGTATCTGTACATCTCAACATTCCCTCATGTTAGAGAAGTAAACATAGACATTGCACTTTTAGAAAATTTCATAAAAATTAACTGACTCTCATGCCTTATAGAGTTGATTTGTAATTGGGGGTTTTTCCCCCTGTCTTTTGTCATTTTACAGTTTTTTTTCCATTCCATACAGGTCCACTGGTTCTTATTTCTTTTCGATACTATGGGTCCTCCTTACCCAGCTGTCACCTCTTGTCCTTTATAAACTATGCCAGTTGTGAAGTATGGGACCGCTGGCCTCTACTATATCCTTCAATAAGTCTTAATAATCTCTTTTCAGGTCACTGTGACCTAATTCCAAGTGGATGGAGCAGACTTTTAACTCAGATTTCATTTACATTATTGGGAAATTTCTTCTCTCCCCAGCTTCTCCCAGGTTTGCTGACTTAACTGCTAAACTATTGCTAATGTTCCCAATGGTGTCCTCATTTCAATAAACAGGCTGAGCAAAGAAAGAAGATCCATATGGTCTGAAAAGCACTGGTTGACCTTTCTGAACTCTCTGTGTCATTTATTATTACCCAGATAACCTGTTACTGCAAGAACTCTGGGTATCTCAATGAATCACCTGAACATGTTTAAATTCAGAATTCTCCAAAAGACTGGAAAAGTAGTATATAAGCCAGAAAGGAAAACATTTCTTATCTTTAGCTTTCTAGTTAATTATTTTTCCTTGAAAACATGAAAGGTTGAAGTCCCTATGCCTTCAACATCTTGTCAATGTCCTCCCTCCCTCCTAGTGTTGCAAACTAAAGCAAGGAAAGGAGATGGGAAAATAATTCTGGTGAAAAAAAATCTGTAATTATAACCATAGTATATATAAAATTTCCCTCTTATCACTCACACTGTTGACAGTTGAAGCCAAACTGTATATTCCTTTATTTACTTTCAAGCATTTGCATTGACTGCTGTGTGTATCCTTTCAGCTTCTTCCCACACCTGCTTTCTGAGTTCTTTCTGAGCTTGGGATACAGCCCTACCCAAACAGTAGGAAAAACTAGAGGCACCTGATACAGCCCTTAGGGCAGTGATCTTTTGAGGGAAAACAGATTTTATTTATGAGTCTTTCTTTATTTATGAAGTAGCTATGTGCAAAATAAAAACAGTTGGAGGGGATGGCTGAAGGAAAATGCGAGTGCCCTCTCTTAACCACTCTCTGAGCATTGCTGTGGGGCCTTTCCCTGGAAACAGCAGCTTGTGTGCTTCAGACAAGGTGGTTTGAGAGCTGCCTTGAAAACCAAAGAAGCTCCACTTCAGTTAAACACATGCAGGAGCTTCCTCTTGTCCTAGGGCAATCAAGGTCTCACTGACTGCTTAGCCCAGGATGTTCTGGCAACATTTGGGATCTCTTCAATCAGGTGGAAAATGTGACCATTAAGATGCCGTGTTTGCCTCACAAGACTTACCTCGACCAACAAGAAATCAGGTGAGCTGTTCACTTGGCTAAATGGGTAAGCCCCATTTAGATAAAAGTATAGGCAAGAAAATCCTGCAATAATGTCCACATGAACCATAACCAAAGAGGTACTACCTAAGTCCCTGACCTCGGCAGTTTCTTGGAAGCTCTAGGACCTCACATGCATTCATATGACTTGATTCCAATGGTTTCAAAAGGATGCCACAAGAGAATAATCAGGTTTGGTGCCCACTAGGTAAAAACATACTCTTACGTGTCACTAATGTTTGTTTAAAACTCTTTATAAAGTCATACTGCAAGCTATTTTTTCAGTTACAGAAATAGAGGCACAGGAATTATTTGCCCGGAGCCATATAGGCAGCTACCAAAGGGCACAAGGTTATACCCATAGCTCCCGACTCAGAGCATAGCACCTCTCTGTGTGTAACCTTTGGCCTCTTTCTTTTGTGCACATGCCTGTAGTTAATGAAATCACTTGCTCTTCATTTGCCAACAGCTGAACTCTAGGAAGAAAAGCAGGAGCAATCGGCTTGTGTTTCAACTCTGAAATTTCAAAAGGTACAATTTGTATACTGGGGTTTGTGCATATTTTAAATCTGTTATGCAAACAGTATTAACGTTCATAGATTTTAATTCGAAAATTTTATACCACATACTGTCTTTCTGGATGCATTTGAGGCTGTTTCAACTAAAAATTTCCTTAGTCTCTGAGGATGATACAACCTGTCAACCTATAGAATTTATTTTTCTGATACATTTTCCTTAGCTTTTGAAGACATTTGGAGCTTCAAATGTTTTTGAGTTTGGCCCCAGAATTATGCTACATCAGTCCAGCTTGTGATGTCAGTTTCTGATTGATTGTGACACAATGTTTTGCCAACAGTGGACCAAAACATCACCTGTAATGTTCCAGTATTTTCTCCTTTCTGCTCTTTAGTTCCAAAACAACTGGAAAAAAATCATTGATCCTGTAAAAATGGTGGTTTCATAACGGATGAGTAATCCCTCTAGATTATACTGAATTAGACTGGATCATATTGTATCAAAACCCCAATACATATGATAAGAATTTCATCAAAAAATTCTTCAATGAAAATTTTCCTCTCTTTCAACCAAATTTTTAGTGGGCTTTGTTTTTTCTTGTATTTATCTTCTGATGAATACAAGTAATTCATATGTCATGAAACATTATAGGCAGAAATTAGATCACCAGATCTTCCAAATGAAAAACAAGGGTTTACATTTTCAGAAAATTTTTATTTCTTAGGATAAGTAACCAACATACATGAAAAATGCACACATTCTTCAGAAGTTTCAGGGGGAGGCAACACCAAAAAAAAAGGCTTTGTTTCTTCAGCTGCCTTTGAAAATTTGAATGTATGTATAAGTTTCTTGCAATAACAGACAGTAAAATAGGAGAGGGTTTTTTTCTCAATGTAGAAATATCTGACTAGTGATAGTAACTAAAACATAACCAGCACACTTGCTTCATCCTAAATCACCACCATCAAAACCACCACCACCACCAATCCCAAAACCCAAAAAAGGAAAAAATAACCAACCAAAATCACATGACTGAAAGACTTTGTCTCATGTTGCATGAACTATGACAAAAGAGTGCCTTGGCTGGTTCTTGTTTACACTCCATAGTTTTGTTTCAAATGTACAAGGTGTAAAATGCTATTAAACGTTCAATAACTTCTCTTGCAGAATAAATCTTCAACTAGCTCTCTGTACACCTTATGTGCTAGGTCCTCCTCCTCTTTCCACATAGCTGCAATGACAGAGTTATGTTTGAGGTATCTCATTTCCTTTCCTTGCTAGTTTTGCAAAGCTAATGCCTAGCATTTCTCCTCTCTCTTTAGAGTCCTCACAAGTTGCAAAGTTTTGACTGTGCATGTAGATGAACCTGGAAATAACACCTTGCCAATGGTCACATTGAAGTAACTACAAAGTGATATAACCTCAGCCATTTAAGGAACTGTATCCCCATCTCCTGCACCACTTCCATAGCTGCAGCAGTCACAGCACAGCACACAGTGCTACACCCAGCAAGCTCATGAGAAGACAGTAAACCACTTGATGAGCACATGTTGCCTGAATGCCTCCTGGGGAATGAGAACTGGCCTGTGCTCTGTCAGCTGGCTCGTGTTTTGTGTCTTTTAAAACTTAAAAAGATTAGATCTCTGTAGGTAGCTGTCCCTGCACAATTTCCATCACTGGAGATCTTAAAAACAAATCTTCTATAGCTCTAATTTCTAACGAATCAAGAAGTATGTAAAGTGAGGCACAAATTAGCTTTCTGATGAAGTTAGAGTCTAATAACTGAAGGAAAATAAATGCTGATATTAAGCATCAGAGATGGGTTCCTTCAGAAATGTGCCCATATCTGGAGCTCAAATAGAACTTATTTTGCAATTTATAGAAGTTTTATTATCAGGTTTTTATTGCTTGTGCTTTACTTGCTCTTCTTTCATCTCTGAGTTGTGATACATGTGTGTCTAAAGCAGCTTAAAGCCACCAAATGAGGCTTTCTGAAAGGCATATTAAATTTTTCTGGGATCAGGTAATAGAATCAGAGAAGTCCCCTGTAAGATAAGCTCTGCAGTTCCAGAAAGGCTGGGTAAGTGTGTGAGCATGAAAATATGTAACACTGTAGGGAGGAAATCTGCATAAGAAACCACGGAGTTTTCTCTGAAAGAAAGTTCCATGCCCCAGTTACCCCATCATCAGCAGTATGGGTTGCCAAAGCACGTCAGCGTGCTATATAGAGTCTGTACTTCTCACACTTCATGCATTAGGAGAGAGGCACTGAAACTCACGTCTGCTTAAGTACCTGTGGTGTTTGTGGGGCAGACCATAATCTACTTCTCATTTTGACAGTCTCTGAGACTTCTCTGACAGCTCTGAAAACAGACCTTCCTGGCATATTAGCAGAGCCAGAAGCCGCAGTTAAATCCCACCATTACCTGCAGCTGGTTTCATGGCAAAAGCAATAGTTCCATCTTTAAACATGATTCAACTTGAACTTTCAGTTTTCCGTGAAAATGACTTGTTCTTATGTCTAGCACTAACAAGTGTGTGGTTCATAGGCACACAACAAAAATATAAGCGCCAAAAAAAGTTTATCATGTGCTAACAAGCCCTGCGCTTTACTGTCTAGTGTTCAATTACTGATGTGTTCCTTGAGAGCAACCATGTTGTCTCTCAGCATGCATTTTGCCAAGCTAAAAAACACCCTCCTTTCTAGCCTCCTCTCACAAGTTACATTTGTGATTACTTCAATCCTCCTTTCTCTATGCCTGTTCTTACTTCAGTGCCTCCTGCTTTTACCTGACTGACTGCCTGTACACAGGCATATATCTAAAAATAGCCCGCTAGCTGCCTTGCAATGGTGTTAGCAATCCTCTCTCCCTGTTGAAAACATTTGCTGAGATTTTCTTTTCCCATGCTCATATCATATTGATTCTTGACAAATATTCTAAAACTTACCATCTACATACAAATACAATTCTCATTTCCAAAGGATGGTCCTGAGCTTAAAGGAGAATTTCCTGTTTGCTCCTTGCGCTTTGCATTATTTGCTCATTTCAATTATTTCAGATCTGTTGGTAGTACTTTTTTTTTAAATTTCTGTCAAGTCTTGGCTTTTACTTCTGCTGCTGATGCTGCTCAACTATGTATTATCTGCCTGTACTGTTAGTATGCAAGATTATTACAAAACTACTAATTAATTAGTGGTCACAAGATCAGTTCCAAGGCAATTTCACTACTGCCTCCAGATGAATGCTTCGTCATACAGCACACCCAATTTTCACAGCAGAACATTGACTTAAATATACATTTCTAATGGCATGGTATTTTCCTGCACTCAAATCTTCTGTGTGGTCACAGTAACTAAGACCTCTCAAATACGAGGTAGCTCTTTATAGCCTGCAGCACATCACCCACCACTTTCAGAATATGATGAAAGATGTGAGCTGTGCAGCATCTCTCAGAAATACACCACTGCTCAGTCTGTACCTGTAAGCATGGTAATATACTTAAAAATTTGTATTTGCACAGAGCAGGGCTGTGTCTGATGCAGCTTTCCCTCTCCAGCCCGGACCCTGACCCCACCCACAGGCTGACATCTCCAAGGAGGTGCCTGATATCCAGGACTGGGGCTGCTTCTGTTTCCCCTGACTGCTCAGAATTCCTAGGGAAGTGGGATGGGCTCTGAATGGTGATGTCCTGCCCTGCCACCCTAGGCAGACACCACATCTCTTGTCCTCAGGGAACTGCTGGTCCTCACAGTGTCCTAACAACTACTGGAGTTAAGATGCAGTTCTTTGGTGTCAACTGCTATTCCCATTTCTGTCTCAACACGTGTTGTGTTCATCCATACATGTGTTCCATGGGTCTGATACTACATAATCATTTTTATTGCCCACATTTCTGCACACCACCTAAGCCAGGGCTATGAATGGAATCACTTGCATTTCTACATGCTATATTTCATATCAGCTGCGGTTTGGAAGTGAAACATTGTGTTTTGTTGGAATTAATTATTTTACTCATTTTATCTGTTGTATATTTATGCACATATAAGTATGAATATACTACCAGATTTTCCCATTAATTTTTAGAGATACCATGAGCTATTTTGTTTGAAGTTCTACAGCAAGAGAACTGTAAAATCTAAGCAGGGAAGAAATCAGTGATTTAAAAAACAACAAATGAAAGTGTGCATTTAGGTCTGGATGTAAATCAGGTAAAATATCACCATGGTTCATGTGGAAAAGGTGAAGGAATTGGAATACTTTCAGTATAAGGCAGGCAAGACATCCTGTGCTTTGGGAATGGCATGGTTTTGTGGCTCCCATGTTAGTATAACATCCAGGTCTGTCCAGCTCATAGTCACTGCACACAGATGTGAACATCATGTGCTCACAACCACACATGTTTCCTGTTTCTGAGAAAATGAAAATGTAAAAAATTTTTGGTCTAGGCTAAGTGATCAATACTGACACCAAATTTAAAGGTAAAGGATTGAGATAGTCTGGCTATAGGATGCACATTCATTTGCATTGCATATAGCAGGAATTGCAACCTCTTAAAATCATATGATTGAATGGTAGCATTATGTCCTGTCAACTTTGTATTCTTTAAGGGAAAAAAAGGAAGTTTTATTATAGATAGTCTTGGCTTCATCAGAGATGGCTGCAAAATAGCCCTGTTTGTCTCTGGGAAGGCAGCAAAGGAAAGGTTATTTCTGAAAGTGTAAACCAGTGATAACATACCTTTTGGGCTTCTTAGTATTCAAATTCTCAACCCAAGTCTAGGATAAGGGTGGGATTATGCCAGATCAGAGCTCAGAGAAATACCACTACACTAGGCTGCATCAGCCATGAAGGGAGGGGAGGGATTTGGAGCCCAGTCCCACACTAGGAAATATTAAAAGGGGGAGAAGCTGCAGTGGCAGGAATTGGGGATGCCCAGTCCATCTGTATTTCCACTTATCATATATATTGGCAAGGCAAGAAAGAAAAAAGAACTCTGCCTGTTTGTATGTTCTTGTTTTGTTTCAGTTCTAAGGTCTGGCCAGCCAATGTCCTTTTCAAGCGCGGATCTGCCTGAGGTTTGGTACTAGATTTTTTTCCTTTGAAGAGGGAGTTTAAAAAAATATATCCATTTACAAATATAAGCTAAAAGCCAATTTCTAGCATGTTCAACAGCACTTTAGACAGCTGCTTCAAATAAGATCCATTCATTAACCAGAAGAAGCAGCAAAAAAAAAAAAAAAAAACCAAACCCAGAGAATGTTTTGTGGCTGTCTGACAAACAATGTATGGTAGTAAGCTTGAAAGATCTTTTTGTACATGATACAGCAAAACTGAGAAAAGTTGGTGGATTTCAAATCAGAACACTCACCTGTTGCTCAAAATGGCCTTTTTTGCTATACCACATACTACGTATGGTACTCCTGGTAAATGCCTGGTTAGCGGATGTGCAAGTAGATTTTTGTGGGCATGCAGTAGGACACTGTTAAACTTCATGTCTAACTCATTAAGTAAAATAAAATGGGCAATTCCTCCCAGCAGATCGCTTTGCAGGAAGACAGGGAATCCATCCTGTTCTGTAAGGCAGTTGACTTCAGGGACACTCTTCAATCAAAACCCCAGTCTGTCTCTCACACTTCCTCTGGCCTTCAGAGACCAGACTCCATAGACCATATAATGCCCTCCCAAAGTGGGAGAATAAGCTTTGTCTGCCACTGATGGTGTCCTGACTGGCACAGAGGTACAGCTCCATCACAGTTCACATTACTAATTTCCCAGAGATCTAAAGATGTGACGACCGAATCAAAGCCACTCCAGCACTGAATGCAGCAGCAGACAGTTTTACGAAAAATGAGAGTCCTCATACATTTGTTCACTATTTTTGCTTCTCAGTCACATGAATAAAACCCTAGACTTTTGAAAACCTTTTTCTTTCCCCCTTGTTTTGATTTGTTTCCCCCTGCCCCCCCATATAGCAGATGCAGTTGTTTTGGATACAGATTGTGGGCTGGTAACCCAATTATGAACAGGAAAGCTAGCATTATGTTAATAGAATAAAAGTCTATGACACTGTGAGCATCACCAATAAACTCCTGTGGTAAAGAAGGTACAATGGTACTTTTTTATGGACCTCTTTGTCTTATGTACTTTTTAAACTCCTCATATTATCTATATCCCTGTAGAGAGAATAGCTGCTTACTACGAAAGAATTTACAAGACCGTAGCTTTTATTATCATTTAAATTACCAGAAACATTAAGGCATCATTGGTGACAACAATAACAACAATAGTAATAACTAGCCAAAGTAGGAGGGAAGTAGTATTTTTCCATTATCTGTTCTTTTTCATTTTTCTGCCTTGAAATGAGAAAAGAACAGTTCTCTTCTATCTTGAAAACGTTTCACAATATTCATCCTTCAACCTTACTCAAAGACTTATTGAAAGATATGCACCTTAGTCCTATATATTTGCTCAAATAAGTAGACTTTCACTGAAATACATGGAATATTGCAATTGCATGAAATTAACCTACCTATCTATCTATATTCAGAATGGAATGTTAAGTAAATAATGTTACTGCAGCTGAGTAATTCAGTACTAGGAAAAAATGTTTCTGATTTATTTTGCTATTTTTTTCTGCCTGAGTACTGGGCAGCCCATTCCTCAAGTTTATTGTTGCTTGATAAAGAATACAATGGGGGAACAAATCTTGAAAGCCAATTCTGCAGCTATTTAACTTTACACTTTTTGAGTGGGTTTCTGACAGCTTGTTAAATTCAGCATCAGAATAAGACTGCAGACTCCTAGTCTGGAGCTGCTGTTAAGTGACTCATTAAGAACATTTAACAGTCAGAATTTAGACTGTTCTTTAACATTGATTGATATAAAGCATATGATTTTTTTTGTTTCAACGAACACAAGTGTATTCCAAAGTCTACAACTCATAATAGCAAATATAAAATTGCTTTCTGAATACATTTTATTTTGAGCAAACCCAACGATATTCACCTGAAGATCTTCCTCTGTAAATTCCCTCAGATACATCTTGCTTGATATGGAAATCCTTGCCCAGGAGAACTTTATCAGAGAAAAAGAACATTATGCCCTAATTGACAAAAAGCATTATGGTGATTTGAAGAAGAGTCAGTTTAAAATCATCTCATCCAAAAGTTAATATCTAATTTTGGACTGAAACATTTTGACTAAGAAAAGTAATTTTTTACTTATCTTCATTATTTGCTTTTTCAAATTACAGTCTTTCTAAGTATGACTTTTTATTAAATTATTTGCCTAGCCAACAGCATGGCAGAAAATATTGAGATTTTGATGAAATGCAGAGTAATACACAAGGGAAACTTCCCATGTAAGCAGGCATAAATTATGATAGTTTTTAAATTACCTATCATAATTCAGAAAATATTTGACTGCTTCTCTGAGAACATTGGTGCATGATCTGCAATTATCATAAATGCAAATCTAGTGTTTGAAGTTGTTAGGAATTGTATGGGTAGCAAAATAGAAAATATCATTGCACCGCTTCATAAATCCATAGCATGCTCACATCTTAAACACAATCCAATTCAATCTATTTGGAAACACTACTATGTAGTTTTAAAGTCACAGTAAGGGTGATTAGAAATGCAGAACAGATTCCATGTGCACGTATCCTGTGGCTCGTAATTTTGGAAAAGGCAGGACTGAAGAAAGTCACCAAAGAGGTCTATACAATCTTAACTAGCAGACCAGCAGTAATTGCAAGCTATTTGGAGCGTAAGAACTAGAGGTGCCCCAACGCTTTTACTAGAAAGAGCAACAAATAAAATTGCTTTTACACAAGTCCCAAATAAATTGCAAAACTCATTATTGCAAGACGTAGAGGTGAGAGAGAGTTTAAACATATTCAAAACTGTTTCAGAAAATTCCTGGGGGAAAATCTGCTGGTGTGGTGTTAAATGTGATGGAAGTGGTACAACACATAGCATTTGGCAGTTCTAAAGAAGGTGGCTAATGGCATCCTCTCTATTCCCTGTTTCTTACATTCACCCTGAATATTTGCAGCTGATCCCTGCAGGAAGGAGCATTTGAGGCTGCACAGACTTTTGATGTGACCCAAAACACCACTTCATAGATCCTCAAGAAATACAGTATTTCCCTAAGAAATACCTTCAGGTTTCTTTGGGAGCCAAACTGAATGATTCTCTTCACTAATAGTATACTCGCTATTCTAATTTATTCTTATTTTATTTTGTGATCTCTATTATGATGACAGCAAAATAACAACTAATCAAAGTACTTCCTATTGCCAAGATTTCCAAACACTGCAGTTGTAAAAACAATAATTTAAAATTCAGCAACAACCTTGGTGAACACTGTGTTTAAAGCTGCTGATAACACAGGCTTCATAATTATCACACATGTTTGCAAGAGTTAGGTCCTGCAGCCATCAATATAGATCTTTACAAAGAATATTTTTAATAAATTCAACTGCTTTTGCAAGTGGGTTTGCATTTCTTAAACATGTGTGGAGTCTGAAAATGAGTAGAATTCTCTGGTTTGTGTGATTGTAAATTTAAGCAATGGCTTGTGATAGTTACTTTCTCTTAATTCTTTTTATAAACCAGATTGCTGAAATTAGCAGTTTCTGAATAGTCTAGTGTTCTATGAGATGTGTTTTGTCTCTCTTCTTTCGCTCAGTGGCTGTGAATCAGTTTTTTGGGTTGAATAAACAATACTTCATTGGTATCAGTGATGCTACAACGGTTTACACCTGCTGAAAATCTGATCCTTCCAGTTCAGATGGGAAAGGGAGATCGTGGAGGCAGCAGTTCTCCCTTATGCTCTTTCAATGAGTTTTTTGAACACTAATGTTGCTATTAACAGAATTTACAATAAGCTTGGTAAAGATGAACTGCAGTCACATCCGTTTCTCCCAGTGCTGACACAGCTTCTCCATGCAAACTTCATTTACACAGGGGCCAGGGAAGTGCAGGCATAAAATTATTATGACAGTCATGTGCTTTGAGCCGCTTCTGTTGCTGTCAAACTGTAGAGAGGCAGAGAAGACTGGAGGAAGCTCATACAAGAAGATTTTGGCCCGCTTTTGCCACAGGTTTTGTTTGTTCAAGTTTCTTTGGATAAAATGTTTCTCTGGGACAGCTTACATGAAGCAGAAAGCTTCCTGGGAGCTGGGATTCGAATCATCCATGTAATGCTCTGGTACAAGTATTTCACCCCATGTAAACCCTGCAATCCATGGTTTCATAACAGATTTGAAGTCCATTATACTTTTGCCATGGAGTTTTTATGGACTTTTATACAGGAATCATTTTCAAGTCATCAAAACCAGCAAGGAAAAGATGTAAACGACTCTCTCTTTCACTCCTCCTTCCCTCCAAAAACTCACAAAAACAACACAAACCCAGAAATTTAGTCCTTCCAAAATATCAGGGTCTGCAGTCTGAAAATCTGTAAATTTAAAACTTCTTCAAGTGGGAACCATTTTTGCCAAATGTTAACATCAGAGGCAAAGCAAATCCTAATCACCTCCTGTTCTCTCCTAGTCCTGAAAAGCAAGGTTAAATAGTTGGAGCAGTCTTCTGGAAAGCTGAAAAGTGTCAGACTCTAAGAGTTCCCCTGGAATTGTTACTGACATCTTGCGTTTGAGGATTTCCAGTCCTTTCACATTGAATTAAACATAGCGGGAGCTAAGGGCAGCCAGGAACTCTCTGAAGAAAACCTCAATGATTAGGAGCTATGGGCTGCATTTACAAAGGTCTGTAGTTGCCTTAAAATGCTGGTGGATGTCTGGCCAGAAGCAAGTAGGCACTCAACAAATCAGGATGTGCAGGAAACTTCTCACAGCATGCCTGTGTGTAAGTTCAGAGACTAAAGTTAAAAATCTATTTTCTACCATGGTAACATCATAATATAATCTTCCCTGTGATACTGGGATACTTTTCTCAGACAGCGAAGGAATGACTGAAAAACTCCTTCAAGGTACTGAGCACCCCTGCTTCCCACCCAAGTCCCTTGTACAAGGGAGAGGAAAACTCAACAGGCTTCTCATCAGCAAATGCCAAATTGTGAAAGCAACTGGAGCCAATGTGAATTTTCCTGGAAGAAAAGATTTAGCACTAACTGATTTATAAATTCAAAGCACAACTTATTAATTGATCTATTAACGGTTGACAGTGAGGAATTGTTAGTTGGTAGGAAAACAGAAGCATCTGGCAGCAGCTTTTGCATTTTCCCGTGTCTTTTTGACCCAAATACTACAAAAACACAGTCCTTTTTCTGGACTGTTAGTGTTTTCAAAATGACAATCAGGTGTTTCATTCCATCCACAGGTCTTATGTCTTTCCCTTCTTCTCATATTCATGTGCTCAGCATTGTGAGAACTTGATCTAATAACTTCTCAGATTTGTCCCTTCCCCCCTGCCCTGCCAGATATAAGCATTAGATCCTGCTCTTCTTATTCTCATTTAAAAAGACAAGACTATCTCCTGCAACACTTTTTCATACCCTTTGGTCTGGTATAAGCAATGTGATGAAGACTAGAGGAAAGGGAAACTCAAATGCCTCCTGCACCAAATGGCACCACAAAAGATCTTTGAATATCCTTACCAAGGCCTTATTCAGGAATGTATGTGTGAAGTGTCAAATACTGTAAGACCATAAATGCTGTCCTTTGCAGAACTTCCTGGCTGCCCTGCAGCCCCACACATCTCAGGAATTGGAGCACATGCCCAGGATTTCACCACCCTTTCTGGGAGAGGGATCCCAAATGTTGTATAGCAAGGGCACCACTGTTTGCAGTTTCTGACTGGATAATTTCAGTCCCAACAAATCTTTGACTTTTTTCCTCTCCCTCTTGCTCCCTCTAAATGATGCAAAGAATGACTATTTCAGACACAATCCTTTGAAACCTGAGGCAAAAAAACAAAGATATGTCAAACAAGAAAAAGAAAGTAAGAGTACACTGCACAATCTAGGAAAAAGGGACAGGCACCACTGAAAAACCTCCTCTTTGCTGTATGTTTGGTTTTGTAAAAATAATAATTTAAAATATGTGCTTACTAGTCTTTTTCACATGAACTTACGTATTTATTCAAAGTGTCTCTTCACTTTCTATAGAAGTAGCATATTATGTAACACACATTTTGATTGTGAGGTCAAAACAACTAAAATTTCAGAAAACACTGGTTAGGATTTTCTGCACAATTTTAATATGGAACACTTGGATATATGAATTAGGGGATATTTCCAATTATATTTTCACATATTATCCACAGCTTTACTTATCCGGGTTCTATCTTTTGTTCTTTGCCTTCCCTTACTACTACTGCTTTGAATTGTTCCTGGGTTTTTTCTTAACATATATTTGACATTTACGTCACCTGTACCTTGCTTTAGTATTCCCTTTAGAATCTCCATCATAACCTTACAAAGAACATACGTATTTTCTTGTACCTTGCAGCTAATCCATCCATGTAGAGGATAATAAAAACACAAAAGCAGAGAAACAAATCCAAAACAGATAGGTATACTCTTGCATAGTTCCTCAAACTGAAAATAATTTTACTCAATTGAAAAATTAAAAAGAAAAAAGAAAGATGCTATTGGCACTCCCAAATAACTTTTAGGAAAGTTATGGTTTGAATGAAGAGAAGATTTGAGGATGGAAACTACCCAGATACATTAGTTTCAGTAATTTTGCCCAGCATTTCCTTTATAAGACACTCAGCTTGCATCTCAAACTGATTTTAATATAAGAAGTTAGAGATCATCAATCAGATTAAGATGGTTTGGAAGTGAATTTTAAACAGGATATTTTGTGCATATCTATACTGCATTTAGACACACTAATAATACACTCTGTCTTGGGAAAATATCTTCCCATTCTGTTATATAAAGATTCCTAAGCCTCATAATACTGTATTTTACTTCAAAGATATATCCTCCCACACCTTCTGAATGAGGCTGGTTTTGAAACCTACACTGTGTTAGTCCCTATCCATGCAATATATGCAGGTAATATAAAGGCTGAACAGGTGCCAGTATAAAGGAATACACCTCAGATGGGATGGTTTCAACCTACTGTGAATAAACCTCTTATAACTGTTATGAAAAGTCTGTGGGTCAACCCACTAAGTAGGCTTTTTAAATTATGACTCAGTTTCTTTAAAAACACCATTTTCCAAGAGTATGTTTTTTCTCTCTTTTTAGAATCTAAATATTGCCACCCTCTGTTCATCTCCAAACTTGCATAATCACATTGAAAGGCTTTCTCATACGGTACATCCCCAGGCAACTCACTCCTTAGCAGAGGAGGCCAGCACAACATGGCTTAGAAGGGAAGATGTTCCAGACTATTCTCAACTTGGATTCTGTGAGGACTTTCTGCTTAAGAACAGAATAGAATAGACTTTGTGATTAGATGTTTTTATTATTATTACCACAATTTGTTTGGCTAATAGTAGCATTCAGAAGCCTGAAATATGTACTTGACGTTGCACAAGTTCAAGATAAGCCCCTGTCTTGGAAAGGCTAAGAATGTATGACAAAAACATGAAGAAAGAAGAATGTTCCTATTTCATGGATGAGGAGCTAAAACTCTATAAAAACAAATTCAGATTTCTAAGGGGTCTTTGACATCTAAAGATACAACGGACTTGGTAAAAATTCAATGGTTCATCAAAATCACTGACATCCTCTTTATCTTTAGGTGTCTGCATAGATTTTAACTACTGTCTACAAGTTTTAGTTCATTTCCCTTAATATTACCCATCTAAAAATGAATGTGCAGAAGAAACTCTGCCTGGCTTCCTGCTACAGGCTGTAAGGACAGACAGATATCTTCACTGACTGATTCAGACAGCACTGTGCTGTTCAGCAGAAAATGACTCATGGTTTCCATTGCCCATAGAGGCTTGTCAAATATAAAGTAACAGATCACACCTGCAGCCCACAAATTCCAAACTGTTGACTCATTTCATAAGCAAAAATTCAGTAGCTTTCCTATGGACACAGTAGCATGGTGACTCCATTCTGTAAACCACAAAGATAGGCAAAAAAATTTTTATAACAACTCAGACTCCAAGTTTTATAAATCACCAAGAAAATTGTAGTGTCTAAGGTCATGTGAAGATAAAAGAGCAAATAAATCAGAGGCTGCACTAACCCGTTAGCCACACGCAAGGAAAAAATCCAGTCAAGCAATTGGCTTTAATCACAATGTGATGCTGCCATGTGTTTAGTTAGTAATTATTAATCTCAGCTGTGAAATGTTCCGGGCAAGAAGGTTTGAAGGGCTACCAAATAATCTCTTCTGAATTTCACCTGTGATCCCTTTGGAAAAAACACGTATTTTCCCATGGGTCATGATCAAGACTTAATCTACATGTAGTTATTCATAGCTCCTGCTTGAGTTTGAGTGTATCTCCCAGGCCAAATGCTAGGGCTCCTGCTGAGGCTTGGTTGCTCAGTGCCACAGTTTCCTCCAACAGCAGTCTTAGCAGCAGAAACAGTGACTGATTTTATTGTCATTGGTGCTGTATGTTTATTTTCTGGAAAGGAGCCATTTTTTTTAACCTAACTCAGTTGAAAAACAAGGACCCACAATTGCAGTTGGATGTGCATCATGCAGAGGTTGGAATGCCTTGCCTGCATCACAGAAAAGCATCTTTCCTTAAAGATAACTTCAGGGATAATACCAACAACCAGGTTAAAACCATCTTAAAAGGAAGGTCACCACAGTCCTTATTGGACAGAGCAAATTACTCCAGTGCTTTTTTCTTTCGGCTATGTTTTTGTGCACTGACCTTTGGAAAGTATGGTTAAATACCCTTTAGCAGCAGTTGTAAAGCACAGGTTCATTGCATGGACACTGAATTCATTAGGCAGCTCTGTATAAATTAAATTTACTTCCTGGGGGGGGGTGGTGGTATGCAGCTAATGGTACTGAGGAGAAGTGTGGCTTATTCATTCGGTGTGCAGCATAGAATACACCAAAATTGAAAAGAAGCCCTCCTGCCTCTCTGCAGAGACACAGCTGCCCTTCTATACTCTGCTGGAAGAGACCATGCAGACCATGAGAGAGAAAGATTATGAAGCTTTTATGAAGCTACACAGATTTAGCCCAGGTAAACGTCTCATTCACTGCCAGATTTTGCACTTTCATGTGAGAAGAACATCAGGCCAGATCTGAGCCTCCCCAGTGTTTGAGCTCCTTCCAGAGAAAGTGGAGCAAGCAACAGTGAAGTCCCTTGTAAACTCCTAGGAGCCTTCAGCATCTTTCCATCATCTCTCCAGCATAGGGGAAATCTACCTGGAGTTTGGCCCTTCAGGTTGTTTTTCTTCTTTTGGATCACTAGGTTTAGGCATGGGAAAGGTTTTGATTCTGGCAAGTGCCATTCTCATGATGGCAACAATTATTGAAGCAGAAGGCTTGTTGAACACTCCTAAACATCTTTAGAGCTTAGATTTATCTATTTTTTTTCCCCAAAAAAATTATTCCCCGGCTGAATCCCATCCACTAAGACTGTCAGTGCTGTGCTGGTAAAAATGTCCTCTGCCTAGCTGAGCACCCATCATGTAAATATCTGTAAACCTTTAAACATCTTGAAACTGCCTAGCAGTTTCAGATGGATTAGCGTTCAGGATCACTTTTAGTTTTTACAGACCAGTTTGGTAATCTCCCATGACAACACTTAGCTCTGTCTGAACATCAGAGAAGGGGGAAAAGAATGAAGGATTAACAATAAGAATAAAATTAATCAGAGAAAAGCTTAGGTAATTAATTATAAGCAACCTGCCAGTTGTGGCAACTGTAGAATGGTTACTAAAATTATGGAAGAGAAAAAAAACCACAGTTTTGAAACAAGCATTAAAAATTCACATTTCAGTTGCAATCCTGACACTCAAACCTGTCGAACTTCTCTAAGTGATCCTCTAAATCTGTTCCCTTCTACACTTTAACAAAACAGTAGGAACTAGCAGATGGGAGAGTTATACTTTGCTACACAGTCCCTTCCCTTAATCACATTTAAGAAGCTGATGGCTGTCAGTCCCCACAAAGAAAATTTGCAAGGCTCCACAGTGTGTTTTGTCTTCAGCAGCATTGACTGGATACACACTCTACATACTTCCTCCAGTGGCTTGAAGATCATCACTTGGAGCCTTGCTATCCATGCATGTAAAAATGACATCTCAAAATGTAACTTGACATATTGTATGCTCCTAAAGAAGGGACAATTTACATTCTCTTCTTTACTTCCCCCATGTCAAACTTGATCCATCATTTAAAGTAGAGTAATGATCTTCCTTAAATATTTATGCTTGTTTTTAGGAAGAACTTAAAAAATACTGGGTGCTGTACTTGCTCTTGCTCTTTCAATTCAATGTTGCTGTGATGGTGACAGGTGAAGCAGGTACTCTGACACAAAACCTGGGCAAATACAAACTTCAAACTGTGAATTCACTTAAGCACAAAAACATGCTCAAGGGAGAAATCTCTCTTCTTCTCCCTTTCTGTGGGTGGGGAAGCTGGAGCATCTGGGGCTGAAATGGGGACAAAGGACTAAGTGAACTGGGTACCAGTCTCTGCATTTAGGTGAGAGGATGATCAAGGACCTTGGGCTCATCCCACGCTTTGGCTTCAGCACATGCCACCATCTCATCACCTAAATATTCTGTAGCATACCTTGATCTAGGATGGACTTTGTCAATGTCTCCTTGAATTTTCATGGGCTAGCTAAAGAAATGCAGTCCTTATTATACTACTGTAAAAGGGGAATTAAATCAATGTTCTTTAATTAAAATATCAGTTTGGATTCATTTGCAACTGAAATCTTTCCATTTAATTCCAGTGTGAGATCCACAAAGCTGTCCAGAACTGTTAAGTTTCACTTCCACCTCAGGAAAAAAATCAAGTTTGAATTAGTTTAGTCCAAGGCTTATTGTTCACTTTTTAACATCAGTTTTGGTTCAGGTTCAGTTTGGGAAATGAGTAATATTTCAAATTTTCCTTTAGAGGTAGGTTTACTTCATGCTCTTACTATTAAGCATTGTTCATGCATTATTACAGATCTGTCTTAGCAAAATCTAATTAGCAGTCCTGTCATATTAGAACATGTCTCAAGTATGGTTTCAGAGAGTCTGGTACTATCCTGCTGTCTATACTTCCTTTCATCCAGTAATGGACTAGAGTGCACTTACTAAATGTGCAGACAACATAAAACTTGGGGGGGCTGCAGCACTCCAGAAAACACTAACAGAATACAAAGCAATCTTTGCAAAAAGGAAAATCAGTCTGGAATTAAAGTTACCATGAAAGGAACTCGAGTGTAAGATACTCCTGCAAGTTATGCAGGAATACTTCACTTCAGATAGGACAGAGAACAGATGGCCAAGTGTTCACTCTACAAGAAACATTCTTAAAAGCATCGTGGGTCCCAAAGTGAATTTTAATCATTTGTGACATATTATGGAAATCAAAAGTTCCCAAACTCTAATGTCACTGTTTGGTGTATGAACAAGGAAATTGCATATGACTCTGAAAATAATCCTTCTATTCATGAGACTTCAGCTGGGATACTGATTCTGGTTTCAGGCATAGGATTGCAAGAAGAGTGTGGAACATCTGGTCTGAGAAGACCAATGAGAATCAGAAGGCCAGAGGTCTAAAATTATGACACAATCAGGAAAAAAAAACACTAAAGGAGATAAAATGAAGGAATGAAGGATTAATCATCTCCAATAAAAGATGTCAGAAAAACTTAACGTGAAAAGCAAAAGCATCCTGCAAGCAATAAAGGATTAATCTGTCTGTGCACCTGGTGGATAGGGACAGGGGTTAATATATTAGGAACTAAAGGAAATTTTCTAACTGTAAGGTTAGTGAAAGACTGGAGAATTTTACCATAGGTAGCAGTTCAATCTTTTCCCTGAATTTCTTGAAGAACAGATAACACAAATGCCTGACAGGAACGCTTTGGGTAGAGCTAATTCTGCTTTGGAGTTAAAGGATGGGTTGTGATGACCTTTTGAGATGGCTTCCAGCTCCCTCTTAGCTCTAGTCTCTGTTCATTCCACCATTTCTATGTACCTACAGCAGTATATCTGAAGGCAATTAAAACATTAAGAAGCACATTTTGTATTTTTTCCTCCTAAAACTAGCAAATTAATGTTACCAATAAAAATGGTTTGCTCACCGCAGTCCCTTAGTGTGTTCTAATTACAACACTCTGAAATATTTGTGCTTCATATGGGAGCTCTGCTTACTACTGAGATCCAAACTTGTGTCATCTGCTTTTTCATAGCTAAATCTGCAGGCAGCAGTAGGAACAAGACCAAGTCCAATCTTCATGAGACCAACAGCAAAGGAAATGAGATCTCAACCATTAGTTATCTTGGCATAAATAAGTGTATATCTTTCCCAGACTAGCAAAGTAATCATGGATACAGGATACAGCACTACAGCTATTATTCTGCCTAGCCCCTGCTTGCATTGCCCTTTACCAAGTATCACTGAGCACATTAGGCAAAACTCATCTTCCCTGACATTTCCCAGTGCAGTTCTAGCAGGTAATGCCTGTGTTAAATTGGATTCTTTCACTGGAAATGTCTGCTAGGTTCCTGAATTACAGCAGAGTACCCCTGAGCCTGCTTGCCAGGACTTCAGCCCCCATAGAGACTCAGCCAGCCCAAGCTGTTTGGCAGCTGAAAGCAGGTTTTGTCATCTCGGTTATGCAGCAACTGCTCCCACGTTGGCAGAATACAACTCTGGCACACATGCACAGGCTTTTCCTGGTCATACTTGCAAAGGCTCCTGGGAAGGTGCCTAGATAGAGTCAGGTTGTTGATACAGAGCACAGACTTAAAACAGCATGGATGCCAGAGTAGCCCTCAGAATGTTCGTACAATGAGGGACATGCCTCATCAGAGGCAAAGCCTTTTTTGCTCTGCCCTGACCTGTGCTCTCTTCAAGGGGCCATTCCTGGCTCCTTGTCTTCTGCTTTCACAGCCACTTCAGGGTTCTGGGTATCCTTGTGCACGAGCCTACAGTTGGTCTCTCTTAGACAATGACCTTCCCAGAAGAGCTGCAGTTACATCACCTGTGCCATGTCACCTCAAGACAGGTACTTTGCCTTGTCAAATTGGAGGAGGACCATGAGGTTCCCACACATGACTGGGCAATGAGCGGTCCCAGTTCTGTGATCAGTTCTCAGGGTCCAGCTCCTGGCTCCCAGAGTCCTGCCCCTTGGATGCCGACATTGTTTGGCTTATTTACTGAGGGAACAGCAATAATCTTCCAGGCAAAATGAAACCAATGACTACACCTGTACTCACAACAGTGGATACTCTCAGCACCTAGTGCAGTCTCCGCGAATGTCTTACAGTTAACTGCTCACATACTTCCAGTAAAAGAAAATACCTTCCTAGACTTACCCTACAATTTTACTCTATATCCAATATACTACCTGGCCAAGAAAAACAAATAAAAATAGAGCATGCACCAATCTTTTAAACCGGAGAGAGAGAAAGAAGAAATAAGAAGAAAATAAAAGGAACTGTTAATTATTCCAGCCCTTCTGGCAGGCAAAAAATAGAGTAAATGTTAGGAGGGCATACCTCAGAATTCTTGTCTTTTATATGGAAATATGGAATGTGCTGTTAACACTAGATTAACTGGTCTGAATTAATAAAATACAAAACCTGAACATTTATTCAAAAATCAGGCCAACCTTCAAGCTGCCTTGAGGTTCACAAACAAAACCAAAGACTTGTATTACCTCCCATTTACATTATTTCTTGGGTTTGATCAGCCATGAAACGCTTCAGTGCCTGGTCTCTGCCTAAGCAAAACCCAGTCATGCTGGAATGCCTCCAGAAAATCTTCACACATCCATTCAAATGTTGCACTCTTGGGAGACCCAGGTAAATGGGATAAGCTTGCAGATTCTTTCACCTTTCATAAGCTTTCTGTCTTTGGTAATATTTCATTTTCTGAATATTTCTTTACTTCAGCACAGAGAGCAAATGCTAAGGATGTGCCATACATACTAACCATTAACGAAACTAGGTTGAAAGAGAAAGCTTTTATCAATGGAGTTGAAAGGGGCATTAAGAGAATTCCTTTTAATCAGGGGAAGGAGGAAAGATTATCCTTCCTTTCTGACTATCAGTGTTTTTAATATGATGTAAACTTCTCAAGACTACAGTGAATTATCAGCCTATAGTTATCTCTCTTATCTTTTTCCCTTTATTTTATTGGCCAGTGGTATCTTTCTTGGCCTAAGAAAGGCAAAATAGGTTCACAGTATTCTTTTTTCCAAATATTATTAATACAGTATCTTGTAGGGAACCCACCAGGCTGTCCACTACCTATTTACAAAGACTTCTTCTTTTGCAACATTCCTTTCCTTTTCCATATGCACTCTCCCACGGGAAAGGAAAGCAAACTCATCTTTAACAGAGAGTCCCTGCCAGAACCGGAAGCAGGAGAAATGTGTGTTTCTGAGTATACACTGAAACTGAGGGTCCAGGATGTGAGAGAAAGAAATTACAGATAATTTTATTTTCATTTAAATATAATACTTCTATTATACTAATGTATATATTTCCCAACATGCATCACAATTAAAACATTGTTTTGAATAATAAACGATCATGTTTACTAATTTTGCTCATTTAAAATGTCTAATACATGGGAGTTTTGAGATAAACTGAAAGCCAAGGATTGAGAAGCTAAAATAATGGTTTTTCTAAATGATACTGACAGTGGCTCACAAAAGTGAGATTTGTTACAGCAACTGACTGTGGAGGAAAGTTTCCCACTGCAGCATAAGAAAACTGAAGTATTGTCCATTGAGTCACAATTTACTTCAATGTTTTCATTAAAAGATATCAGGAGATAAAACATAAAATACCAGCTACAATATCTTTTTGTGTGGCACAGAAGACAAAAGTTTCATCTTGTGAGTGTTCAGGATTTTCAGCAACAAGCAGCTAAATCTCAGCTCTTGTCACCTCCTTCACCCTTTCCTTTCACCCCTCCGAATATCCTGGTGCCTCTGTTAATGACAGAGGTCCTCTTGCATGTTGCCACCGTAAGCATGTCCATGAAGGTTGTATGAATCAGCACTCATCTCATTCTGGCTACAATTAAAATGCAAGTCCAACAGGAAGTCTCAAAGGAATTTCCAACAATAACTGCTCTGAAAATCCGTCACACCCTCTCCTCGGAGATCTCAGAGTCTTTGGGGAATAAATAAGTTTAATACTTTATTGCACAGATAGGCACCAGTGATTTGCTCATGGTAATATGGAATATCTGTTGAAACTGGACTAGAACTCCAGTGTCTCACCCTCATTTCCATCTTTAACCCTAAACTCACCTAACTTTTATGAAAGAAAGAGTGAGCATTTCAGATGGACTAAATTAACAGTGACTGAAAATTGCCAAATTGATGGCCCTTGGTGCAGACTTCGTATTACCGTGGGTTTCTAAAACATCAATTTTGATGGTCAGAGCAGGGAAGTCAGACCTGAGAGGTACAAGAACTGTGTTGCACCAGCAACAAGGCTGAATTACTCCACAGAGGATGGTATAAAAGAAAAGCAGATAGACAGTGCTATTAGGTAATGGATTAGCTTACCATAATGTCAAATTTTGAGGCATACCGGTGCAAACTAATTTAAAGAAAATGGTATATCCACAGTAGGATGTTCTAAGGGGTGCATGCAGATAGGTAATTCTGAACCACAGTCCTGCTAACAAGATGACAAAATGAGGAACTGCAGGATGCTATGGGTAACTAAAGGGATGTAACGCATGTGCAGATCACCTTGGACACATCTAAGGGGTAGCACATGTAAAACTGTAGGACACTGCATGCAACAGCTGGCAGGTGCGAGCTGGGCAGAACTGATAACCAAGGTAAGAATTACCAGAGCATCCCTATCATGATTACTAATTAAAGGTATATAAAGGTAAATTAAAGGAAAAGCAGTGCTAGAGGAAAAAGAATAATCAGGGGTTTTCTTCTTTGGGAAGGGGAGAACAGGAAGGACTTCATGGTGAACAAATGGAGAAAAAGGAAATGAAAAGTGAAGCTATTCTAAAGATTGAAGCTGATATGCTTCTTTGTTCAGGATGTTCACCCTAATGTTGACCAGGGGGTATCTCTTGTCAGTTCACTTCTTTCCCTATTTCACAGCTGCCAGTGCACTGGAATTTGAATCTATCCTGAAAGCAAAGGTGGATGCTGTGTGTTTGAAAGCCAAGACTTTCAAACTAGGAGCTATGCTAAATTGATGAAAGGTTTGCCTGCTCTAAGAACACTGCACAAAGTTACAGGCCTTTTAGAGCATGAAAGATGCCAGCAAATTGGAAAGGACTCAGGGAAATGCAACAGCAAATTATTAGGAGACAGATGGACTCCTGAAAAAAAATTATTAAAAGAATTGAATAGGAGAGATAAAAGGAGGTCATGCCAGGCAAAGACTGTAAATAACAAGGAAAGAATAAATTATTTAAGACTGTAAAAGGAAATATAATCCACTGCCACTGAATAATACTGAGCAGAGGAAATTCCAGTCAGTAAATCTGAAAATAAATATTTTTTCTGGTCCAGTAGGTTGAAGAATAGTGTCCCAAAGGACATGATGGATATAGTGTATGTCCTGAAGAAATTTAAACTTAGAATCATAAAAACCAAGAAGAATAGATGTCAGCAGGTCTGGAAATTGCGAGCAAATTGTGTTTGCTAAGACACTTCCCTATTTCTCCTTTTTCACATCTTTATTGTGACAACACTTGCAATGCATGTATATGTATGTTTTATTGTTATTATTATTTAATGTATGTGTTCAGGAGAATTTCCTTAACTTGCTAGCTAAATATTCATCAAAAATTGTCATTCCATTAGTAGTATTTTTATTGTAATTATATTATTTCAAACATTTTGAAGACTAAGATTGATCCCTCATATTTTGAAGTTCAACCTGAATATCTTAGAAAGGTTAATGATTCATTCTCCTTGATTAGATGATCACTTGCAATGCAAATATTAGTATGTAAGTATTTAAATTTCTGAATTTTGAAAAAATGCATGCATGTAGCTTTGAAATTTGCCTTTCAAGCTTGTGCCAGTTGCAAAATAATCAGGTGGTAACACCAAGTGAATGCACAAGAGACCTGCACTTAATCTTAACAGAAATAAACTGATTAAATGTATTTATTCACAAAAAACCTTTTTTGCAGGGTTTGCCTTGCTCTAATTTAATTATACAGCACTCTCATTCCTGCTGAACAATAAAAATTGCTGCAATTTTTCAGTAGATACACAATCAACCAGGATGCTCAGGAGTGATTTGAAGGGGTGGGGGATTCTGGAGTAGGCCCTGTGGCCATAGCACAGGAGAAAATTTAAATCCATGCCTTTTCAAGGTAGCAAAAATAAAATATTTTCTAAGAATGAGAGACACTTTCAATTGTCTCCTGAGCAAAGGACTTAGGACTGTCAATTGTTGCATCTGGCCAAATGGGCCCTGTAAAGGCTTAATCCCACCACCATACCCAAATACAATCATAGTAGCATAGAATGGTTTGGGTTGGAAGGGACATTAAGGATCATCTATTTCCAAGGCTCCTTCTATGGGAAGGGACACCTTGCACTATACCAGGCTGCTCAAATCAGTTTGAGCCTGGATTCCATTGTTCAGTTGTCACCTCTAAGACTATTATATCCCACATGGCCTAGTGGTTCCACTGCTCTGGGGTCATATATTTCATTTTAAGTGTAAAAGCATAAAACATATTACTAGGTGTAACATATAAATGACTGGTCCTCATTAGCCTACCAGTTTCCTTAAATTAGCTTGTGGAAAGCCTGGTGAAACTTTCCACCTAGGCAGCAGAACCCACATTCTCCTCTCATTTGCCTTAAGATAAAGTCAGAAATACTGCAGCAACTTTAACAGAGTTACTACTGATTTCCATCAGTGAAACTGTAGGCAAGGTTTGGTCCTTGAGATTCAGCGACTCTTTTCACACAGAGGAATCTACTACTCCTACCACACACACTAAGGCAGAAAATCATTTATACTATAAATAATAGCAATAAATCAATAATGAGGCCTATATAGATTTGGTATACAGATCTTCCAATAAGAGTACAACAAATACTCACAGACTTAGTGCCTCTGCGTCATTGCTGGGGCAGGTAAGCCTAAAAAAATAAAACTGAAATTAAGTGGTCCGGTTTTGTTTTCTCTTTTCAGGTCAGTGTCCACAGTTAAGTCAAAGAGACATAGGATTACATATCATGTAAACAAATGAGTCCAGATATTTAAATCCCCAATTCATAGTGTTACAAAATTTGGGATACATGACTTTCCTGGGGATGTAGAAACAATAAAAACCCCAAGCTAGGAAGTCGCATTGGGCATGCACTAATTAGCTTTATGTAAGCTGCTGTGTCTACAGAGCCTTAAGCATCACAGCCTGTATTAATCCAGGCCTGAATGCCCTCCATGCAGACTAAATCAGTCCAGTTTCTCTAATTGTTTCAAACATGGCTGACAACACAGTCAGGGCTGCACTGTGCTCAAGAACAACGGTAGCTCATTTAGAGAAATATCAAAGCCCCATGCAACGGCATCAGCTTGCTCAGTAAAATCCATGTACAGTGCCTCATCTCAGGAACTGGGAAATTGGGAGCCAAACTCAGCTGCCCTCGACCATAGACCAGTACTTTTTGAGTGGACAGCTTAGTTATTTCCCTCTTTTGTTCAGTCAATTATTTTGAACAGCTAGCTACTGTTTGCAAAGCTAGAAATGGGAATGGATAATTTCAGCCCTGCAAGGCTGAAATGCCTGTAGCTTGGTACACAGACAGCTTATCTGTCTGTATGAGTGACTGTATGCAAAGGCAAAGAAATGAGAAATGTATTCTGCAGGAGCTATTTAATGGCCAAAGCAACATCATGTTCAAACAGCACAAAACTTCAATTTTTTTCTCACTGTGCCATGCTATTAGAGTAGGGAATGACTGACAAAGAAGAGAGCATCTCACTGAGTGATGACCAGCACTCTCTGCATGAGTCTCGTGAAAGCTGCGCTTCCAAAGACTGAGCAGTGCCCATGTCATTCATTTCAATCATGACTGTGACAGCTCTTCCCTTCATTGATTATTGTTAACAATGGCTGAACAAACCAGAGAAAGAGGGCAACTGGTTCAGAGCAGGCAGAAGGTTGACCTTGTTTGAAGGGGTAATAGGAAAACTGGCAGCCACAGATAAAGGCAGCTGAAAAACACAGTATTTCCTTTAATAAGGTCAATAGTATACAGAGGAAGAGGTATCTCCAACAGAAAATAGCACATACTTGTCTCAAGCCACCTGTCCCTCCTTATTTCAGCAAATTAGCATGCATGTACCTGCATTTGCTGATAATTTTTGGGTTGGGTGGAAGAAAGGATCCTCCAAATGTCCGCCTTCCCAGACTCCATTAGATGATGGACTTGTAGTTAGAGCACAGCCTCACTTTTTCCCATACATTTGGGATACCAGCAAAGTCATGTTACAGCCCGCAGTACTGGAAGTCAAACGGATGAATAGATGAGACCTTTGTGAAAGAGCCATCCACTGACTACTGTTTGCTGATCCTGGGTAGGATAAGATGTGCGAAAAAATCAAGAGGGTTAGCTTTTTTTCTCAGGCAGTAATAGATTCAGTTGCCTGTCTAAAAGAGTCATATCAGCATGCCATGTAAAGAGAAGTCTTTGGATTATTAACCTGTTTTAACCACTGATAAAAGGATCTTTTTAATTTAAGACTTCCATGGTCCATTGCCATCCTTGTTTCTCTGCAAATCCAGGCATGCCTAGAGCTCTCTTGATCACTGAATAAGAGATCCATTTTCAGGAAAGCATCCTGTGGCCTGTGATTGTAGGTGCCAATTTGTAGCCCTGTTAATTACCTCTACAAAATTAGCTAGTTGTGTTTCGTACCACAATCAGGAACAGCAAGAGGAAATGATCACTGCTCAGCAACAGAGATGTTTTGGTGGGATGACAGGAAAAATGACACAGAACTATGAACAGCTGCATCTGGACTGCAGTCATAAGTGAAACTCATATTACCTCCAGCTTGCCTAGGCTTTCTTTTTGCTAACAACAGGGTAGGTTCACACATTATCAGCTTTATGTGTTAAGCCCCTACTCGATGTATTTCCTAGTGGTTTGGCACTGAGCCACAGAAGTTAGAACCATCTCTGATACACAGAAATGGAGATGGAGGTTTGTGGAAGGTGTCAATCAAGCTGGAAAGTTCAGCCTCACAGGGAGACCTGTATATCTTGAAAGTTCAGACAAATTTCAGTTATGATGTTCAGCCTCTTAAATCTAAGGATAAAACCATAAACAAACGCTATGGTTTGGAGGGAGGAAGGACGAGCAGAGGGGAAATAATCTAAAAATCTCTTCCCTGTTAACATGATTTTAGAAGAAACTTCAAAAATAGCTCTTGCTTACAAGGAAGGAGTAAAAGAAGACCCATCTTTCTGTACCTTTCAGAGCTAATGGACTGAGAGAAGTGACAGGTATAGTTTAGAAAGCTGTATTTTACTTGATATTTTATTTAAATTTTTTTTTGAGTGTGAAACATCTATCTATAGAATGCCCTCTTGTATAAGGGCATGCCTGTCTGCCAGATAAGCATGTAGTGCAGAGAAAAACGCTTTGAAGCCTCCTAAGAGAAAACAGTTCTACCTTAATGAAGTCCATTATGGAGCTCAGCTTTCAGTACGGGAAGGCACTTTCAAAACACATCTAGCAATGAAAATGAGACTCTCTCATGAAGTGCAAAAGTTGTGACAAGCCAGCCACAAATGGAAATGACAAGGTTTCGCCTGCCACAGGCAGCTCAGAAAACATCTCAAAGTGTACTGGAGCCACAAGGAGGTACTGAAATTCAATCAAGGCTCATTGAAATCCAGTGCAACTGAAAATGCTTTAGCTGCAGCATGCATGTATTTACAACAAGGTAAGAAATACATGAGGATGCTCTTTTCTTGGCATTAGCTGTTCAGATGGGATGCAGCTACCTCACTGAGGCTGGAAGGTTATTTATATAGTTAAGATTGAGGTATAAGACTCAGGAAACCAGCTTTGCTGTGCAACCCTACACTGTTCAATTTTTACTTGAGCTTTTGCACTTTTTTTTTTGTATGCTTCAGATCTCTCTCCGCAAAGTGAAAACAATGTTGTTCTATTTATTTATGTGCCTGTTCTTATATAGCATGGTTTTCTTCATAGTACAGTAGAAATCTGCCTTTACCTTGAGGTTTGCCGGTTAATAAAGTGAAAAGAATAAAAAAAGTGCAATAATGTTCCACATAATCCAAGATGGTGCCTCCTGCTGACTTTAGTAGGTCTGCTGTTGCTTGGAAAAGAATGAAATCACCTCAGCTGAGAGTTTTACCTTTGACATTTTGAATACACAATTGCTGAAACATGTTATGAATATAGCCAAGTTGACTTAATTTAAACAAGACACCACTAAAACTGAATCTTCTGACAATAATAGTTTCACTAGAATTGCAAACCAGCTACCACAACCTCTATGCCCAAAATGTTTCTAGGTCCCAGTGGGACCAGTAGACAGAGAAATTAAATTCCCCATGGAAAAACTTTCCTTCAGATGCATTCTCTTACTTGAAAAGCCTTACTGATGAGATTTTGAACACAATGTTATGTGCTTTACAGATCTCAAACAGGTTCAAACAACCAAACCCAGACTCCAGCCAAGTTTTTCCACCATGATAGAAAAAGCATGTGAACCTGCCATGCAAAGGGAAGGTCCTCAGTTTTTTATACCTGTCCAGTATGATTCTGCACACATGATATGTACTTTTTACCATTGTAAAAATGTTATATGAGTTTTCTAGTGGGCTTCCATGCAGCTTCAATGAGTATTTTGAGTTCTCTTCTACCACCACAAACTAGCAATGCCT
Organism: Campylorhamphus procurvoides; assembly: GCA_013396655.1. Lineage (NCBI taxonomy): Eukaryota > Metazoa > Chordata > Aves > Passeriformes > Dendrocolaptidae > Campylorhamphus > Campylorhamphus procurvoides. The sequence goes on along the minus strand of WBMV01005542.1, from coordinate 720,030 downwards.
TGCTTGCAGAAAAATGAAACATGTTCTGTAAATCTGCTCTGAAGTTCATATAACTGACTGCAGATACCAATGCACAAAGCAACTGTGACTTTTACCTGTGGCAAAGATCCTAATACAAGGATTCCCCTGAGAGCCCCTGCTGTGCCTGAAAGCCAAAGGAAAAGAGAAAGACATCTTTCTAGCTGCTACAGACTGGTCTCTCCTGTTTATCCATTAAGTCTAACCCTGACAGTGCAAAGACTGACTGATTTAAGACATAAGAATAGCAGTTCTATGCCTCTAAAAATCCTTTACATGGTAATTCATCTTTGTTCGTGCTGTCTTTGCAAGCTGAACTTAGCCTCATAATTTCCATGAATTCTCACCTTCTCACTCCCATATATTATCTTCATTTGCCAGGCCTCTAAACTTACGTCATTTTATTATTGATGAACAGGATTCATAGAATGTTTGTCAAGAGATTTGATCTGAAGGATCATAAACTTCATGTCATAATTTTTTCAGCGAAATATGATATGTAGATCTCTCCAATGTGGAACAGAGAGTTGCCTGAAGATGCCTTGCAGATTAGAGGTGAAAGAAAAGCAGTCTGCGAGAGCATGAAAACTAGCGCTGCACAAAAAGTGTAATTATTTATTTAGACCCCAAGTTCAGCAGCTTAACTATAGTACCTTTAGTTATAATAAAGTGCCAACAATTTTTCTCCAGTTATTAAAATTGCATAATACTTATTCAGTAGACTACATGGCAGCACATTCCAGCAGCACATTCCTGCAGCACCCAAGCAGCACACAGCACAAAGACACCCATCCAGAGGTGGGAGGAGAACATCATGATGGCTCATGACCAGGCTTCCCTCCACACCACCATTCTCACAGGTTCAGCAGGAGGTTTGAACCAAGAAAAATGCCTGAACATATCTAAACTTTCTTTCACTCTTCCCATTTGACACGGAAAAGATGATAAGGAATTTAATTGGGACAAGAGAGGGCAAATTTCCTGTAGAGTAATTTTTTCAAGATACAGCACTCATTTCTCTGCCTGTCAAAACAATCAGCTACTGCACTTATCATCAAGCTCTGAGGCAGAGCATCCTATTGAGTAGAAGTCCTCAGATTTTTTTTGAGCCAGCATGTATACAAGCACTGACAAGGCATCCTCCTACTGAGGATCTAAATCCCCACAGCTAAGAGGGCTAGAGAAAATGTGTAGTCATCAGATTGCCATGAAATCACCCTCTATAAGTGGTATCATGGTGCCCTGAGATGGCTTTGGTTCACTTGCACTCTTCAAAGTGACTGAGGCACGGGTCTGGGGCTGGTACAGGGACCAGGAGGGAGCACAGAGCTCAGGTGACAGAGTATATCAGGGACTTTCCTCTATACTTAATCTAAACAGTTTTGGTTCCCATCTCTGTACAAAATCTATTCCAGCAGTCACTGGTCACAGCCAGCATGGCTTCATGAAGGGAAAGTCACACTTGTCAAATCTGTTTTCTTTTTATAAGAAGGTAATCCCCATCTAACTGATCAAGGGAAGCCAGTTGATGTCATCTCTTTGGATTTCAGTAAAGCTTTCAAAACTTTCTCTCACAGGATCCTTCTGGACAAAATGTCCAGCACACAGCTGGGTAAACACATCATGTGGTGAGTGAACAGTTGGCTCACAGGTCAAGCACAGAGGGTAATACTGAATAGGGTAACATCAGACTGATGACCTGTCACTAGTGGGGTTCCACAGGGCTCCATCGTGGGCCCTGTGCTCTTCAACATCTTCATAAAAGACTCAGAAACAGAACTGAAAGGGATACTGAGAAATTTTGCAGATGACACAAAACTGGGAGGAGCTGTTGACTCCCTAAAAGGCAAGGAGGTCCTGCAGAGAGACATTGACAAATTAGAGGGCTGGGCAATCACCAACCATGTGAAGTTCAACTGGGGAAAGTGCCAGATTCAGCACCTGGGACGGGGCAACCCTGGATATACAGACAGACTGCAGAATGAGATGTTGGAAAGCAGTGCCATGGAAAGGGACCCAGGAGAACTGGTTGATGGCAAGTCAGCAGTGTCCTGGCATAATATAAAAAAAAAACAAACAAACAAACAGGAAATGGGAGAGGTATGGAGTCACATGCCGCCATGTACAACAGAAAGGAAAAGACACTCTGAAATTTGAGTTAACCAGAAATTTACTGTGTCAGGAAATATTGGATCTGAGACCTAGTGCTCATGTCAAACAATTTAATTTTTTCACATACATTGGAAAATATGTCTTTCCCAGTGTGCAATATTTAATTATACCTTCATGAGATTTTAAAGCAGGCTCCAATGATTTTCATAACTCCATCATCTTGCAAGTTCACATGCCAAATTTACATAAANCCCCCACCCTGCCTCCACAAAAACAAATCCTAATCCCTAGCTCCTTTTTACACTGTTTCCAGAGGGGAGATCACTGTTAAAAACTAATCTCCAGCCAATGGCATTTCCCATTTTCTCCAAGAAGGGACTTCCTTCAGATCTACAGATCAGCTCACTTCTGCTATTAAGTTCATGCAACAGCGCAATAGACTATTAGAGTAAAACTACCTCCACATTCCTCTCTCAGTCACAAGAGAAGATTTTAGACAATTTTCTCACTCCCCTTTAAACATTAAAGTTAGCATGTCTGCATGGTGACTATAAAGCATGGCATGATGTTCTCATGTTTTTCTTGCCATATAGGAATTTTCCTTTCACTTGAACAAAGAGGTTTTCTATGGCTCTCTTAGTTCAGGAACAGCAAAAAAACATGCTTTATTTGTCTCTCTCCGCCCACTGGCTCAAGCTGGGATCAAGTGTGTATAAAACCAAATCCAGATATTTACAGAATGTTCTCACTAGGCTGAGCTCTTGAAAGTCATTTTATGCATCCCTTCAGGGTGCTCTCACCAAATGAGTCATCACTGAGGAAAAAGATGGGGAAAGTAAAGGGGAGAAACATGCAAAGAGATGATAGAATACGTAATAAGAACATATTTAATAAAGGTAGATTTGAGAGGTAAACATTTTTATTATGTACACCAGAGGACAGAGGCTGAGTTCATGAAATAAGGCGTGGAACAATGAGTAAATAGTAGAGTTCAAAAAAGAAAAGGAGTGGATAAGAGCTGGCATTTGAGCAGGACCATACTCTGCAGAGTCAGAAGACAGAGTTTGAGTGTTTTGCAACTCTAAATGCTCTGCCAGATTCCTGCTTCCCTTATCCTTCTCTCTTGGTATCTCAGCTGTAACAGGAACTCATGTTACAGAACAACTTGAAGACGAAATTAACGCCAAAGTGTAAAGGAACAATTAAAAGGATTTTCACAGCGGCATGTTGCATTCCCTGATATGGACCAAGACAAAAGCAACAACAAAAATTGCACCAGTCAAGGTGAGAGGCAATAAAAGCTGTGAAGGATGTTAATAGGTTTAAAAGAAGATTTGCATTGCTGCATCAAGAAAAAAACAAGGAGACTTTATGAGTAATGACTGAAAAATAAGATGAAATTACATTAATGAGAAGGAAAAAAGTGCATAGAGATCTCTAAGATGTATATAGTATGGAAGTACAGATTTTCCATATACTGAGCAGGCCTTGATTAACAGCACAGACAGTAGAGTGGGAAGAAAATGAAGATTTTAAAAATTATGATAAAATCTCCCATAGCGTGTCTTTACTGCTCTTACAAAGGTGGAGAACTAGCAGACAGGTCATATTCCTCCCATGGTGGAGATGGACAACAGTCAACTTGCCGCTGCATTTCTTCCTATTTTGTGAAAGTACCAAAGAGCCACAGTGTTTATCAATCAATCTGGTGATTGTCCTGATGACTGGTGAATGGAGAAAAAAGAATAGGTAGGACAGAAGGAAGTTCTGAATATAAGAAAAACCTTTTGTACTGTGAGGGTGACTGAGCACTGGCACAGGTTTCTCAGAGAGATTGTACAGTCTGCATCCCTGGAGATATTGAAAAGCCATCTGTACAAGGTCCTAAGGAGCCTGCTGCGAGTGACCTGCTTGAGTAGGAGGGGCTGGCCTAGTTCACCTCCAGAGGTCCCTTCCAAGTTCAAACACTCTGTGATTCCGTGATTCTATAATTCTATGAAAAAAGTTAATGAATGTAGGAGGATTTTTAACTTATCTGCCAGCTTTTCTTATATACCCTACGTATTTTGAGTTTGGACAAGTCATTTCATTCTTTAATGCTTCCCTTCCCTCATCTGCAAAAGGCGTTTAATTATGCCTACTTCCCATGAAGAACACTTCTTTAGGAATGCAATCCACTNTTTCCCAGTGTGCAATATTTAATTATACCTTCATGAGATTTTAAAGCAGGCTCCAATGATTTTCATAACTCCATCATCTTGCAAGTTCACATGCCAAATTTACATAAATGAAGACAAAGAGATTAAAAAAAGCGGGGAATGTAATGAAAAATGCTGCCATCTAAGACCTTAGGAGGAACAAAAGGGATAAGAGGAAAAGATACTTAAGAAAAAAATATGAAAAAAGAGAATTAATAAAAGAAATGTGCATGAAAATAAATTTGAAGAAGAACCCATACCTTATGAATGCCTAACAAAAATAATAGCTTTTAATCTGGAGATCTTGTATATCAAAGTGTAAAGGAAAGTTCATTATTATAATCTTACTAAAGGAAGGAAACTGAAGTATCAAATTTTGATTGACACTTTGAAAACAGAAAACATACTGCACCTCACTCTCTTATCCTTCCTTTTCCTGTTGCCAATTGGTTACCTCGTCCTATTACTCTCCCACCCACCACCCNCTGAGCTCTTGAAAGTCATTTTATGCATCCCTTCAGGGTGCTCTCACCAAATGAGTCATCACTGAGGAAAAAGATGGGGAAAGTAAAGGGGAGAAACATGCAAAGAGATGATAGAATACGTAATAAGAACATATTTAATAAAGGTAGATTTGAGAGGTAAACATTTTTATTATGTACACCAGAGGACAGAGGCTGAGTTCATGAAATAAGGCGTGGAACAATGAGTAAATAGTAGAGTTCAAAAAAGAAAAGGAGTGGATAAGAGCTGGCATTTGAGCAGGACCATACTCTGCAGAGTCAGAAGACAGAGTTTGAGTGTTTTGCAACTCTAAATGCTCTGCCAGATTCCTGCTTCCCTTATCCTTCTCTCTTGGTATCTCAGCTGTAACAGGAACTCATGTTACAGAACAACTTGAAGACGAAATTAACGCCAAAGTGTAAAGGAACAATTAAAAGGATTTTCACAGCGGCATGTTGCATTCCCTGATATGGACCAAGACAAAAGCAACAACAAAAATTGCACCAGTCAAGGTGAGAGGCAATAAAAGCTGTGAAGGATGTTAATAGGTTTAAAAGAAGATTTGCATTGCTGCATCAAGAAAAAAACAAGGAGACTTTATGAGTAATGACTGAAAAATAAGATGAAATTACATTAATGAGAAGGAAAAAAGTGCATAGAGATCTCTAAGATGTATACAGTATGGAAGTACAGATTTTCCATATACTGAGCAGGCCTTGATTAACAGCACAGACAGTAGAGTGGGAAGAAAATGAAGATTTTAAAAATTATGATAAAATCTCCCATAGCGTGTCTTTACTGCTCTTACAAAGGTGGAGAACTAGCAGACAGGTCATATTCCTCCCATGGTGGAGATGGACAACAGTCAACTTGCCGCTGCATTTCTTCCTATTTTGTGAAAGTACCAAAGAGCCACAGTGTTTATCAATCAATCTGGTGATTGTCCTGATGACTGGTGAATGGAGAAAAAAGAATAGGTAGGACAGAAGGAAGTTCTGAATATAAGAAAAACCTTTTGTACTGTGAGGGTGACTGAGCACTGGCACAGGTTTCTCAGAGAGATTGTACAGTCTGCATCCCTGGAGATATTGAAAAGCCATCTGTACAAGGTCCTAAGGAGCCTGCTGCGAGTGACCTGCTTGAGTAGGAGGGGCTGGCCTAGTTCACCTCCAGAGGTCCCTTCCAAGTTCAAACACTCTGTGATTCCGTGATTCTATAATTCTATGAAAAAAGTTAATGAATGTAGGAGGATTTTTAACTTATCTGCCAGCTTTTCTTATATACCCTACATATTTTGAGTTTGGACAAGTCATTTCATTCTTTAATGCTTCCCTTCCCTCATCTGCAAAAGGCGTTTAATTATGCCTACTTCCCATGAAGAACACTTCTTTAGGAATGCAATCCACTTACATGCAGAAAACCTATGCACTGTTTATAACCATAAGTGGAACAGCAGTGATGTTCAAACCTTGTCATTAGTCCAAGGAACTGGGGGCTAAATGTCACTCTCCCTTTGCAAAGTCCCTGAGATACCTGGAAAGCATAAAAAACATTACAGTGTGAAACATGCAACTTGTTCTGTTTGTAGCCTGAGTAATGCCACAGCTACCAACATTTTATGATTCCAAAATATTAAAATTTGTCTCATGTCAAAATCCGTACACTTGGGTTGTTATTTTGCATAGTTAAAATCTGAACATGCTTCTCTGCTGCAGATAATTAGTGATATGCACATGGGAGATGTTATAGCTCATCGGATAGTCTTTGCTCGGACAGTTGACAGGGATGGCAATGCAGTCTGTTCCAAAGAGGGGAAGGGGAGCAGTGTTATTGGGAATTGGTTTTTTTCTTCATTAAAGCCTATACTTATCCACTATTTCCCCCTAAACATACCTACTGCTCAGATTTATTTGAAAGTATAAAATTAACTTTTTACTGGGTTGGGTTTATTAGAGGGGTTTCTATGCATTTTAACATACTGAGAACTCAGACTGAAGCCTTTGTGAAAGCTAATTCTACATCCATCTTTTGATGTTACCAGGGTAAACAGTATACCCTGAGTTTATTGTTTACTTCTGCATGCTAAAGGGTTGCATATTCTAAAATATGTGGGATATCACAGAATATTTGGGTTTCAGCAGATTATGAGGACAGTTAAACCAGAAAATTTAGAAATAGTAATCAATATCTAGTGAGATGTTTCAGTAATTCAGCGGAAAAGGAGAGTGAAAATGTGATAAAAGCTTTTTGTGATGATGATGAAGACAATGATGTTGATAATGCCATTATGCTGCTAATAATCTGCTCCAGCCTTCCAGACAAGTCCCACCTCTTTACTCTTTCTTTCTAAACTATCAAAACAACCTTCTCATTTAGATCTTTCTTGAAATATAAGGTAGTCAAACTTCAAACTTCAAAATCTATTCCTGAAACTTGGCAGGAGAGTCAGATGTGTTGTAAAAATGTTGCACACATTTAGCCATAGAAAAATGTTTTAATGGTCAATTCACAGGCATTTTTTGGCCAGCCAAGCAAATTCGCTTTATCACCTTATTCTATGTCCATTATTGACCACATTTGGAAACACTATAATAAACCTGATATGCCTGTCATGTGATGGATGAAGCCACATTCAGCTTTCCAATCTACAGAGCAAAAATGTGAATGCCTAACTTAACCCATTGAAAACATGAATCCCTTATTTCAAGGGAAAGCTAATAAACACTGTTCTACCCAGTGCCCCCCTCTATATGGTGATAGGTACAAAGAAGCCCTTCACCTCCCAGCCTACCAGATCCATTAAGTTCTCATACTATTACATATGCCGTGTAATGTACTCTGAAGACTGATGGATCCTTCTATCCTCACTGCTTACCCCTAGAAGTCATGGCAGGTTTACTCTGCTGTCAGCGTAATTAAGTTTCCGGTTCCTAAAAGCATTAACCCCTGTATTTGCAGCCAAAAATGGTGTTTCCCTTAGACCCTGATTTTCAGGTTTGAAATATTTGGCCACTGTCCAGAGCCTTAACATAACATTACACTGCAGTAATGGTGACTTAGCTGTAGACCACAGGTGGGTGTCACCTATCCTTGATGACATCACAGGGAAGCATCTTCCTGTTCATGTCTTTCCCTGTTTTTGTTGTTCAGCTCTATATGCATCCAAGGTTTTCTGGTTAATTTTTATTCCATCTCTAATTATAACTATTGAAAAATGTTTTCTTGTCACCTGCATACTAAAAACTGACTCAAAATACACTACCTACTTGCAAATTTTTGTTTCGTGTGCCATGAGGTCTTGGATAAACGATCAAAACCACATCACTCATTCTTATTGGAATATACTAGAATAGTATAAGCTATGCATGGAACATGACTGTGAAAATGAAAAATTGATGCACTCTTAAGCTTTGCAAAGTACTAAATAAAGCAATACCCTATCGTACCTGAAAAAAATATTCAACTCATGTAACTATTAGCAGAAGAGATGATTAGCCTCCAAGACTTTAGAACTAATTGCTAGCAGCAGTAAGAAAAATGTGATATAATAGCTATGTAGAATTCTTTTCCTTCTCAACGGGATTCGCTGAGCATAGCATTGTACATAGCACCATGGTATAGGATCAGTGCTAGCACTAGAAAATCACCTCTTGTGATGAGGCTTGACAAAGTGCATGGTAGGTTGTGTGGTACAAGTACAAATTCAGGGGGCTCAGGGATTGAAATCAAGATTTAGAGCTTTCAATCTAGGCATAAGCATATAGGTATAGACAGCATAGGTGATTCAAACTGACATAGAACTAATACATTCTTTTCCTTTCAAATCCAAATTTCTGCTCACAGCTCCTACTTCTGGATGTTGAGAGACTACACGTTTCCAAAATCATTTTTTACATGAGATCTGAGATATTTTTTTTCAGAAACAAAAAGCCATACTGAAGAGCCAAAAACATATTTTGGGGAAGGACTACCACTAGGAGAGAGTAAGAGAAAAGAAAAAGAGAGAAGAAGATGTCAAAGAATAGGAGGAGAAAATGAGAAAATAAATATCCAGTTGTAGAAAGATTCATAAGGAGAAGAGATATTTTCTTTTAAGACTCATACTCATCCTTTTATTTAAACAAAAAATGCAGCCTCAATAAGTGGGATTTTACTTTTTGGTGGACTCTGCTTTTTTAAGGGAGTGAAACAAAGAGGGAACTCAAGTGTTTTCATGGCAGTGGGGTTTCTTTTCTTCTAGTCTGGGTAGAAGAATCATTAGCTGTATTCTGCAAAACAGCAACCCATGAGCAAAAGCATAGATAATTGTCTTCTGAACAGACAGTCATTCAGCCCATGTCCATATGAAACCCCCATAGTCACCAGGGTTTTGAAATAGGGAAATAACACTTGCCATTGGAGGGGAAGGAGCGGAAAAAGAAGTGGAGAAGACAAAAGCGAGAGCAAGTTTTGCCCTTTCTCAAAGTCACACAGAAAGTCTGAACATCCCAGTCATTTCAAACAAAGCAGAAATCTCTATCCTGAAATTATGAGGAAACAGGATGCTTCCCCTTTCCTTTTACCTTAAAATTTCCCTTTGAAACTGGTTCACACCAGCACTATCAAAACCTCTGCAAACGCAGAGCCAGAGGACAGACAAGAACCAGGTTTATAATGAAGTGAGGTAGAAAACAGGTGAGGACAGCTTTTTGCCTAGCTCTTCCCAGCTTTGCAATGAAAGGTTTTCAGAGCTCTAATTATAAATCAAAGCTCGAGTTCTTCTGTGAATCAGTGTTTGAAGGAGCTGCAATTTTGTCCTTTAAAACATTTCCTCAGCCAGACAGCTGGATGGGGGAAGGGTGATTTTCCATGTTTTATAAGGTGGGCAGAGAAGGACAGTCAGCTGCAGAGAATAAGGCAGCACAGCTGCCCCACATTAAAAAGGGGGGAAAAAAAGGCTTGTGAATAGCTCAGCCAGGTGGATTTATTTTTCTTGTCATCCAACAGCTGTAGTAAAACACCAAAGGCAGAAATGTTTCACTGCTGAAAAAAATGTACCCAAATCCAAAAACTGTGAGTCCAGTCTATGACACAAATATGTTGTGTGGGGAAGGACAGACACTTGTGAGGGATCATTCACCTTACTCAGTGGATGTAATATGCCTTAGCCATTGAGTTGCTGGGTGATGTTAAGCACATTGCCCAGTCTTTCTTTAATTGTGCTTTTTCTAGAAAGAAGGTATTTGAGATAGTAGCTAGTCTTAGTACTTCAGTGCAGTGAGGATAAGATCCATGGAGGGTTATGAAGAATTCAGACATTTAAGGAGTGATAACAGAAGCTTTTAGAAAAAGAAGAGAATAATCCACTCTCATTTACAACAGGATGCAAAGAATTGATTAAAAAATCTCCATGATACTTTCCAGATGAGTCCATCTGCACTTTGAAATTCAATAACACCTAGGCATAACCTGTCACAGTTACAGGGAACTTTTTATAAGCTTTACTACACATAGGTAGTTCTTCTGTCTTTATGGAGCCCATTCATTTTGTTCCCATAATACTGTTTTACTCCACATTCAGTTTTTCAAGGACCAAAGCTTTCAGATCATCAACTGTGGAACAATTGCAACGTTAATGGTATTGTGAACAAAGCTCTCTTGTCATTCAGCTATTTCTCTCTACCCTGCTTACCAGAAGATTCTTGTCATTGTCTCTCTGCAAAGTGAGTAGACAACACCTGAAGACCAGATTTTCCTGTTCCCTAGATGGGGTGACAGTCATGAACAACTTTGTAAAAATTAAGAAAGAAGAAAAACAGTCCATATGAGACAGATAATCAAACTCTGTGCTATTACACTTTACAGAAACTAAAATATTGTTTTTAGTAATTCATGTGCATAGCCTTATGTCAGCAATGATGGTTCGGATTCATATAAACACCAAGGGATGCTCCTGAGTTATCACACCTGAGAAGCATTATGAGAAACAGAACAGTGATTGATGTCTCTGCTTTACCTGGCAATTTCACATACATTAACATTTTCCCTACTTGCTTTCCTAGACATCACAGACTCTCCTTATCACAGGAGCCTTGAAAAGTACTGTTCCATAGGGAAAGGTTTCTGTTCTCAGGATGGTGTGAACGCCTGTTCTCACAGCTGTGTCCAGCTTTAGGCTGCCTTTCTTTACAGCAGGAAGAAATAAAAATAATAATAAAAAAGGTTTCTTTTTTCTGCATTATTCATAAGGCCCCCCCCCAGGAAAATACTTGGGAGAAAAAAATGCATTGTCATTAGTACAATTTGAGGAGCAGAATGATTGTATGAAAATCACACTCAGTCCTGCCATGGAGACAAGTTTTGACAGGCTTAACAGCCTAGACTCTAATATGTCTCTCATATAAATATGATAATTTCATTCAAGGGGATAAGTTAATAAAAAAATTTATAAAATTTATTAGATGAAGGGCAATGCATGTCTCTCCTTTTGCAGGGTTTATTTTTCTCTCAAAAATTAATTTAATACTAGAGCTTTTATTTAGACTAAATTACAAAGAGAAAAAAATTAAAAATGTGATGCAACAGTTAGAGAAGATAAACAGGAAAATTACTTAATGTGCAATGCATATTGAGTGTTCATATTTCCTCTGTGAGAAGAAGAATCTGTTCCATAAGCAACAGAGAATAGTGCAGTTCAGATGGTTTCAGGTGTTAGTTTCCAGCTGGCACAGAAGTCTCCATTTTACATAGCAGCATAAACCACATTTTTTTCCAACATATCAGGGTCTAATCAGTACCACTACATCACAACAAATGACATCCCACTCTGCTGGAGAATAAAATCAAGTAGATTTCACAACAACTAGAGATAATAAAATAAATCTTAATGCAAATTTCTTCTGATTAATAGAGACTCATTTTTTTTAAATATGTTGTTCACACTGTTTACTGGCAGTCACTTAATATGTGGTTTATGTGCCCTTACTCTACCCCATGGACAGCATGGCTCATTTGATATGAGGTCTGTTGACTTTGTAGATGTGTGTCTCTATGTCTTCCTGCCACATGATACCTCAAAAAGAGTTTTAAGAAGAGTGTAACAGGGTGGTTGAGTGGACCTCTTTCTTGTCAGTATAGGCTATGCTTAAAGCAATAGGGCAGAAAGATAATTGCTGGTTGTCCCAATGACAACAAACGGTTCATAGTCTTCTCATGAAAACACTTGGCCCCTGACTTGCAGAGAAACAACAGCCAGAAGACAACCTGGGGGTTTTGGGGTTTTTTTTTTGAGAAGGTGAAGGACCAGGGATACCAGCATAACAGTAGCTATTAAGCTTGAGAGCCCACTATTTCTGTAAATTATGCTTCCTGGAGGAAGTCCATCTGAAATCAGCAATTAGCAGAATCTGTAATGCCAGAGGTATAATATCAAAAAATCATGCTTATATTCCTTTTTGTAGAAAAGCAGTGCTTCTGCCCAGAGCATTAGGAGTATAAAAGTATAAACAGCAGCCAGGGTAGCCAGTGGAGGAGACTTATTCCTGGAACACTCTTGTAAAGCTGAAAGCCCCATTCATCCTCAGCTGCTTCTTTTACACACAGATCAAGGTGTTCATAGGAAAAAAATAAAAGACCAAACCATAACAAAAAACCACAACCAAACAACAAAACCAAACAAAAAAACCAAAAAAGAGCCTTCATTAGGACTTCACTTGCCCCTTGCTAAAGCACAGCAAACAGTCCTGTCATATCTCCAAAGTGGAACATGGGGACTGCAGCAGGGACAGAGGCTGGGCAACACCATTATCTCTTCTCTCTTCCTGCTTTCAGAGTCCACCCATTTTTTTACACATCTCCCTGCCGCTCACCCCAGCAAATCCAGCACTCAACACACAGGAATGGAGCAGCTAGTCCTTTGCCATGACTTCATGTCAGACCAGGCTGCATATCTCTTTCCTGTGCTACACTACAGGACTGTACTATATCCCCAGGTGTTAGGAAACTGGAGCTGGTTTTTTTCCGCTCACAGTTAAATGAATGATGCTTTGTTTTCACTTGTTTAAAGTAATTTTAAAAAGCATTGTCCCAGTAAGTAGTTATTATTAGTTTATTATTAGTTTATTATCTGGCAATAGTTTTTAAAAAATTACTTGCAGTTTTAGGGGAACTTTAATTTCCACTTTAGAAAAAGGCCAAGTTATTTATTAAAATTGAGTGCCTGTAACTTTTAATCAGACAAATGTTGGGCTTTAAGTCATTGCCCCGGTACAAGGTAACAGACTAATTGTGCAAACTGTAATGCATTTTTCACTCTTGAAAGTAATTATTTTACCTGGAACAGATTGGGAGAAGAAACTTCTCCCCCTTACCCCATTCACTTCTGCAGACTTCAAGGTAAATCTCTGAAATGTGAACATCTATTTCACACTGTTTATTTCAAAGAGGAATAATAAAATCCTAGATTTTCATGACAACTTTTATGTAAAAAAGTGTAAAAGCTTTTAATAATGATACAGTGTAGATTATGAGACTGTTGAGAGGGAGGCATGTAGATCTGTCTTGATACATATACACAAGCATACACTTTTATAAATGTATCCACATATATACATCATGCAATGCAATGCTAATAGACAGTTATGTTTGTAATACACCTCATGTAATGTGATCCTAACAGACATATTTATAGTGGAGTGGGTAAATGCTTTTAAAATAAGTCTATATGAAATAGTAAAATGAGCAAGTAACTTCTCTTCCTTTTGCAACACACATAGTCAGTGCACAGGTGTGAATGTCCCCCATATGGGTACTAAATTTCAGTGTAATTTAAAAGAATAATAAAAGCCTGCAGGAAAAGATAGTGAGAATGAATCCACAGTACACACCTACACTCTGAGTGCCTTTCTTTTCTCTGCCTTGTATCCTCTCCTCTCCACCTTCTTCCTTGTTCTGCTCCCCTGAGGCTTCTACAGCACTCTTTCTATCTTCCAACACATGGCCCCCCTGGCAGCACGCCCTTGCTGTACAAGACACTATAGGGCTACGATCTTCAATGAGCACCCAACAAGCTCTTCCCTGGAGCCAGACTCTGTAATTGCATTAGGACATTCATCCCACTGTCAGAGCTGACATTTCTATACAGCTTTGGCTTTGTATAAAACAGCCATGCCCACGCTTGGAGAGATTGCTCATGGATTGATGTAAGGGCACAGAAAGGAGAAGTGCTTTTAAACAGTCCCAGCAGAAGAGAAGAGTTGGTCTCGCCTACTCCCTGTCTCCATGTGCCCTGCAGGGATCCAGCTCTACCATCCCTTTCAGATTTTGCATGTTCTTCCCCAACTTTCCAGTACACCAGAAGACTTCACTTTCGTCTTCCCACGTTTCTTACTTCTCCTCAAGGAAGCCTTCACTCCTGCAAGACTTTTAGGCAGAAATTTGAAGACTTGCTGAAAATCGGAGATAATGAGCAGAAGCAGGAAGACTGACTTTAGAGAAAGAGAGTGGGCCTGGAGGCAATCTCATTTATGCAAATCCATTGCAAAATGTTCTCTCACAGCTGAGCTGAACTTGCCTGCATAAGATGTCCTAGCCCCAGCTAAAGCTAGATTTATGGCCCAGCCTCAAAAAATAAAACATTATTTTTAAAAAGGACAATTAGAAGAGAATAATAAAGGACAATTAGAAGAGAATAGTAATTCAAAGTCCACGCTGATGAATTTATCCTTTTCAATTGTCAGTTTGATTTTCTGAGACAAATGAAAGGCTTAAAATACCAGCAATACATGTTTTCAGTCACTGAAAGCTATATTCATGAGATACAGTGAAGCACAATACCTGTGTTGGGCCCCTCTGTTACATGTCAAAGCACCTAAGAGCATCAATACAAGATGTTCTAACAGTAAAAAAATAATATATCTACTGTGTTTCAAGGTTATGATAGGTCTCCACCACTTCATTTCTTCAAATTAAATTTTTTTGAGTTTTGGATCATTTGTTTGGTTTGGGTTGGGATGATTTGGTTTTCCCTAAGTACAAACCAGCTTAAAATACTTCTTTTTTTTTTTGAAAATACATTATTATCTAGTCTTTGTAGAATCCATCAGATAAAATCAAAACTGAACCAGACCCACAAAGACCAGTTGAATGCAAACTTAACCAAGGTAAAAATGCACTGGTTTTTGCAACAGATCCAGACCTGCTGTGAAGTTCTGATACCCTTATGCTGTTAAATGCAAGCACATGTGTCACAAAAGCAAATGTTCAAATTCAAAAAAAAGTCATCAGCTCTCACGTGAGTCTGTGGTCATGACACCTGTTAGACCAAACTCTTAGGCCATTGACAATTCCTCAGTGTTAGAAACCAGTCTCATAAACAAATAAGAGAAATGAATTCTCAAATGGATGCAAAATTGTGGTTAAAATAATTCATTCATGGTCGAATTGGAGAGGATTGTACCACTATACATTATAGATTATACCACAGGCTTTGACCTGGCTTTGGTTTTATTCATGATTTTTATTGACCACAACAAATATTTTTTTTTAAAGTGAAAAAAGAAAGATACATTGTAAGTTTCTTGCAAGACTGAAAGATTGAAAATAAAATGCACTGAAAAAGTGGAAAGCCACTGTGAGGCATAAGAGGAAATTCAGTAGGCACAAGTTCAAAGAAAAACAAGCACACAAGTGACTAACCTGACTGCATGGGAGAGAACCAGTGAATACAGCACACCACAAACTGTATATGAACAAAACCAAACAAAAAAACAGCAGAAAGGGAAGGTCTAATACCAGACCATATTACACAAGAGCACTGCGAAGGAGAAACCACAGGTACATGCTGGAGCAAATGACTATCACTGGTTTTGGATGGCACATATTGAGAGAGACAAAAGGAAACTTCTATAAAGAGGAAAACAACATGAAAGATAAGAGAATGAACAGATGTAACCTATGGGGAAAGTCTAAAGGAAACCAAACTGTTCAGGCTAAAAAAGAAAAGGCTAATGGAAGACTTAGTAACAGTCTTGCTTTTTACAATTGGTTGCTATAAAAAGGAAAATCAATAGCTCTCTAGAGCCAGGAAGGATAGAAAACAAACAAAGGAGGAGTTTGTAGGAATCTTATTTGGTTTAAAAAAGTCTGATTCTTTCAGTTAGGTATTAAGGAAAATCTAAACCAGGGTGGAGCATGGGAATAGACTCTGTAGGGATTACTGCAAGAGATATTTCCCTGGAGCTTTGTAAGAATAGACTGTACAAATATCCAGTAGGTATGTTCATAGTATATTTACTGTGAAGAAAAGCAGAGAGCCACTTTGGTCTCTTAAGGTCTTTTCCCATTCTGTGTTTCAGTGTTCACATGTATTTTGAAGATGAGTTCTAATGAAAAAACCCAGCTTATGTTGAGTATTATTCCCTGTTTTAAAAATGTATATTGGTCATCTCCTGTACTCCATAAATCCTATGGAATTAATTCTGTTCCCTGATAATTCAGTGTTTTCAAATATTGTACAGCAAGCTTCTGCTAGAAATAGATTTCTGGTATGTGTTTGAAATTATTTTTTACTGAGAGCTGATCAAAGTAGCAAGTGTTGGTTAATGTAAATATTTCTATTGAGATTTTAAAATTCTGACAAATTATAAGCATCCACATAAAATATTTGAAAGCGCTCATAGATGCTTATCAAATTCTTACGCTTTTCATAAATATCTGGTGCATTTTTAATGAAAAAAAAATCATTGTGATCATACTTTTTCTTTCATGCGAATGTTCAATGAGAGAAAATACAAATTGCTACAGATGTAGCAAAACTGAATGCTACTTGCTCCAGATGCTTCGAAGTCATTTCTCCCCATATTAATTCAGTTGTCTTCATAGAAGAAACAAAAGCCCCCCCCTCCCCTCCCCCTCCCAAAAAAAAAGAAGTAGAAAGAGAAAGAAACATAAAAAATGCCACTGCCTGGAGGAATCAAGGTTTCCCTCACAGTTTTGTGATGACTTTTTAGTAAGCTGTATTGCTATTTCAAAGCCACCCCCAAGAGTGCATTACTTTTAACACACGGAAAGGTGTTCCTGCAAAAGTGCATATACCTTTGTAACAGCACAATTGCCTATTGTGATAGAAAAAAAGCTCACAGGTTTGCTTAGGTAACTTGATCAACAGTAGGATGAATGTTACTACAGCTAAATCTGCCTGGGATTTCTCTTCTTCCCAGCTCAGATCTACACGGCTGTGCTGCATAAGCCTGAGGTGTTGATTTGGCTTCAGACATTCTGCAGTAGGCACCTGACTCATGAACTGGAAGCATCTATTCATCTCAATAGCCTCTAAAGGGAGCTGAGTATGACTGGATTGGAGTCATACAGCAATCTTTCAGATGAACAAATGAAATTGCACTCTTTTTTCCCCAGTCTAAAATGGAACAGAAATTGCTGTCACTTTCTAAATATCGAACCTCACAGAATTACTGTAAAATCAGTATATAGCCTGGAGGACTCTTAGAAATTTTGCCAGTGGAGTTGTATTTCTTGGTGAGAACTGCAATTATTTACTTGATATAGTTAGATTGAAATAAGAAAAGGCATAGCTCCACAAAGGTATCTGAATATTCATTTACATAATTACCACTGATCCCCTAAAATAATAATAAAAAATTGATTTCAAGGAAAATTCTGATTTCCTTTCTTAATAAAAACAGCAGTAAATTCCTAAGCCCACCAAAAGAACCTATAACAGTATGCCTAATGACTATAATGTCTATGACTGCTGATCAGTCCTCTCTAGCCTGTGAGAACAGGGCTGTCTCATAGTCTCTAAGCCCACCAAGACACATCTTGTAGAGAGACATCTCTCCATCACAGAGCAAAAACAGATTATTGCACTCACAAATGGTCCATTCCATTCATTTTTACTGCACAGCAATTTAAACTTAAGCCAGATGAAATCACTAAAACTCTTCAAGAAACTTATATTTCCTAATTGGGGTCCCTGATGTGACCGCTGCATGTGGCAGTGAGGTGCAGTGAGTTATTTACTGCTAAATGCTTGGGCATGTTGAGAACTGTTTTGTTCTAAAAGCAACACAAAAGAGCAGGTCAAATACAGCCCTGAAGAGCAGAAGAAAAGTGCCACTCCACACCTTTGCACCTTTCAGTCCTCCAGACTGTAAATGTCTTCTCTATCAAAAACCTGACCTGTCTGTTGTGCCTGCTGGCTGCTGTGCTTTGAGATCTCTGTCAGAAATGTTTGACCCTGGGGATTTAAACCAGAAAGCCTGTCACATTTTGTAACAGGTGAAACTGACTTATTCTGAAGTTGGGTCAATTTATCAAGTTGTTGTAATGGCAAGATTGTCACTTGCAGTTATCGATGACATACAGTTCACAGCAGAGCTGGCCATCAAGTAAACTGCAGGCAAATTCACTGGGGCACCACCTGCAACACAAACAAAACTCCCCACTCCACTAATTGAGGTGTTGAAATGTAAGTGGTTTTTTGATGAAAGATTAAAAAATTCATAAATTTCAGGAAGCTGAGCAAGAGAAAGGGAAGGAAATTGTGGCAAGCTAGTTCTAGGTAATGTTTACTGTCTCTATCATGTCTTGTTCAAAAAACATGACAGAGGACATCAGCTCTAGATCAGGTTGTGCCTTCCCCTTACCTAACAACACCTGTATGTCTCTGTGATATCACTGATGTCAATGGAGTTGCATCACTACAAGGCACTAAAGAATCAGGTCGTGATCTCACCTCAGCTTTGTTTCGATGCATTTAAAAGAGTCACACTTTGAGCCTTTCATAATAAAAGTAGCACCATTTTCATCAACTTTCTGCATTTACAAAATAAATGGTGAACTGTACAACTGGTACCTGTACACAGCTAACAAGGATACATTAATTTTGGACACTGCTTTATCTGAAGGAAAGAGGTTACTGTGAATACTTAATCTGTAAAGGATGAGATTGAATGGAAAATTAACTCCAAATGTCTCTGGTATTTTAAAATGTAAGTTAACCTGATATTTCAGTTGTCAAAGAGCACAGATGCCTTACTGTCAGCTAATTCCAGTGCTAGGCATTAGTGACGTATTGGGAAGCATAGGATACCTATTGCTTCCTGAGGAAAAAAAAGTGCTTTCCAAAATGTCATGACTCTACTTCACTTTTCTCTGACAGAGATAATAAATTACTCTCTTAGAAAAGGCTGATGAAGTTTACCAGTGCATGTTTTAAGGTGCTTTCAATTCCTTCAGTAGAAAGAAAAAGTTCTGTTATTGCTCAAATGAATTTGGATATGTGAGAGCAGAGAACTAGCTAGCTAAGTAGAGAATATCTCGCAGGTGAAGAGGCAGAAAGAGCAATACTAGCTCATGAGGTCTCAAAATACTCCGATCTACTGAAACTTCGTTATAGGAAGCTTAATAATACTGCATTGTTAGGACTGGATAACATATACTTCCTTTTATGCTAGAGACAGCACTGAAAATAGTGAGGAGGTTCCTGAATGATATACATAATTTTCCAGGAAGATCAGGGAGCAGGGCTACACCTGAGACAGGTTGCTTACTGCAGCTTTATTACAGTGCCAGATCCTGATGGGTAGGGAAATAGATAATGACAAGAAAAGAAGATACTTGAATTCTTGTATGCTGAACTCATCCCTCAGAAATGGTAACCATGCCAAACAAAGACATATAGATGGTCACACTTTTTCAAATTGAAAAAAAAAAAGGAACATTTCTGGGCTGGATTCAATACTGAGTCAGAATTGTTTCTTTTTCCTTACTTTCCCCCTTGCTTCCCTTTTTCCCTGGTGCAGTCTCATATGAAATAAAATAGTAAGTTGCTGCTATGTATTTCTTTATTTCTCTGAGTTACATTGTGTGAATTATTTTCGATAAAATCAGCAAGATTTTCCATCTCTATTTCTTTTTAAGTCGTCAAACTTACACCCAGAGGCCAGTTTAAGTGTTTTTTTCCCTCATCACTCCTGTTGTTACCTGTCATCCTCCCTTCCTCTTGACATTCTCAGCTTTTATTTTTGTTTAACATCTACATCAGCTTGTAAAGGCCATTACCATGTTGCTGGGCTCTAATCAGAAGAGACGTTGTCAAAGTGAGAAAAAAAGCATCAGTTTCATCAAATCTGAGAAATCACAAGCTGGTTTGCTGCAAAAACACCAGGATTTTCTTGTACTAATACTACTTCTCTTTCCTTGTCCGTCTAGCTTAAGAGCAAGAAAACAGTTTATCAAAGAAGAATCAGTCTGAACCCAAATTTTAAAAACAAATAAATAAATAAAATTGCTCATCAGCCCACCTTTGCTATTTTTGAAATATTTGATTGACATTTTTATTAGTTTCTTATTTTCTTTCACATGTTGCTGCTTGACATTAATTACAAGTGCCACCAAGATTCATTTTAGTGTGTGGTTCCCAGCCCCGGTTTATTCTTCTAGAGTTCACCTTTATAAGAAGTCCTTGTGAAGACTGAGAGGGAAACAAAAGGTTGGGATTCATCCTGGTATGCCATCACATGCTATAAAGCCCTGAGGCTCAGATCTGGTTTGCTTCCCTTAGCTATTTCAGGTGCAAGTGTTCATAGTCAGCCTGTCATGGAAATGTTTTTGATAATCCTCAGTTTACTTGCTAAGAAATCCATCTGTCACTCTCCCTAACCATCACTGTATTGATTTTTTTTTTGCTTTTCTTTTTATGGGGAGAAGTTATACTAAACAATTGGAAGACATAAGTCAGAGTTGTGGACCCAGACTGTTAGGGCACACACTTTTGGAACCAGAGAGCAGAATCCATCCCTCTGCCTGAAAGTGACTTACCCCTAACAGAAGCCAAAGATTAACTACCCTCTCCAGAGGCTTTCCTCCTGTCACCAGCTTTCAGGTCTTATTGAGAATTCATCTGTTTCAGGCTGCTGAAGACGCAACATTCTAATGTGTCTACGTACAGGCAAGGCAAAAAATTGTTTTTCCTCTTTACCTGATTGTGCAGAATTATTGTAGACTGTGTATTTTGCTCATACTTGTCAGTGCAGCTGTCTCATGCTTTTAAAGAAAGGAGAAATTTTATAGCTGTTTATTACACTTGGGTTCTTAGTCTCAAAAGAAGGCAAAAATTACTGATTCTATCATACCCAAGAGTCCAGAAAGAAGCTTCAGAGAACTGAAACGTAAATTTTCGAAAGAAAATGCTTCTGTATTGGATAAACATGGTAGCTAAAACACAGACTGATAGATCATCAAAAACCACTTCCCATTCATTTCAGAAAAACAGCAATCTCCACAGCTAGTTTGAACATGGATCATGGTTTGAGATTAGCTCATTCTTGTACTGAGAGTGATTTTAATAGAATTGCTCTAACCCAACAGTAACTATACATGTTAACGTGCTTGCTCATTCTATAAGCAGAGAAGAACTGCAAATTTGGAAGAGTACTTGTTTCTTTCAAGCAGTTCCATCTTAAATTATAGAGAACACATAGGCAACACTAAGACAGTGGATTTTATGGCACAAGGGAATATCAATTGTTAAGATTTCTCCTGGAAAATGTAACTGCAAACACCTTCTGACAATAGAGGCCAGAGCAAAGGACAGAGACATATTCTTTCAAGCAGGCTGTTCATCTAGTTGCTACTCTCCTGAAACATGTAAGGTACTGCTGAGAGCTAATCCAGATGTGGGTCAAGAATGACACCCAGTGGACAGACCATGTGGTAGTCTCTGAAGATTTCTATGGGTGTCTGCCCCATTCATTTTTCCTGGTTTTATGTAGTTCCAAATAATGAGCCATATTAACGTATTAAACAATGTCCTAGTCTGTAAGACTGGAGTTTGTTTTTTCTGTCACCAAAATTTGAATCCTCAGCTAGGTATTTCAGTGGATTTTCTTTTGTTTTCTTCCCTCTTAGTTGATTCTTACACATACAGAATGGGCAACTTCCCATAAAACCTGAAAACTATGTAGAGTTGGATTCATTTATGGATCATAAGAAGAAACTGACCTATTCAAAGGTTTTTCTAACAGAAGTAGGTTCATAATACATGTTTATGTTGGCAGAATGCTCAAAGAGTTTTCCTTTGTCATGACACCGTTAACAAAAAACAGCTACAAGGAAACCAGCCATGCACTGAATCTAGTCTTATTCAAATCCATTTCGCTTACCCAAAAAGGTTTAATATGTATTTCATGCAGCAGTGAGGTACCATGCTGATACATGTAATATGCTTCACTATTGAAAGGAAAGAGTTGACATATAGTCTGGCTCAGTATTGAGGCAGGGACAAGGGACCAGGATCAGATCCAAATGTACAGGGAGTGGAAGAGAATGAAGGGGGAAATGTGAGGAAGACAGGAGTTCAGGTAAGGGGGAGAAAGGGTCATTTCATGAGTCATATCATAGGTGATACAGAAGGGGAAGCAGGGATTTCTGGAGGCAGCTGGGTACAGCAAATCATGTAAATTGCCCAATCTCCTTTGAGGAGAGCCTGGACTCCAGAACGCTCAGGCCTCCACTTCCCACATCACCAACTTCATCACTCCTCCTTTAGGCAAGTTTTCTTTTTACCTGCATCTTCATTCCACAAAATGAGAGTGCAAACCAGAATCTTTAGCCTTTATTCTTTTAAATATAAAATATTAAAAAAATGTCCCCAGAGAGCAGCATGCACTTACCTCTAGCCCTCGGGGTTTGGTACTATGTCCTTTTCCCTGACACTGCACTGCTAATCTGAGCAAACATGCCATGCTCCTTGTTATGGCAAGACATGTGAACTACTTAGTGCCAGGAAAGGCCTAAAGGCCTCAGAGTTTGTTCTTTCCTATGCACAGGGAAAAGAATTTTCAGGAGCAGCAGTGGAACTGATTTCTTCCTGTCTAAGCCCCGCTCCTCCCTTAGGGTGGTACAGCAGCAAATGGGGTGAAGCTCAGCACAAGTGCAACTCACTTCCCCTTTGTTTGTTCTCTGTGCTCAGATAGTCCCTCTCAGAGCAAATAATGCTTTCTCATATTAATGTCTATATCTGTTTGGGTATGACTCCTGCATTATTAATATCAGCAACTTGCAAAGGAAATTAACTGTGGAATTTGTCTCTGCATTCAGTGTTAATCCCCGATAAGCTCACACCTCCTGACCTTGTTAACCTCAGCTTTGAGCATCTAAAATAAAATCCTGCCTAGCAGGCCACTTCAGCTGCGTGATTAATCCAGGAGATGTCTCAGGTCAAAGGCTTAGATTTAGCTAAGGCACTACTGCAGTATGCCTGCAACACTCTGCCCAGGTAAAGAGCTTTAGAAACCTGCAAAAAAAGGTCGGAGGCAGAGTTTATGGCATCATATTTTATCAGACTCGTCTCCAAGTGTCTCTAAGAAAAGATCTATAACACACAGCAGCACTCTGCTCTGTCCAGCCAGGACACTTACTCAAACAAGTGCTGGTGTCAGTAAAACTTCGGCTAACCTCAGGCTGGGTTTACTGCTCTTCTATCACCTTCTCATCTCAGCCTCTCCACCCTTTCTTCTCCTAAAAGGAACTCTTCTAATGTCTAGGGGTGATGTTTGGTTTTGTTGTTAGAGTTTGTTTGCTGGTGCTTGTTTGGTTGGGGTTTTTTTGGGGGATTTTTTGTTTTGGGTTGGTTGGAGTTTTTTTGAAAGGTTTTTTTTTTTTTAAAAAATACACTGACATTCATATTTAATCACCTTCCACAGCAGATTGCTGTATCCGCTATATTTTCTATGCAGATACAGCTATACTAATGAATTCCTCTATTAAAAATGAAAGACTCAGAAACACCCCCTCACATGCACTGTTCCTCACTGGGGCAATAGAAATAAGAAGCTAGCAAACTTTAAACTTTCTTCTTTGAAGATTATTATCTACTTTAGGAGTCTACTATAATTGCATCTACACCCATTCATTCATTATTCCTCACCTCAAATTCCTCATTATATTGTTTTGGTTTTTTCTACTGTTCTTAATTAGAATATGACAACCATTCTGCTACAAATGCTTCAATATAGCTAAACTTTTTGTACTATTATCCACCTTTCGCTGAAGGAGTAGGCATGCTAATTAATATTTCTATCAACAACAGTGGGATTATGGCTGGGATGTTGTATTGTCTGTCCTTTTTATATATATATTTTTTTTTAATGGATAAAACTCATTGGTGCAATGTCAAATATAAACATCTGGGAGATTGTCATTGTTAAAGATATACACTCTCTTTTTCCCCATATGTCTCAAGGAATCATCTGAAGTCAGAGAGAGTGCTGCTTCAGTGGGAAGAGAAGGTGAAAGAGGGAAACAAACACAGTGCTAGCGAAAGGTTTTCTTCTTGAAGGCTTGGCAAGCCACAACAGAGAGCTTAGATGGACAGACAGTCATGCAACCAGTTGCAGCAGTTCCCTTTTGCAGCATATTCTGTCTTACAACAGTTTCATGAAGACTGTTGGTACCAAGTGGTTAAAGGTGTCCCAGTCATGAGATGAAGCTGGGAAAATAACATCAGTGTTTATAAACATGCCCTGCATTAGGAAAACCAGCTTATTCATTAAATGTTTGAGGGGAGTCCTCAATGACAGTTAAAGGCAACAGATTTACAATGGACAAAAAAGGGTGTTATTTTCCAACACAGCAATTGGTACAATTAATCTGCATATTATGCAAGTCTCAGTTCCGCTGTGTTATTTCTCTCTATAAGGCAAAAAGCTTTGTAAATTTGAAGAAAGGATTTTGCAGGCACATGCACAATATTAGCATCTGCTGACAGTTATCCAGGAATATACCTTAAAACAAAATATCATCATTCTCCAGTTTCAGGACACAACACTGACTATCTGTGGTGGTCGAGTGGAATTCCCCTTATACTATTACAGTGTTGCACAATATTGCCACAATAGTTTATTTATGAATACAGGTAATATATTTTCAAAATGTGCAATCTTGATAAAATACCCAAGTAAACTGTTAACTTCAAAAAACAAGCATTGCTATGAAGACTAGTTTCTGGGGCATGTTGAATGTTTGCCAATTTGTAGAGAAATACATATATTTCACATTTTAGAGGCTTTTATAACATTTCTGAACATTGACACAAAAATTCAAGCTGTATTTTCTGTTTTTTGCTTTGACTAGTGAATGCTTACACAGAGCTCTGGAGACATTGTGACCACACAGTGACTCTTTCAGATAGGCTTCATTATTCTGTGCTATTCAGGAGTGTCCCTCTCTGCCTTTAAAAGCTGTCTATGTACCTCAATATCTACCTGTGTATCTGCAGTAAACATAACAGTGCAAGAACTTGTCTAGGGCTTGGCTTTTGTTTGTGATTAAAGGCATTAGCCTTTAGTTTTAGCGTCCAATTATCATTATTATTTAAAGATCATTATTTTATACTAATAAAGTATATCTTATGCTGAACTTCAAAGAAAACTGAGAAAGAGAAAAAGCCAGTGGAAAAAACCCTCAACTGGAACACGTGCACTTTCCCCTTTTTTTCTGTATTCTTTAGTCACCAGTCCCCTGTGTTTGTTTCTGGTTTTGACTATATCACTCTTTGTAACTATTTCAGTTCTATGTTTTGTTTGCATGGCTTTTTGATACTGCTGGAAGAAGAATATATCAGGACGTATAGGTTGGTCAACCAATTAAAGGAAATCTTATGCTTACTCTAAACAACCCATTTTTTAAGTAAGCATTTATCTGAGTAGAGGACAGTAGAGGTCCTGTCCTTATAACTGATAAACAAATGTACATACAACAGCATGTATCCAGACACTTTAATGCTACTTTCTGAATCTATATCATCTGCCTCACATATTCCCCACGTAATTACCCCAATACTAAATGGCAGGTGGGAGTGTAGCTCTAAGGATGAACTGCTTCTGTTCTTGATACATCTGATTTCTAGAGGCAGGAGGCACTGAAATTTTGCTGTGAAGGAAAACTCAGCTTTTAAAAAATTTATTTTCTCTTGGCCTCAAACAAAACTACATTATTGCTACATTGTTGAAAGCTACACCAGTTTCTAAGGCTTTTGGAACTACCAAAATATTTTGGTATTGTCAAATTATTGGGGTTTGCTGATGTTGAAATGTTTCTTTTAATTATATCCAAATACTTTATTCTGTTAATGTGAAAACGTTGCAACATATTCTTCAATCTTCAGTTCAATATGCCATTTAAAATCTCATATAAATCCAATATAAAAAATTAATATGTGTATAACAAAAAACAATTAATCAAAATTGCACAGTCAAAATGATATGTTTCACCTTAGAAAACAAAATGTTTTGACATTACAAAAATAAAACAAGACAGCTGAAGTGATTTGTTTCAGCCCCTTTTCAATGAAAATTTCATCAAAATTGACATATTCTCCAGGAACATTTTGACACTGATGAAACAACATGTCACAATGAAACACAGTTCTATTTACACTAGTTTTGTTTCCCTTAATTTTAGAAAGAGAGAAAAAAAACATGCAAAGGACTGGTTGCAGTGATGCTGCAGATTTTTCGAGCATGTTTTTTAAGGTGCCTGGAGGTGCTAGCAATTAAAGCATTTCTGTCCACTTACATCTTTAATTCTCTTTCCAAAAAATAATCCAATGAATTTCCTAGCTTGTTCCTTAGGTAAAGATGACTCTAAAAAGATTTGTCATTCCCAATTCTTTGCTACAGTGAAAGCTCAGGCATAGCTGTAAGCATTTCATGACATCTCTCTCTTCTTGTCTTCTCTATTTTATGATTGGGGGTGATTTTGCCTCCTGCACACTTAGCCCTCATGCACCTTCTTCTCCTCATTTCCATGGTACAAAAGCTTGGACAAGCTTCCTTTTACCTTCTCCTTGAGTGTTCATATGTCTAATTAAGTTACATTCAGCTTGTCTGATTTGAGAAGTTTTATCAGGAATACTTAACCTGTGCAAATAATATGCATAGACTGAAGTATTCCATCTGAATGCTAATAAACACTCATACAAGTCTTCATACATAATCAAATGTCTAAATGCACCAGAAGCCTTGCAGGGAAAGAAAATAACAATATAAAGGAAAGTAAGAAGAACAGAAACGCTTTAGAAAAGGTAGCAAACTAAACTCCTAAGATGGCAATTCAGAGCAGCCCAGTAACCCCAAGCACATTTCCTGATTCATATTATGACACTGCCTTCTAATTTTAAGGGGGGGACGATGGATCTCAGCCCTTCCTCCACCTGGACTGAAGAGACTGCAAGATGGCAAAGAAGGGAAAAAAAAAGCTATGAGGGTCATTAAGCCTTCTTCATATTCTAGGACAATATTTTCAAACTGAATCTTGAAGAAAGTAAGTGAAAATTAATTTTGGTTAGCTCTTCTCAGAGTGACTAGATTCACATCTGTGTCTTCCCGTCAGTATTTTCTAGAACTTCTTACCTTGTACTGCAACTGTCTCAGGCCATAGATCCACCTTTGTGCAGACTAGTCCTCCTAATATTCAGGGAGTCCAACCAACCTGACTCAGACCCAAATAGGAGGCTGTCATGAACCAGATCATGAAGATCCCTGGGATTTGTTCACCTGGACAGCCCTCAGGGGCACTCTGATGCTGGCAGTGTGATTGGTCTCATTGGACGTAAGCATATACGATGTACATGTCAAATTTGAGCCACTTGCCTAGGTGCTGCCCACAATCAAAAAAACAGAAAGGGGAGGGAATCCATTAAGCTTGTTTTTGACATCTGCATTTGGGTGAGAAGAATTTTGCTCCAGGGGGGTCTCTCTCTCTCCTGTGGTTGCACAGGAGCTTAGTGAAACGATGACATCAATAGACACACATGATGTTAATGCCTGAAATCAAGCAAGATGATTTCCTCATCAAGTTTACTAGCTCTACCTTGCTGTGTCCTAGGACAGCAACTTCATCCACGCTGGGGTGAGGCATGACTCTGCCAGGGTTCTCTGTGTCCCTGTGCCTGAGGATGAAACATGTGCCTGTAAAAAGGTTTGTGCTCACTGAGCCATGCCCAAATATGAAGTCTGGAAGTTGGTGGTACAATCTAAGAGTCCTTTGGGAACTCAACAGGCTTCCATATCCCAGTGCATGAAAACCTGGAGTGCCAAGAACTACAAAGCACTTCAGTCAGTGTGCCTAAAATACCCAGAGCCTTATTCCTACATGTGTTTCTCATTACTGTCCAATTTCTTTCTCTAAGTAGGTCAATTCTTCCTCTCCCTTAACACTCCATCTAATTCCAGTGACTCTACCATAAGAATTTAATTTGAGAATCTTTTGCTGCTATCAACCTTAACTTTCCCTTTCACAGTTCTCAACTATTTCTTCTTATCCCTTCATCTTCTGATACAGTGAATTAGTTCTTCCTTTCCATCTTTTATATTGCTGTTCAGAATGCATCAAGCTATGATCAAATCCTTTTCACCCTTCTAATCTTGTCATAATTTCTTTTTGTCTAAATTGGTATTTTCTCCATTTTTTGTTTTAAACCATTTATTCCTTCTCAAGCTCAGCATGGAAAAAAAAAAAGCAGAGTTATGCAGGCTACAGAGAAGGCCACTAGTATCTCCACAGCTTTGCATGAGATTGTATAAAATGCATAATTAAAACTATATCGTCCAGCTAGACACTCCTGTGTTCTCCTATTCTCCCTATTCTTGAGCACACAGCATCCAGTTGTGTTTTTTTAATCTCTTTTCATCAATAAAGAGTTCTTTTATTTTTTGTAATCCTACAATGCTATAGTCAGGGGTGTCCATTGCAGCACAGGAAAAATGGACATGCTAAATTTGACATTCATGTAAGTTTTGTTTTTGTTTTGTTCTACTGCAAAGTGGTATGTTCGACGTCCTAAAGATTGTGGTAGGAAAATGGAGTGAGAAGACCTATCATTTCATCTTGAGCAGGAACCAGATGCATATTTGTTTAGTTCTCATTGCTACAAGCATTTCTATTTTCCTTCTGTCTTCTTTTCTGACCTTAGCTCAGTGAATATTTTAATATCCAATGCTGTTAATAATGGAAGAATGTTCAGAGTTATGTGTAGCATGTAAAGATAAAATAGTTCACTATGCATGCACACCAGTATTTTAGGAGACAGCATATTAACTGGATAAAGACTACAGAAGTTGACTGATAGAAACACTGATGGGAAGAATTTGACTGATGGCCTTATGTGATTGACTAATACATGGATGTATTACATGGAGGCACTGGAAGGACAGACGGATGAGCTAGATCAGTAGTCAGATGGATTGATGAATGGTGTGTAGCTGCATTGCAGGGAAATTCAGATAAAAGGAATATTAGAGAAAGAATGGAAGTGCACTTGTGGAATTTCTTCTTCCAGAATGAGCCCTGATGGATCTCTTTGGGAATCAGCTGGTTAAATGCAGCTTCCTCTTAGCAATGAAATTACATTCACTCCACAGAGGGGCAAGGAAGATGAGAACAGCCTTTGAACAGAGGGAATCCTAATTTAGAACTGAAACCACAGAAAGGTATTAATGAGAGGCACACTAGGATAAGATTAAACCTTAACAGAAGACCTGGTCTGGCTTGTAACAAGGAAAAATGTAGAATAAAGTAATAAAGTTGCAGGTAAAATGGAATCCCTTCTCTTTTCTATGTTGGTTGTTTGTTTTTTTTTTGGTCTGGTGAAACTTAGGAATTTGATGTAGCTTTCATTTAACCTACATTTTCTTTAAGCCCAGTCAAATTTTTTAAAGGTCTGGATTTCACATTCTGGACATTGATGACATGGAAGCCTAGCAAGAATTGGGCCTTCCATGAAAAAAAATGATGCAGTGATCTGCCTATGCTAACACCAAGGGTGCAGTATGATGGTATGTGTTTCTTCCCTCTGAGGCTAGCAGTTGCTTATACTGGTTTTCATTAAGAGAATTAGATTGCTCAAGAGGCTCAAATTTAAACAGCTTCTTCTCCAAGCCTCTGCTTTAAATCTCCCCAGGGACGTAGTGCTTATAACAGTACACTGGTTAACTTGTTACCATTTTGTTTTTCAATATGTGCTTGTACAATGTTCTGTGCCTGCACATTGTACAAATATTTGTGGGACTTTAGGCTCCTAGGTAGCAAATCCTAAACATCTCCTAATCGAGTTAGCCATGTGAAATAGCCCCTCCTTAGGACCAGCAGCCTTCTCTGCACAGGGCCCTGCTCACAGCTCTTGTGCAATCCACTGTCTCATTTACGATGGAGATAAGGCACAGCTTCAGCATCTAGGAGGCAGCTACTTAGAATGCTCACAACTTTTCAGAAGAGATCAAAATAACTGATACAAACACTCAACAGATTATCACATGCTTTAATTCAAAAATTATTCTACTGAAGCACACGTCTTCTGACCAGTATTCACCAGAAAACTGATGTGTTGGCAAGCCAGCCCATAGCAACAGAAGTTAGAGAATAAGATTCTTTCTACTTATATAAGGAAGACCTTTGAGAGAATAAATATGCAACAGTAGAAATAGCATTTTTCAGCTGACTTTGCTGACTTTATTCTCAGTTACAGTCAGACATTATTTCTGAGGCTATTAATTTCTACATCATTTTAAAATCTGCTTGGATATGAGAAGCAACCTTGCAGAAATGAACCATGGTACTTTCCTTTATGTGCTCTCAGTATGTCTTCTGAGTCATTTCTGATTAGCTTGCTGGAAACATTATATTGTCAACAATGCAGAGAAAGCCAGTTGTGTGATCTTTTTGTCTTCTGAGCAGTGCAACATCAATAATGACCAACTGACTTCTGATTCCTCTCTACTTTTCACTACAATAGTGAGGTGGTCCACTTTTCATAAACTTGGCAAGGTTAAATAATTTTGAGCTGGAAACTAAAATACCAGGTTCACTGAGAAAAGATACAAACAACATACCAAGATGATTTTTTTTCTCACTTAATAGCCTCAGTTTTTGGCTTTAACCACAGAGAATAGGGGGGAAGAGGGAAAAAAAAGAAAAAAAAGAGAAAAGAAAAAAATTTCTAAATTTACTGAAGTCATATGTTATACATAATTTTTTGGACGACAAGGGATGTTGCAGAGATTGGTCTGACAACAGATATCATTTTCTTCTTCTTCATAAAGCCACTACAACAAAACTCTCAGTCTTTACATCAATTCCTTTATTGAAAATGCACTGTTCTCCTTTTTCTCGAAAAGTAGTCTTCCTCTTCCAAATCCCCAGCATAACTTTTGTTTACCTCTATCTTGCCATGAAAGGACTTTCCATCCTGGAAGAATAGCTGGCTCCTCATGTTCCCATATATTTCTGTCAGATAGCCAGAATACTTGGTAATTCATATGAATACATCTGTTAGCAGGAATTAGCCCACATATACCAAGCTCATTTCTCAGTTACCAATGAAGAGGTACTGGATATTAGCAATTTCCCCCACATAGTTGATCTTAAATAGCGTGACTAAAATATCACTAGAGATGGTCAAAACACTTCTTTTATCTTGCGTAGAGGTCTTGAGTTCCCTCATGTCACACAGCTGAACTCATTCTCCCTCCTATTGTGGTCTCTCTTTTTGGCAGAGGAAGTTGTCCATCATTTATTACATGTTGATTTTAAATCTAAAGGAATATTTTTTATAATTTTTGTCTTCTCTCTCAATCTTTACTTTTTTTGAGTTTTTTACCGAATCAGTGTTTTCTTCAGGGGTCAAACCACATACAATAGACATACACACACATATAACAGTATTGGAAAAGTTGCCTAATCAGAGATTCAGTTTCTCTAGTTGTTTCAAAACTACTCCTTCTGAGGGAAAATGCAGATAATTTTTTAATATTTCAGTCTTCCTGAAAATGCCATTTCCTGCCCAGCCTGGATTAATCTGCATGTGGCTGTGATTCTGACGCCATAAAAATTGATTGCTGAGGTTGGCAGAAGAAATGGTGGCACCTGGTCAACCTATGCTTTTAAAAATTAATGAGTGCCAGAATAATTACACTTTATTGTACCTGCTAATTTCTCCTGGAAAATATTTTAATAGATTGATTGCATGTTTCAAGCAAACCTGTAATGAGAGGATTATTTACAAAGGCCACACAGAAGCTGTTATTAAAAAGCAATCAGAAAGAGAGAGGAACAATGGCAGGAGGGCTCAGTGGGGAAACCTTAATGGTGGGGAGTTTAGGATTTGGTTAGTGTTATCTTGCTGACATTCTAATTAGAAAGTATTTCTTCCATTTCATTACTGTCTCACACTTTATCTGAATTAGCTTTCACACTTGATTAAGGAGAAAGTAATTTTTGTTACATGCCAGGACAAGGCAGTGCCAATCTCTTTGCTTATTTCTTTGAAACCTGAATGTGCAAAATCCTAATGTTCAGATCTGGATTCTGCTAATATTGGATTTGAGAGTGCCATGTGAGAGATTTATTTGAGGCCGTCTACAAGACCCTGGGTCCCACAGAAAATTTGTCCCTGTAGCTTGTCGAATGCATCCTGTAATCCTGCAGGAAATGGAGACATTAGTCAGACTCTGCAGACACAGAGTTGAGCCTTTTTGGTTGCTTTAAGATGTTGACAGCAATCTATTCACATAATTTATTCATGTTTTAAATGTTGAAAATTTTAAATTGTGACTGAAATTAAAAAATGTCATATTATGCCAGAGTATCCCACTCCCTCACACGTCTCCCCTCACTAACTAGTAAATAGGTTTTAAAAATAAGCACAATAATAAAAATCTGGAGAATCTGAGGTGTGAAAAAAAAAAGGATGAAAGTATGTGTAATTAGTTATAATTAATTAGCATATGTTTGCACAAACTGTAGTAAACACAAGCACTACACAATTGCTTTAGTTGTGGGGAAGGATGTCTAAAGGATTAGGAAGGCTGGGTTTAGGATAGCTGTATGGGCATCTGAAGAATGTAAAATCCAAGGAGGGAGAAGAAGCATGTGGGATATGAGTAATGTTCCTGGCAGAAAACAGCAGTATGTCTCAAGCCTGAACCCCACATGGGTGCCAGGCAGACTTAAAGCTGCTTCCCTGGGCAGTGCCTTCACTTAGTTCCTCTTGAATATTGCAGCCAGATGGACAATGGCTGACAGTTTACTCTGGGTCTAAATGTAGAACTGACATAAAGCATTTTCTGAATTCTTCTCAACTAGTTTTTGTAAGACTCAATAAGGAAACTTTTACAAAATGGTTTTGCTTTTGTTTCAGAACTTCTAAAAAAACCCCACATGACCAAATACAGAAGGTTTTAACTGAAAATTTTGTGCCAGTATCTCACGGGAACTGCAGGTTAGTTGTGTCCTATTTGTGTCTGTGCACAAATTTTAGAGGTTGGTTTATCTGCTTTGGTGAGACACCAGGGTGAGTAATCAACACCTATTTTCTCTGAAGAAGGAGACTGCCAAGCACCACAGGAAAGATGCACAACCACCAGCCCCCACTCAAAAGGCTGGAAGGGACCATGAGGCCCACAGATAAACTCTGGGACATCACAACTATTCTGTACAGATTTGGTCAGTTTGTGTTAGGGAATCTCCCTGGAGAAATGGGAAGAAGGTATTATCTGAATGACTTTAAAAATGTCTCAAGATAAATGCTCTTTCAGTCCAGTTCCTTTTTCCTTATCCACTTCAAAGCTGGTGTCATGCTACTTGAAGTAAAAAAAAAAAAAAAATCCCACAAAATAAAGGGGAAGAAGTTGCATTTGTTGTGTGAAATAAGACTATACAACAAAACTCATTCTATGTAGCACCTTTTAAAATTATTCTTTTCCAAAATTATTTGGGATGAAAAATTGAGAGACAGCAGTGAATATAACATATTGGTTACTTTAAACAAAGCTGTAACATGAAAAATTAGCACAGCTTTCTCTTATGAGTCTCATAAGAGACTTTAAAGAAAAATGAGAAAAGGGAGACAAGCATAATAAGGTACACTCCTAGCAGAGATGCAAAACGTGATGAAGAGACAGTCATGTGAAGCAAGACCTAGGACCTGCTCCTAGGTAGTAAGAATTACAGAGGAGCTCACACAGAGAGCAGCAAGCCAGGAACAGGCAGAAGCCACAATAAAAATAAAGAGAGAGAAGCTCAGAGGGTGGCTGCAGCAGATCTCTGGAGGACACTTTTGTATGGGGATTATCAACAGATAATGGTGCTTCTTCTTGAACCCAGGTTCCTTCTGGGCTATAGAGGCAAACTTGCCACGTACTCAGATTAAAAGTAGGATCAAAATCATCTGTAGTCTTTTGCTTGAGAGAGACCTGGTGGACTAGTCTGAAGATATCATAGTCTTGACAAAACTATCAAGCCAGAAGTTGAACTAAATGCAGGAATCTGGCTCCTTTGATTCAGCTTTTCCCTCTAGTACACCTGTGAGCATGTATCTTTGTTATTTTCCTAGTTTTTTGTTTTTGTTTTTCTTTAACGTGAAAACAAATTTTACTCTAAGGGAAATATCACTCCCATTTGTGTGAGTTCCCTTCTCACTGAAAACACTTTTTTCCATGAACCTATAAATCTTCAGAAGAGCTAAATGTAACAAAACCTTATATCTGGCAGTTTTCTTCTAAAATGCACAGGCTTCTGGCAACTAATATAGTTGAAAATGATCATCATCGTTACACTGCTTAGTGTTATGGAATGTTAAACTACTGATGTACTGATTCAAGAAAAATGCCCTCAGCACATAGCTCCGTGCTGAGGCTTTCTTTTTTTAAGGAAAAGCTGACTCTACCATGGGTCTTCATTACCATACAATAAGCTCTAATTTTTACTCATATTAAAATCTAGCTACTTCTTTTCTGTGGTATCTAGGGATCTTTTATGTTACCAGACATGTAGCAGTTTTTCAAATAAGCATGAACTCTAACACTGCACATAAAGTTCTACGCAATCTTACCAATCACAGTACAAGATCCCTTCCTGTGGAAGCAGGAAGGAACATATTACAGGATATTAAGGCAAATCATTGCAAGTCCAAACCACTGCCTGACATTTCAACTGAAAATCCATTTAGCGGTCAGTGCAGTTCGCTGAACATTGATATAATCTGCTGGTCATGGAAAATGTTATTCTGATTTCTTCAGAGTTTCATTCCAGTCTAGAAGTTTCCCGGTAGTTTCAGGAGTACAGGAAAGATAATGAATAAATTCAAACTTGAGATGACAAAGGTTTGGCTATCTGGGACCAGATTTCTTGCTGGAAAAATCATGGCCCTGCTGTTTTCTGAGCACTGAGCAGAAACATAGTTCTGCCATAACATGTATTCCTGCCTAACAAACAGCAAATAAACTGACAGCATCAAGAAATGGAACGGGAAATGCAAGTATGCCTCCCTAGAAACATTATCTCTATTAGAAGTGGTAGCGATACAAGTTTGCAGGTTTTCAATTCTCAGATATCACTGATATTCTCAAATTTCACCTAAAACAGTTCCACTCAAAATGATCACATGCAACAATTTCCCACCATCCTCCTGAAACAGGAGACTTAGCTGCAGTCAGAGATCTGTTTGTGACAGAAATTAGTTTCTTCATATTCTAGGAAATTGCAATTTTTTATGTAAGTTTTTTTCCTAAGCTGTTTTCACTGCTTTCTTCTGCCTATCCCTGCCATCCTCTGTTGAAGTACACTGTGAGAATCAGTGCTTTTGGCTTGTTTCAGACACCTCCAAGACAGAGAGCAGTCATGACATACAGTTCACTGAACTCTGTATTCAGATGCTGCAAGTGGTCTCTTGCATGAAAAAAAAGCCCCTGGTAATGCTGCACCACCACAGAGCTTCCTGGTTTTTTCCCTCCAGCATGCACATAAGTGGTAACATTGCACATTCCCTAGGATTTAGACAGAATGCTCCTTTTTAACGGGTTAGCTGACTAAAGGGAGCTTATGAGTAGTGTGGAAACATGATTTAGGGCACTTCATCAAAGCACTTCTTGCAGAACTGTGTGCTGAACCCAGATCTCTTGAGCTACACTAGTCTTTCAATAGATGCTGTTACCTCCTTGCAGCTGTACAAATGCCACAATAAGATGCAGGTTGCACTTGTCCTCTCCCCAGGCCTCACCAAGCATGGGATCAGCCATTCCATTATGTCTAGAAAGATTTAAAAAAGTGTTAGGAAAGGAACAGGGGATGTAACAGAGGAGTAGGGTTGTGGCACAAAGTCTAGCTGGAGGCCCATAATAAGAAGTATAACTCAGGGTTCATTACCGAGTCTGATTCTGTTTTACATCTTCATTAATGGTTTGGATGATAGGGCAGAGTCTACTCTCAGCAAGCTTGCTGATGACATGAAATTACATGGTCAGCCTCCCTAAGCAGATGAGAAATTGCCCAATATTCCCTCCAGTAAGGTCTCCTTCAGCCAGAGGCTTTATCAGACTTTTAAATCCCCTTTTCAACTGCTGAATAAGGTAAAAATTCCCATTACACTGAGTATGTAGGGGTTATGTATCAGCAATCACATCAGGGTTGTGAATAGTCAAGTTTACGTTGATCCAACCCACCCAGTAAAGTTCTTAGAGAGAAAAGGAAAATAAAGCCTAAATTCCACAATCTTCCTTGGGACAGATATAGTTCATGTGGAGAAGTCACAGTTGGAACAAAGAACTATACATTTTGTATGCTTCTATGAATAGAAATGACTCATCAGAATTATATATATTCCATCCTCCAACTCTCAAAATTAGATATTGTGGTATTTTTAAAAGATAATCTAACCACTCCCCAGACAAACACCATTTATTAGATGATACATTCTGTGATGCCTCATTCTCTCATCTTTCAGTATAAACCCTTGCAGGTCTGCAGTTTGTATCAATTTGCTTCTTGGACACAGCCACTACTGTCTTATTTGTCCCTTTGTTGTAGTCTGAGAAACTTTAAATATTTCCCTCCCCATTCATAACTAGCAAATATACTCAAAATCAACTAATCACGTTTTCTTTCTTCAGCATTTAAAGACCTTACCAACTAATATTAAATCCTTCTGGGTACATATATATTATAGATTGTGATATATTTTCAATTCCAAAGATAAAAGTGTGTTTGTGAGTGTGCTGTGTACTTCATTGTTAAACAAAGGGAAGTGCATGCTTACAAATACAGGCACAGATACGTGGATGTGTATGTGTTCAGGTTTTTTACAGTTTACATATAAATGCACAATGTCTAAACAGGAGTGTATCTGCCAAGAAAGCCAAGATTACCAAAGTGTCAAAGACCTTGAGGTTACCTTTGGCTTTAACGCTGTTTAAAGAATCTGAAAATTCTGATCCACAGTGCTTTAAATATCTGTCCCTTTTCTGATTTTTCAAGGTTGACATTCCAATAGGTATAACTATAAGCAACTGGTGTTCTACCCAATAAATAGTTCTTCAAATGCACATATACAGGTCACAATGATGTGTATGTGTCCATACACCTACACATGCTTATATGAGTACTAATGTGTTTGTATAATAGCAGTAATGTAACAACTCACTCTTTTAGCTGAAATCTTGAAAATTTTATAAGAAGATGAATACATTTTATTTCAGCATAATTTATTTTCCCTATTTTAATGGTAAAAGACTTGTGACAAAGGGCACACAGTAAAACAGAGAAAAGCCTTAAAATACTGTTCAAACCTCCAACATTAAAGTTGTATGTGACTCTACAGCACAGCTAGATGGATGCGTAAGTAAAATGATTAATAATTACGGTGGCAGTCCTATGTCAGCATAGAGGAAACACACAGAAAGCCCTGGAATTTAAACACTCAGATAAAAAGCTTTTTAAAGTTGGTAACTTCTTGTAACAGCACCACATCCCAGCTGCCACGGCTACCCATATGAAGGTGCCACTGCTCCATTTAGGAGGAGGTTTGTTCTGGCTTTTCATTCTCTTTCCATTTACCCTTATTGAAAGTTGTTCCTTTAGGGACACCTGCAATTTCTCTCTTTCCTGATAATGCATAGGCATGTGTGGCTTTGAGAGCTATTTATGTAATATTTCCATTAACAAGCTGTAATTAAACCATCTAATTAAAAAAGCAGTAATCTATTTAACAGGGGGTTTATTTTTTTTTTCTAAAGAAAACCTAACAGAACAGTGATTAAGTTCCTCTGCTAGATGAGCATTATGGTTTTTCATAAAGCTCTTAATTACTCAACCCAAAATGTTAAATAAATTAAATTAAAGACATAATTTTATTTTTCTGAAAAGAAAAATAAAATAATAACACATACTAGAGTAAAAAACTGTTCCAAAATATCCATTAATATAGTAGGGATTATTTTTAATGTGTTGTGCATTTTAGCTTAGACAAAAGCTGATTAATGATGTAAAATACAGTGAATAAAATCTTGCACTTAATAAACAAATATATAACTAATTGCACTTTTTTATTCCCAAGATATGCCAACTACTAGAGCACAGGAGCAGCCCTTTGGTACCCCCAGTGGTACCCCTGAACCCAGCACTTTGCTCCCAGCTGGGGTGCAAATACAGTTGGGATAAGGTGAGAGACTATCCTGGGAGAACACACAGACCTGGACGCTTCTCTCTGTCCCCTGAGTTTCCACAACATTCACCTTTGTCAGATCAGGATGTTAGATTGTACATTTTGTCTGTTACCTTTAGTGTCCATTTATAGTTCTGCTGTCTGCAAATTTGTCTAATCTCATTTTGAGCCTCCTGATGCGTCTGACTCTGCAGCCTCCTGGGCCAGCAACATCCAGAGGTTCCCTATCCACTATCTGAAGAGCCGCTTTCTTTACCTGTTTTAAATTGCTATCTTATTCGTTTTTATCAAGTGCTCTTTAGTTCTCTTCTTGCAGGATTTAGTGGATAACAATTCTGCATTCACTTTATCTGTGATGTGTATCTTATCATAACCTTACTGGAAATTTTCATTTTATTTTGCTCTATTTTAGTTGTCAGTTGCTTTTCCTAAATATGATCATTCTCATCAATATTTCCCAGGCTGATAATCTGCCCTCACTCACTTATTTTCCAAGACAAATGTTTCTGACAGCAAAAGCCAATCAGTAAAAATTGTCAGCAATTTCCAAGAATGAAATTATGACTTCTCTGGC
This sequence comes from Campylorhamphus procurvoides, assembly GCA_013396655.1. Taxonomy (NCBI): domain Eukaryota; kingdom Metazoa; phylum Chordata; class Aves; order Passeriformes; family Dendrocolaptidae; genus Campylorhamphus; species Campylorhamphus procurvoides. The sequence goes on along the minus strand of WBMV01005542.1, from coordinate 681,131 downwards.
TAAAAAATAAATAAACTTGTACTCTACTGAGACACTTTGGAATTTCTGTTTTTTGCAGAGTTCAGAAACTCTCTGCCTTTGGGGAAATGTACTTGACACCTGCCTAAATCTTTACGACCAGTCGCATTCAGTCCTGATGTGATGGAGCTCAGTGTTTAATTTTGGATAGACCCTTCAACTCCCTGCATGTTCAAAGGACTCCTTGGATGGCACTCTCTCAAAAGGACCAGACACACACTGGAATTGTGAGTGTTGCAATTAAGATGGAGCTTTTCATCTGGTGCAAGGCACAGGCACAAGGGCTGAAATCCAGTGGACTCCCCTGAGTTTCTACGTTTGCCCCTACTCCTGACACACAAGTAGAGTGACAGAGAAGGAGGGATCAGCCAAATCTGAATGCGAATGGCAGGGAAACGAGAGAAAAAGAAGAAAGAGAAGCTATAAAGAGGGGAATTGTGGAAACAAAACATAACGCTGCAGTTCAAGCATGTTTGTGGACTTGCTTGGTTTGGACGCATATCTTTTGCCATGTTAGGGTTTGTCTCACTGCCAAGCCCAACAAGAACAAACAAATTAGGCCAAAGGAGGGTGGTGTTGTTTAGTTTGAACATAGAGCAGTGATATGTGAAATGAATTTCTGTATACTTAATCTTAGCCAAATGAGGCTGTCAGATGAATGTTTGTCCAACCTGCATCAGCACTTTATACCAAGAGGAAAATGTTCCCTGGGTGTAAAGCAGTAGTGAGTGAAACGAAAAACCATGAACTCAAATATTTATCATTTTCTTTCTCATTAACATTCCTTGTTCAAAAGCCAGAACATGCTGCCTGTGCCTCCTCCATCTCTGTAAGCTGCCTGGCTTCCTTGTTGCTCTTCCCACAGGCAGCAGCTAATAGTAGCTTGCTATTTGAGGTTGCCATGTGGGAGTACTCCAGCAAGTACAACAGTAGGAGGGGGTGCGAGGGTTGCCCTGTGACACGCACCCAAACTTCCAGGAGCTGTTGCTAATGCCTTGCCCTGGGAACAGAAAAACAGCCTGCAGGTGAAACCACCAGCTCCCCAGTGGTTTCAGTGGTCTTAGACTGACCTGCAAGGCTCTGAAACCACCTCTGTCCCCTGAGCAGGACCTAGCTACTAATCAAGGCAAACTGGACAACTGTTTAGCTACAGCTCAAACAGAGGAAGTCAAGAGTCAGGTATGCACGCTGAGCTTTCAATTACAGGAATTTGGTACTGAAGATGCAAAAGGAATTCTTGACAGACCCTTAGTTTTAGTTACAGCACAGCAGAACAGTTTAAAAAGGACTGATCCACTCACTTGCCTGTAAAACCTTAGGCATAAAGTCACAGTCGCCCAGTATGAGCTTACTCTAACCAAGTGAATGGCAGGTTAATTTGCAGTTCAGGCTGGTGTTTGATCCATGTCATTCCTGTCAGAGACAGTCTGTCTGAAAATCTCCCACTTGCAGGCATCAGAGATCTTCCATATGATTTGAACCGGAGAAGACAGATCCAAAACTTCGTAACTGTATTCTTGGAGCATTTATTTGTCCCTCTAGGTAGTTAAGTCTGGTGTTGTCACAGTTTAATCCCAGTTGGCAACAAAGCACCATGAAGCCACTCACTCCCTTCCCCTTGGTGGGATGGGGAGAGAATCAGAAAAAAATAAATTGAAATGTGGTTCATACATTCCTTATCCTTATTCTTCTTATTTTTTTCTTTTTTTTCTCCCTTCCAGTTTTCTGGAACATCTCAGGCTTCAAAAAGCCCAGTCTAGGCTAGAAAAGCATACTACAAGTTTAGATGTTACTAGATATCCCAAAGCCAGGTGTACATGGTATCTGCTCATGTTGGAGACAGGCTCATGCAGACCATGTACTCAAGACATTGCCTGCAGAAGAAGGCCCCTGCTGTGTGACTAACCTTGTCCAAGCCCCAGAATTAGATGTCTCGTGTTCAGTGAGGTAACACCTCCTTTAGCAATATTCAGAGCTTCTTAATAGACAGTGGCCTGCTCCTCACCTTGTGATGGTCTCCTGCTGTTCACTTCAATTAAGTTACTATGGTTTGAACTGATGGGATGTGATGTGAGGTCAGAACTACTTTCCTACAAGGACATTTAGACAAAATACAATGAAAGAAATGAAGGCTAAACACCAGGAAATTACTTTACAACAATAAAAAGAGTGGAACAGATTGCCTGATGAAGGTGTGGAATACCCAGCAGCGGAACCTTTTAAGCACAGATTAGGTAAGAATTTGCCATGAGAAGGGTAGATACATGACATCCTGCATTGGCACAGATGAAGGAACTTTATTTCTATCTGAGGTCCTTTCCAGACCTATTTTCTGTGACTAGTGAGTTCATGTCAACTGCATTTAACTAAATTAGATAAAAATTCTGGCAGTAAATCAAATGTCATTTTTAACTTAGCCCTCTCTAATTCTTCCTGCACTATTTCCTGGGCCTAAGTCACACAGACCTGTTTACCAATTTGATTAATTAAATTCTTCCTGGGATCCCAAGGAGCTATCATTTTAAGAACCAGCAGTACAATATTATATTTACTCCATTAAACTCTTGGGCAGTTGGTGGGGGTATTTTGTTTGGGTTTTAGGGTTTTTTTGTTGTTTTATCAGGCAATGAAAATATGTCAACAGAGTCTCACATCAAAGAGAATATCAAGGGGGAAAATGTCCATGCAGCCAGCTGGTTCTTTCCAAAGCTCATTCACATACTCTGTAAGTGTGCACTTGGGGGAAAGACAAATGTCAAGGAAGGAAGTTTTAGGTGGGAAGCAAAACTTATATAAATATGGAAGAAAGATGAGGGATAATGAAGCTCTGTATCCTGCTGGACAAAGTCGGGAACCTTATAGGAATCAGAGGTGAATTTGGAAGTGGTAATTATATCACTGTACTGCTGAATGTAAATTCTTTTTAAAATATGCAGTTATAGGGGAGGGGAGGGGAGGGGAGGGGAGGGGAGGAAAAAAGAACCTGCAACAGGAAAAACAAAATTATTACATTAGTAGATCATAATGTGTACTAACCTTGTTATACACTGTTTCTGACCATTACTTTACAACATCATATACTTTTTAAAGACAGATTTTGAGCTAATTTATTGAATGCATGTGTTTTGGTTGACATTATCTCTTCAAAGGAAATTAAATCCTATATCTGAATTTCAACTACTTCTTTACAAAAAGATAAAATCAATCCGTTTCTGCTTCTAGAAACTCTGGACAAATCCAAATGCATGTTGTTGTCATTACAGATTTCATCTTTAAGCTAACTGGAAGCTCTTGATGTGAAATGGTAAGAACCAGCATTTTGCTTCCATCAGGTGTTGAGGAATGAGACATTTGTGCATTACAAGATGTTTTTAATCCTACCTGAAACCTTGACAGAAAAGTGCGCTGAATACTGAGGATTCTGTTTGCCTGGCATAAGAGAACAGGGGGAAGAAAACCAAGAGGTAAAGACAAGAACTTGTTTTGGGAAGAAAGGAGGAGAAACTGTCAAGCCTACATACTGACTCTTTTTTTTTTTTTTTTTTGAAAAGCACTTCTTTTACAAAGCACTAGATATATAACACCAGGGAGACTATACAAAGATGCAGGAATTCTTTTAGCATCTTTCTCCTTCTCTCCTTCTTATTTTCTCTGAGCTGCCACAATAGAGTTTTATATCTGGACTCTACTAAATGAAAAATCCATTTCCTCTCAGATTAATGACACAGAAAACACTTTGGGCTGGAACCTAAAACCTAAATAGGACTTTATTCCAGCTGAACTCAGGAAGAATAATCATAACAGCAGCATCAAATCTAATAACATCCTGAACATACTGATTCTTTTGTCTATGTGGGATCTACATTAGCGATTCTGCTCCCATTGCTATTCTGGGATGTCAGATGCTGCAGAGAATAAGAAAAGTGTCATTATTTAGTTATGCTGGAGGTACTACATCTTTCATAAGCAGATGATGTCTAGAGCAAGGGAGCTTTCAGAGTAAGAATGATTCTTCTGCAGTGTCTGTGCAGGGTCTGGCACAGCAGGTCCAAAGCCCAATGAGATTGCTTGAAGCTACAGGAATACCGCACAGAGTGATACGTAGGATGTGTGAGTGCCACCCACAATGTTCTTCAAATGCAGCTTAATCACTAAGTTTCATTAGTGTTAATGGTTGCTACCTACAGAGAATAATTTATACCCCCAATCCAAATGTCTTTTGTTTTAGATCATTGCAAAGTAATAACGAAGGAAAGATCTGAGGTAAAACATGGGAGCAAGTATGTGACCCACGTGTGTTTTCTATCACAAACTGCTGAGATTTTGCACACAAAATGACAGTTGTCTCAGCAGATGACTAATTTTTAAAACTGAAAAAGCCTGGTAAACCAAAAGTGGAAAATAAAAATGCTTGCCTAGCTTCATATCTAACCACATCATATCACAATTCAATATTTCTCCTGAGTCCATAGCTGAACACTATGTGCTATATTCAGCTACCACAGCTGCTGCAGAGAAAGTCCTGTGTTTGAACCTGAATGTTGTCATAGATGAGAAATGTGAGGCCAATAATAGTTTTACTTAATAATATACATTGTTGGTGGCAGAAGGATCAGTATATTCTTTTCTATTACTTGTTTAAGAGATTCCCACACACACTGTCATGAAACACATTTTGCTTAGCTGAGTATAGAAAAGTGGTAAAAAATGTCCATTGAAAGCATTTTTTGTAATTTTAATGAAGTAAGGGAAGATAACAAAGCCTGCACCCTCATCAGAATAACATAATTAAGCACATTTGGCTTCCAGCAGTATGTTATTTTGCATTATTTTTAAACAAGATCCTCTCCTGCCTAAAGTGAGTGTGAGTTGATAAGTAAATGGTCTTTTCACATGTGTAGCATGAGAATAACAACACAAAGAGTAATGGGAAGGTTTAGACCCTTCATTTTGTGTCAGAAAACTGCTGTGTGTCTTTGACAGCCTAGTGGCTTAGGAGAGATGTATTTTCCACAGCTGGCCAAAATATCTTCTATAAATTGTCAGTTCTTTAGAAGGTCCTGTTGCGTTCAGTAAACATGAAATATGTTTCTGAAGAGATTTTATCCTATTTTCCTACTGCAATGAAGCTGAAGCATCTCCTTGTAAACTGATCAGTCAGTCTCACTTTTTAATGACAAACATAAATGTATCTCTAATGATTTTCTTTCACAAGAATTACGTAGGGAGACTCCCTGAAAGTTAGTTAAATGAGATGGGTATGCATAAATTTACAAGCACCAGTTTCAAAAAGTTAACAATATGGCAGATGGATATGATGATGTGTGAACTCAGAAAAGCTGAGAATTCAAGGTTTAATTCCAAAAGCAGTTAAAAGTCTGAGCTTTTCTTCAGGCCTCTTAAGCAGGCTGCCTTGACTGACGCAAACCACCTGCTGCTTCAGTTCAAGCCAAAAATAGTCCAAGAAAGCACTTATGTGGTTTTTGCACTGTTTCTGCTCTTCGTTTCATTGAGAATCGGAAAGAACTGCAATAGAGGCAAAAACGCACAAGTATGACCTATCCCATTTAGACAAATAAATGTCAAGCCCTGGAAGAAGCTAGACTAATTTCCAATTCTTGGTTAAGGTCAAATGTTTTCAGTACTCATTTTATGCTGAGACTCCTCCACTTGGAGAAACATTTTTGCAATACCAGAAAACATGTATTTTCTATCCTCTCTGTGCAAAAGCTGTTTCTGCATCCTTATGCATCTGATTTCACACTGTAAAACTTTTCTTCCTGTGGATGCCCTCCTCTCATGTGGACAGCCTAAAGCAAATGCAGAGCAGTGGAAAAGCCTCAGTCTAAAGAAAAATATATAAATTTTTCTCATCTGTCTGCCTTTTTTGTTTATTATACTGCTATGGTTTTATTTACTCATCAAGCAGAACAAGGTCTCCCACGACTTTGGGTAAGTAACTACTGAAAATATGTGTACACAGCATAAAGTAGAGCTATGCAGATGCTAAACTACGTCTGACTAAATGGAAATGAGTAGTATAACTGTACCCCAAGCCTCCATTGACCATGATCTCTGATGATGCATGAAGCTGAATGAGATTAACACCTCAGGCCCCACACGGAAGGAATGTTCCTTGGGAATAAGAGCTAACCTTTCTCAGGCAGATTCACCACTTGCATTGTTTGCCAATACATGCAAGGTTTTCTACTTTCAGAAAGCCAAACAACTTACTCCTCCTCCTCAGCGTGGTGCTGTGTCTCCCTCTGATGGCATCTGGGCCACATTTCCAGGCTGATGAACATGATAAAATCTTGTGTAATAGAGGATGTCTTTTTAGCTCAGTTAATGAATTTATTTAGGTCAGAGGTCCTAGGTTTAAAAACTACTGTTCCATCAAAATGTGATTTTTTCTTTAGCCTTCCAATTAATCGACTCCTAGGGACAATTTTTCAGAAGGGAACAGTTCTTAGCCACAACTGAATTCAATTCATATTTGCAACACCACAAGAACAGAGTCACAAGAGGAGATTTAACAATCAGTACTTACTAGAAAAGCTGTAAGGACTTTAGATATTTCAAAGTGAACTATGTCAGGCTTCTCTGAACATCAAGTTTGTCTGAAGGCTGTAAAACAGCTACAAGGATCTATAATTCCTCTAAGTTACTCAGGGCTTGCCAGTAGACCTGAGGTTTGAAAGAGTTCCTAGCTATCTACAGCTTCTGACTGTCACCCTGAGGACCCTGAGGAAGCTTTGCAGCCACCACGTGCTGCTTCACTATCTTTCACACATTGCATCCTACTGAGTCACCTGATTTTGAACACCCATTTCATATCAAATGATTGCAAAAGATTTGTCCCACACTATTCTCCAGACTATTAATTTATTTTAAATACAAGTATTTGCACTTTCTTTGCTCAGCTCAGCCTGGCTAAGGGCTAGGTAAGTTTATTAGGAAAAATAAAGTGTGCGTGTTTGATGGTGACTGGAAGATTTCACAATAAAGTGACAAACCTTAGAAGAACGGCCAGCTTAAGGTCCGCCTGAACATTCTTCCATTATTAATACTTCCAATCAGAACAAAATAGGAAATTCACACAAGTCACTCAGTCCTCACTAGAAATTCAGTGGGTTTGTCTGTGCTGTAAACAAAAGGAATGCTGAGGAACAGATTCCTTTCTTCCACTTACATATACATCAATTATCTGTTTATATAGGGTTAAAAATACTGTCTTCTAGTTGTATTTCAGTATAGCACTTCAGCAAAATGCTCAAGGCATTAAGAACAATAAGATGGAAATAATCATCCTATAGTGAAAACACTCAGTGGTCTAGGATCTGAGGATAAGAATGAAGTAAACATTTCTTGTTACATGATGCATCATCTGTATGCCCCGGGAAAGTAGAAATAAAAAACCTAAAGCAAAAATGTGTTTAAAATCAGCAGAACCACCACTGATTTTAGTAAAGTCAGTCTGGTTTTTAATGTTCTAGGATGTAACACTGAGCTTCAGAAAGAACAGCAACAGCTTAGACCTACTGCCTCTAGGACTGAAACCTTTCCATCATCTCTGAAACCATTTTATTTCGCAGAAACAAACCAACCAAAAATAATGCTATAACAAAAAAGACTAATATTAGTAAGAGGATATTGGAATGCTTCAAATGTCTCTGCAGGAGCCAAGATGCAGGTGCCTGTTGATTCTGCTGGGGCCATTGATGTAGAAATTTATAGCAAACTGTCTAATCAGAAGTAAATGTTCTTTCTACAGCTCATTCTTTTTGTTTCTCTAAGCCATGTGTTCATGGATGGGTGACTGCTTGGTGTTAACGATTAAACCCAAAAGGAGCTCAACCCCTTCATTTGTGCGTCTGTTCAAATTTCCCAGGGAAGATGGAGACTCCTTTAGAAAGTTCACATACAGGGATTGCTGCAAGCATATGTGAATCTACTTTTCTTCAACACTTTACACAGACCCCATAGAATTAGCTCATGAATCACCTTCTTGAAAAGCAGTCAAGTGGGTTATGTTCTTACATTTTGCATGTGACCTACACTTATTTTGCCCCTAATCTGAGGTAAACCCTTGACATATATGTGAACCTTGCAGAAGTAAGCACAGGGTCAGGCTCCAGCTAGCAAGTCTTGTTGGTGATCTGTGGATCTGGGACATATCTAGCACTGTTTTCAGACATGGGGTCCTGGCTGATTCAAAGCATGGGCTGATCAAGCCAACGTTTGCTTGCAGAATACCATAGTCATCCATTTCCTTCATCACTCCTATTATTATCTGGCTTCTGGATTAGCTTTAGCTAGTACTATTTTCACCTGCTATCAGTTGAGTCCTGTGATTAGTAGCCTGACCACCACTGTGTTCCTGGCACAGGGCACTGGTCTCTACACAATACTGGAGGCATCTTCAGATGGAATTTGTTCCAGTTGAGGTAAGATTTGTCACTTGGAGTGAGATCTCCCTTAACAAGAGTGTGGGGTTTCAATGACAGAATCTGTTTAATTGGCAAGGGTTAGTCTGGCAGATCCTCACCTGAGACAGTAGGTTTTACTGCTCTAGGGATAGTAATCAAGACCTAGATTCCCCTCCTGGATGGGCTACCAGTTTTGATGCTTCTCTAGAGATACCTGAGACTCATTTAATGATGGCAGTATTTATATGAGACTGCCATTGGCAGGTTTAACTTCTGAATGAATTTTTGATGATTAAACACTGGTATTTGGGCATGTAGGGCATAGAAAGGACGTAACAAACTTGTCTTGGCAGAACCATAGTAAAACTCATTTATGTCTTCTGTTCATTTGCTCTGAAAAAGGAAAAAAAAATACAGATTTTATGTAGGATATGGTTGAGGACTTTTTTTTTCTTTTCAAATTAGCACTAGCCAGGCTATCAATGCCTATCTGGTTAGCATTCAGCATAGAAGGCCAAAGTACATATAGCAATACAGAGAAACATTACAAGAGTCAGTTGGGTTCAGCCAGTTTAGTTTGCTCAGGCAAAAGGAAAAGTTCTAAAAGACTTGCAGCAGGTAGCTTGTGAGTCATAATACAGCCAAGAAAAATGGGCAGGGCTGGTTCAAATTATGAGACAAAATTTAAAAAAGGAATCCTTTTGGACAAACTCTAGCAAACAGTTTCAGCCAGGGAATAGGAAATTAGGCTGCTAAACTAGAGCTCAAACTGTTGTGCTTAGAACATACCATATCCTGTGTTTTTTAGTGGGAACAGTTTACACCAGCACCTGAGAAGAATATGTCCCCCACTGGAAACCACAGGAGTTCACCATTCCCCCAGGGCACCTACAAATTAAAATTCAACCTGTTGCTTTCCCTTTTCTCTTTTTCATGGACATGCACAAAAATACATTTTAAGTAATGCACGTAATTACCTCAGCTTTTGGAAACAGGCTGTATGATAACACAGGGTAGAAATGGCTTCTGACAAAGGCTGTCTTTAACAGCACAGCTGGTAAGAAGAAAGAATTGCTCTGTGCCCAGGGGCCATTAAGCCACAAGAAGGTGTCCATATGAGTAGGACTGGGAAGACTTACACATTGGGAAAGAGAAATATGAACAAGCTGGCTTAGAGGCAAAAGAAAAGAAAACATGCCCTGTAGAAACAATGGGAAAACTTCCTATTGGTTCTCCAGGCTTCAAAGCCCAGGAGACTAGAGTTGCTATAGTGTAAGATGACATTACCACTTTCACAGGTAATGATTTAAATAATCTCCAATCTGGATATAAACCCTTGAGTTACTGTGTATTGTCACAGTGTCAGTGCCTTAACCAGTCCTCCCACTCATGCTTTATAGATTGCACAAGGACAGGATTGCATCGGTCTGTTTCAAACACCTGAACAGTTAATCTAACTGAGGGGTTTAAGGTTTTAGCAGGTCCTTCTAATAGCTGCTGTGGGGGTGTGCAGTTAACCTTTATTGCTGTAAGAGCCCTATTAAGAATGAGTTACATTCATCCCCTTTAAGAAAGGAAGGATTATGCTTCCAGATGTGTGGATACACTTGACATATGCCCTGTGATTGCAGGGGCTCTCAGGCACCAAAAGAGTGCTGTTTTTACAAAGCTGCAATTTTTGTTTATATAATGTATACACATTCCTGCAATGGTAATTTGTGCATGGCACTCGTAAACTGAGTGATGAAACTATAGAGAGAGAGATTGAATGAGGCAGTAAGACTGCCTCATGTGCATAACACTGCATACTGAAAACCCATCCTCACAAGAACAGCCTATGTAAAAACAGTTTCCTTTTGCTTGTTCCAAATAGAATATCCATAAACATTTTCAGTTGTTGCTATCACCACAACAGTTTGAACAGACAGAATAGTGTGACTTGTAAGTATATGCAATTATATTTGTGAATGAAAGCATCGAATTTGGTTTGTTTAGACTAGTAGATGCACATTGTATCTTGCTATTCACTGTTCAGAAAACAGAAAGGCAATTGCATGACTATAGATGTTGCAGTTGTTACCACTGATAATTAACCATCCAGAAATCATACCCAAGACAAGGGATTTTTCAATCTGCTCTTTTTTTTTTTAAAAAAAAAAAAAGATTCACATCTAATCTGTGAGCAGAAGGAATACAATCACTACATCTACACCATACCCTAAGTCTGGGAGTGACCTTAATGCCAGGCTCCTGACAGCTCATTTCCATATTTCTTATAAAACTAGGAAACATGAACAAACTAGTTTAAAGGGATCTACCTGAAAGACTATTTTTACTTTTCCACTTTACATCCCATCTCCAAACCCTACAGTTCTTGTCTTTCTTCATCACTTTGGAAATAGTCATATGTCAGTGCAAAATCTGTGGCTGTGGCATAGGGTAAAAATCCACCACCTTACTGTGCCTACAATGACAACCTTTGACAGGCAAACTGGAAAAAGCTGAATAACATAATTCACAGACAGCAGGTCTCAACGATTGTATAAACAGAAAATATGGTTCAAAATTAATACAAGTCTCATAAACATAAAATCTCAGATTTGCATGCAATATGAGAATGAGTTTGAGAGAAAAAGCACCATTTAGCTTATGTGCAGAGTCAATTGAAGGAATCCAAAATTATTTAATAATTCAAATCACCTTCCAAAATCAATGCAAAAAGCCCTTCTGGTTCAACTTATTTCAAAGTAGCTCAATATGGGGATTACAGCAGTTCTATCATCTTCCAGTCATACACAGGCATGTCTCAGGGGTATATATTTCCATCTGCCAGCAGCCACTCCACTCAGAAACATGTAACACTGGATCTCATTTCAGGAGGGGGTTGGAGTACTTTGAACAGCCCACATTCAAGAAACATTCAAACAAGAAGTCTAGCATGGATTAATGATTCTGTAACAAATCAATGGGAAGGTCAGAGGCATTTGACCATCTGATGACTGATTGATAAATGGACTATACATACTGATCACAAACGGTCTAAGGAATCTCTCTGCTGATTACAAGACAGATGTAAATGATATAGAAAAGCATTAGAGAACATGAGTTCACAATGCTATTTTTGCCTCTCCTCTACCCCAGCTTGACTTGGGATGACAACACTGAGTCATATCCTTTGCTTTATTTTAAACCCGGTAACATTTGTGTGTTTTTGCTTGTAGCCCAATGTATGGAGGACAAGATCTGCATAAATAAAAACCCAAGCAGTCCAATTCTCAACAGGTTGTTAAAAGCAAAAGCACCCTTTTTTTCTCAAGAAATCCCTGAGGCAGTGGGGCTGTGACCCTACTCTACATTCACCTTTTTCTACATTTGACCCAGGTACCTGAGGGTGTCTACTGCTGCAGATACTTCGCTAAAGAGTCTTTTGGTCTGACCAAACTCTAGATGCTGGTAGAAGTTTTTGTTTGCTCAGTTTCTGTGAAAACCTAGGAGTATATATAAGTCTTGCTGAAAAGATTTTGGAACCTGGTTTTAAACTCCAGCTTTTAAGAGTCTGCCCATTCTGATCTGTAACACCACCACTGTCCCTCCCTGACCTCTGTCCACATGTCCCATGTCATCCATGGTGCCTTCTAGTGAGAACAGGTTAAGGTGCATGCCTGTTGTTTTTCTGAAACAGTACATACCTGCATACATGCATTCTCTGCCTCTGGCTCTAGCTGTCCTACACAATTGCAGTGTGTATAGCTGAACGCATCAGCTACACATTAGCGACCTAATCTTAAAACTAATGTGAGTGCTTTGCTGAATAGAAATATCCTAATGCACTATTGAGTAATGATCAGCACAGGTATTCCAGATTGAAGGGAGCTTTCAGACACACACAGACACACACACACACACACACACAACTCTGCAAAGTTTGGTTACTGAGCAAAAGAAATTGAGAAGTTTCTCAGTGGTTTGGGCTAATTTAAAGTATAATCCTCATAGTTTTAACTTGAATATATTGAAATGTCTTTTTCACTGCATTACAAAATATTTTAGTTTGTTGTTTGATAAGTTTCTTTTTCCAGTAGTTTTTAATTATTTTAGACATTTTTAAAAATTAAAAATAATGTTAAAAAAGGTAAAATAATTAAAAAATGGCAAAATGAAGTATCTTACTTTTCTATACTTGCTTTTTAATCACTAATTTGAACCAAATCCAAAATGTGTTTTGGTCTCCCTGAAATCTGCCTTTGGTTATTTTGGCAATTTACTATACAAGAAACTTTTCAGGATTTATTTTTACTGTATTTGTTCTTCTTGAACATTAACAAAAGAGCACTTGTGCTCATAAAAAAGCTAGAGTGTCATATGCATGTGCTACTTCTGTGGGAGCTGGCACCGTGAGCGTTGCTTAGCAGTGGAACAAGTACCATACAGTAAAAGTGCAATGTGACTGCAGTGATCATTCACCAAACAGAAAGTAGCTGGTGAGATATAAGCTGCTGAAACATCTGCACACTGATCATTGATTTGATCATTTCAAACAATGAGAAAAGCCTGTCTGTAAACACACACTAAAAAGAGTGCCTAATCCATCAAATAAATTGTTTGCTACAGACGGTCCAGCCAGCTCTATCTATAGGTGTGTAAATAGAAACAGATGACCATTTAAGCATGACATGGAGACCTCCTGGGTTATCTTGTGTACCAGTTTATCTCCAGTCAGGGAACTTCAGACTCCACAAGTGAGTTAGAAGTGCTTATAGACATCTGATTGCTCCTGCAGAGGTTTAGCTTCAATCTTTTCTGTAGCCTCAGGATCTGCAGCATGAAAGGATAAAGAGCCAAGAAAAGGAAAAAGAAAGGGCGCTTTTTTTAAGACTGTGGTTTCAAAGAAGAAAAAAAATATTAAAAAAGCAGGCTCTGGAAATTACTGTCTATCACTAGCTGAGACTGAACCATCAAGAGATACCATCCAGTACCAAACTTAAGAGACAGAGAGCTAAAGAATCTGAGTGAAATAACCACTTCAGGAAGCCATTGCATGGGGTGCTTCAGGTTACCTGTGAGCATAAATCCCATGCAGGTGAGAACAGAATATAAACCTAGCAATAAACCTTACAAAATCTTTTGTGTTAATCCACTTGCAATTTTGTGCACCTCCTCATACTGAAGTCAAACAAAAGGTAAATAAAGGAGTCAAAAGAGAAAGGAGTAATTCCACAATTATGCAGAACAGAGGATTAGATTACTTTAATGTGCTCTCCATGCTGGTATACCTTCAAAATATTCAACCAAAAGCCAGCACAGCATGTTGCAGCCTGACAGACTGCACACTGGGAGCAATTTAGACCTCACTCCATGCATTTCTCTGACCTCTGCTAAACTCCCAGGTGGAATTCAAGGTGATGGTTTTAACTTACAAAGCCATCACTGTTTTGAGACCTCTTCAGCTTAGAAATTCCTCCCTCTCTACCTATGAGATGTTGATGCTGTCCCACAGGGGACCTGTACCCATGTGGTGTGTCAGACCCCTGTTTTTGTTATCATTCCATGCAAGCCGTCTATTTTCTTCTTTCTCTACAGCTATACTGAGCAGCAGTGGATCTGTTCATAGGTACACCCCTTATTTAGCCTGTGACTTGTAAGTGATTCTTAAGGTGCTTGAGGCACAGCATGAGTACCTACAAGTGCATTCCTAAAAGAGCAAAAAATGAATAAAAGAACAGTTGTCTGCTGCATTTGTGGTTAATTATCCACAAGCTTACTTCCTCTTTGCTGTCAGAGTTTCCAGTGGCTCTGCCCCAGTCTACCTGCACTCTGTCTCAGTGGAAGCCAAATGACAGCCACAGGGCTGAAAGTAACAGAGAGAAAACCACAGAGTCAACTTGTTTGCAGGCACCTTTGTTTGAGGTGCTGGGCTAGGACCGGACTTCTTCAGCATTGCTTAAACTGTTGCTTTTTGAGTGAACAAGAAGTGGATTTAGGCCAGCAATTTAAATACTAAACTGATAGGTGCTTTAGAAATGAGATATAGAGAGAATGCTTTCTTTTATAGCTGTTGTAAAGCACAACTCTCTAGATATTTTGGCTTCATAAGAATGATAGGCCGATAGGTCCCTTTCCATGCATTCAGAAGTGCGGGCAGAGCTGGCAGATGCCTTTTCTGCACATTAGGATACAGTGCACTGACTTTCCTGTAGATCTTACTAGAGCAATCAGTAGCCTGGAGACCTCCAACCAGCTGGTTATGCAGCTGTCTAATAACTGTCATATTGCTTCCTCCTAGAGGAGAAAGGGAGCTGAAGAAGATGGAGTGAGACTAATTAAAAAGGAGAACTCAGAATAAGTCGCTTTTTACTTCCCTCAGCCTGGTAATTCAACTTCCTAAATTAGTGCAAGATAATGAAAAAAGCCGGAAAGCAACCAGGGGCAAACCATGAAATGACATCAGAAATGTATCCACTGTTCATGTCTTCCATATCTTTCATTACAGTCATCAACATTATTATAATATTTTCAATGCTTCATGAAATCATTTTCCAAAAGTAGGTGAGTAGCAGTAAAAGACATAAGAGCTGCTGTCCTCTCAAAGGTCCCCAAAATGCTACACACAGGAGAGAGGAAGAATATTTTAGAGTGGAGAGTGCACTGGAGTGAAGAGAGGAGCACTTGTTTCCACTTCAGGTTTGGAAGGGGAGGGGTTGCATTTAAGGACATGTGAGGCTGCCAAGTTTTGTTTTGTCACCGAAATACAAAACACTTAATGGCAGCCACACTCTATTTTTTGAAAGGTGAAGTTATGAGAGGTTCATTTGGGGTTCAGTAGTACATTTTGTCCAAAGCAAAATAAAGCATTTTGAAATGCTTTAATTAAAAAGAGGAGCAGTTTCAGAACGTGAATGAAAAGGACGGAGTGCAGTACCGTATGGTTGCTATGCCACCGTATGTGAATCAGGTTGAGAACTTCTCTAACAATTTTAAAAACAAGGATTTTAACCAATAACTCTTACTCATGGGAGCTTGTTTTAACCACTGACCTGAACAACAGCTGAAGACACACCTACCTCACTCTTGTCTTTTGAAGGCAGTGCAGCAGTTTTTTAAATATTCACGGGTGCAGAGACCAGAAACCATATAAATAACTTCCTGGCTAAAATCAGTTTTTCACTTTGTGTCTGTGAATATTTAAGGCAAATACAAAGTGGTTCTACTTTGAACTTCAAAAGGACAGAATACACAATAGCCAGCTGTTGGACTGCTCTTCTGAGAGACAAAATAATTCCTTAAAGTCCATATATTCTCGGAGAAGGACAGAGGTGTGAACAACTCCTACAACCCCGATAGTATACTCAGATATCTTGTTAAATGACAGAAGAACAATTCCTTCTACCTTGCTTATGTGAATGACACTGAAATCCATAAAATGTTTATTTATCCAAAATGATATGGTAAAATCTGACTGGATTTGTTAATAATTTTAATAGACTGAAATGTCCTTTTTAAAAAATAATTAAAAATAAACAAGCTAACAAAAAAAAAACCTGTCTCTTTGTGTGAATGTATTTGAGTGTGTTTGTGTGTACACATTCACACATGGTTGTGCACCTACAATTACATTGAAACACTCAGATGCAAATTAGATCAGATAACAATTGCATTCAAAAGTGAAAAGCAATTCAGGCATAATTAAATGTCAGGATAATACCTCTTCCCAGGAGATTTCAGATGACGAGGTAAGAACCAGACACTTAAAAGCTCTAGCAGTAAGTACAGGGAAAAAAGAATAAAATAAGGAAAGGAAAGGTAGATGAAAGAGAAAGTGCAATTCACTTCTTTCAAAATCAGTCCATCTCAGAAAACATCTCAAAAACCCACTGCTTGTGAGAATTCAGCTGACTGAAATCCAGCCCTAAACCTTGGTCTATGGAAGTCTCAGACTCCATCTCAAGCAGAAATGTCAGTCACAGCTGAATTACCTGTGTAAGTCCTCTTCCACACAAGAGACTAGGTCATGCAGGCAGCTTGCTGGGTCTTTGTATTAAGACAGCTCATTTACCAGTTATTTGACAAGTGGAATCAAGGGTCAGAGAGAAAGTATGGAGTGTAGAGAGATGACAAATAGCCATGTTTCTTTCTGAAAAGTTAAAATGACTTTGTGAAGTCTATTAATTAATTTTCTAACAAAGTCAAGGCACTGACTGAACTCATTTATGGTGAAACTCACACATAAAAGACCATGTGTATGGCTTTTTCATCAACTTCAGAGATCTTTGAAGTAATTTGGTTTACCAGTCATCAGTTCCTTCTCTTCAACATAAGTAGCCCTGAGCAAACACATTGTAAAGCTGTTCCGAATCCACAAAAGTCCATGCTTAAAACCAGAACATAACATAAAATAGAGGGAAACGAAAAAAAGATGTTATTACCTGTCCTTGGAAAGTGCAGGGAAAGACTCTGCTGGTTTAAAGGTAAACCGACAGGAGAAATGAACCCAGCTCAAGAGAGATTACAAGACAGAGTTACAATTTACTAAAAAGATTACAATAAATACATTGACACAAACGAAAACTGGTTTTAACCCATGAAAAACAGACGTATAACCCAGCACCCTGGGGCACGAACAGAATGGTGTTCATTAGCCCCTGTGCTGAGTGCCATGTGGTCCTTCTGAGTGCAAAGTAAAAGAAACCTGTTGGTAAGGTCGTAGTTCTGTTGAAGTAGTGATTGCACTCTTGTTGAGAGTTGCAGTCACAGTCCTGTTGAGGACTCCTCTGGATCCAACGAGTGGTACCAGAAGTCCCCAAACCAGAATATAATATATGCTCAGGTTCAGGTAGGAATGCCTAATACCTCCCCCAGTGCAAGAAGATTCACAGCGGGTGATTTAATTCTGTGTTTCATGGGATGCTTTTGGAATCTTTGATGGTCTAGGTTGTTGCAGTTGCCTATTATTCCAGTCCCTTATGTCCCATTGGCAGACATGACCCCTCAGGCTGGGTGTGAAGGTGCTAATGCCTCCCAGAGGGCAGTTTTCACAGCTGAGTCATTGGTGTGAAGGCAGAAACACTCCCCTGTCTCACAGGGTTCTTTAACACTCAGCTTGTAGCCTGAGGTGTGAGGTGTGCCCTGGTCAGCCGCTGCAAACGATCCATTATTAATAGTCCATCAGAAATGCCACAGAGGGTGTAGAATACACAGTTTTGGTTATACCCACAGAGTGATAAACTGGTCCCAGCTCCTGTAATTAGGACGCAGGCATACAAAAGAAATAAGGTTTAAAATATCTTTTAAAATAGGGTCTTTTTGTCATTCTTTTCCCTGCCTTTTGGATATGCAAACTTTGATTACCTTTTCCAGTTTTTCTCTATGAATGTGAACTTTAAGCAGTCCCTTACTGAATTCTTTATTCTTAATTGAGGACTGATATTCAGGCTGCAGCCCCACCTCCACTTTCTACTCCTCTCCCCATTACTATACCAACCAAACATCAGGACTTTCAGATTTGCTTTTATTCTTTCATCCTTCCTCAATGTCAAGCCAGTGGCATTCGTTCTTCTCTGTGTGCTTGCCCCAGAATATCCTATCTGCCTTTTCTGTGTACAATGGACTTCTCAATGCCTCCATTTCTTCAAAGACTAAATCATGATGCTAGGGTTAGAAGTACGACTATTAATAGAAAATAAAAAGAATGCCAGAACAACCAGTACCCTTGGACTACTATTTTTTTGTTGTTTTTTGGCTGAGCAAGAGTTTTGTAGGATAATTTTTTCTGCTATTATAAATGCAAAACACAGACACTGGGAAGGAATAATAATGAAAGGCTGCTCCCTGAGTGCCTGCAAACCTTTCTTAAATTAGATCACCAAAGTCCAAATTCCCCTTCAGAGTAGATCAGCCTAGCTCCTTTGAATCCACTGGTGCTGTGCACATTGACACTACCTTTGAATCCAGCTGCCTAACAATTAAGACGGGATGGTCAGGCAAAGAACCTGAGTACCAAGCTGATGATTGAGAGTATATACTGTCCAACCCCTCTTTTCTTGACATTTTCTTCCATAATACCACTAGCTCTAACACCTGATTTTGGGCTGGAAATGGAGGAAAACAGCCAATGAAGAATGATCAGTATACTCCTGGGTATTGAATATGAGATGAGGGTGCCTGTTCAAAAGAAGAAACAGTTTTGTTTAGTTCAGCCCATGAAAGTACTTTAATAGGAAGACAATAATTTGTGCTGAGATTCTCACTCTGTGATAATGTAGTACTGGTAAGAGATCTGCAATTTCTCCCTTGCATAACGGTTGCCATTTTTAGTACAGTACTTGTGGATGACTTCATTATATGCATGTTTAGAGCAGAAATAATAATTGAAAAGATGTAAAACAGCAAATGCAAGGCGTGATTGCGGTATTTCTCTCTATCAAAGAAGGAAATATTCACTATAATAATCTCTTCTTGAACGCAAGACTGTGACCCTCATTAATATTATCAGTGCAGACTTCTCCATAATCTCTAGGTTTCCTAAATTTTTCAGGATGCAAAAATATCTTCTATGTTCATTAACAAAATCTAGTGGGGAATGTATGATATCTATTTTGATGCAATAGTTGTAACATTATAGGGGTACAGCAGAAAAGGGTATAACAAACTAGTTTTTCATGTCAATGTTAAATATAAATTTTAGGTTATGTTGTAAGCATTATGAAAGAGACTTCAGGGCTGCTTGGAATTTTCAAGTGTAATGCTCTTGTGGCTTTTCTACAAGTGTTATGCCTAATAATTTCTTTTTTTTTAATTGGAAAAATTTGACCGTGCTCATTATTTCAGTGAATCTCAACATTGTAAAAGGAAACTTCAGATGTTTTAACTTCTTTTCTGGTGGGTTGGAAACTTCAAGTGAACAGAACACTTATAGAAATTTTGTGACAAAGAAGGAAAAACAACATGTTCTGAAAAACATGGAAAACTGAAATCCCAGTGGTTCACAGTCATACCCTAAATCTTGTCAGTGACAAATTTTACTTATTTTTCTTCCCCGTAGCTCAGAGCCAATTCATATATGAGAAAAACTGAAAACTACCTGACACAAGTATCATCAGCAGAATTATTACCTGGGATTCTGCTGCAATTCCAAATTTCACTGTCAACTTGAGAAAATAAGCATTGACAGAGGATGGAGAATAGAAGTTCATGTCAGGGTGTTAACACACATCAGCATTTGCCTTATACAATTCATATCATACTAGTGAGAAAGGTGAGCAGAAATTATTTTTCGGCTGTGATGAAGGGAGCTATGGGGTTGCTACCTATCCAGATGGGTTCAAACTTAATTCATGTATCTGCTTTTCTTTTCTCTATGGCATATAAATACAGCAACACTGCTATCTAATTGGGCTCTGTTGCCAGGAATATCAGTGAGGGCACTGGGTGCTCCTTTCATTAGTTCATATGTCTGAATTTTCAGGAATCAAATAATAAAAAAGCTCCAAAAAACATATGTCCTACTTCATATTTTTCCTACTCAGAATAATTCTGTCTACTGCTGTTGAAATAACATAGGGTAGATTTTTTTAAGGGCCTCATTGTACTTTACTTAAACAATAAATTGTTGAAAAGAGAACAAATTTGACAGCAGAAATTTGAAGACAGGCACAGTCAACAAGGTTACTACTGGAATTGGGAGAGAATTAATGGAATTTTAGTGCATGTCTGTACATATTGCCTCCATGCAGTATTTCTCCAGGAAGTCAAGATCCTCTAAGCTGATTTCTCACTTGCAGTTTTGGGGGGTTTTAAATTAAAAAAGGACATATAGGAAAAGATATTTAGATTTGTCTGCAAGACCCTTGCTGCTTCCCACAATACCACTTTTGGGAGTGTTGCGAAACACAAAGAGTCAAAACACATCCATTTTCCATAAGGAAACCTCTGTTGCTTGGAAAAAGCCCCAGTTTGGGTCATCAAGCCTTTAAGAGACAAGACACTAGTGTCCTAACTGACTCAAGATCAGTTTAGGTATGACCTGAGGGGCCTCTGAAGAGCTATTGAAAAGGGAGCAGCAGAAAGGTGGTCAGCATTGATCCTACTTTGAAAGAGCTGCCTGAGCCTGAGGATCAAAGTTAGTGGTGCATCCCTGCAGTGGCACACCTGGACCCCAAGTAGATGCAGACATGAAAGGAAAGAGGTGTATTGACCTGGACTGTGGAAGGACAGAATGTGCAGCATTTGTCAGTCCAGCAGTAACATCACACACAACTATTTAAACAGAGGAAACTTAAAAATTTTATCTTCCCATGAGAACTGTCCTGACTCTTGTATCCACTGTATGGCACCTTCTGTTTTGCGTCCTGTATCCCAGGCTTAACGAGGAAATCAGCCTAGCATGAGATACTACTTAACCAGTCAATATAGGCAGTATAGTAATGAGATCAATTAAAACACCTTATGGTACATATGTTTCTCAAACAAAAGCCATGGCTGACACACAGAGGCTGCTGTGAAACAGAGGAATGAACCTGCCTCTTTGAGAAATGGATCTGAAGGAAAATAATGTGTTGAGATAAAAAACCCTCTGATTAACTGGTCTTACTATGTCTTTCACTGGGAAAGCATAGACTGCCAAAACTGTTTAGGAGTTTGCATGCTGCTATCACAACCCATACTGATAGTGAGACACACTCCTTGGACTTGATGGTCTGCAATTTTAACCAAGAGCATTCTTATTTTATGTATCTTGACTTCACATTTAAGTACATTGTGATTTTGAGATGGTTGTTTATGTGCTTCACCTTTCCTGACAGGACCCTCTTCTCTTTTTGCTTCCAGATGGATTTATGGTACCACTAAGGCAGGCTGCCCAGCCTGGTCGGGAAGTTTAACAGGCAAGACGGCACCCACAAGAAAAACATCTCTCCCCAACCCAGTGACTTGGGGGGTGGGGGGGAGGGGGGGAGAAAAAAAAAAGAGAGAGAGGGAAAAAATACTACTGACAAGCTCTCTAGATCTAGACTCAGTCCAACTACATGAAAACGAGCTAGGGACCTGATTCACCCTCACTTCTACTTAAAGTCACGTGCAGAAGTCAGAAATAGAATTCAGGATGGAAAATAGCTGTGGCATGAGCAGCTGTTTTTCTCAGTAGCAGCACAGTAGGGAATAAAACAACACCATCCAACCCCAAAGTTTGAAAAACCATGAGCATTCCCTAGATTTTAACTCTAGACTTGCCAGACAGGTAAGGACAGGAAAGGAAATACACTGAAAAAAAAACAAAAAGCAAAAACATCGTGTGTTGTGTGTTGCGCTACAAGGTTAAAAGGCGCTTTGGTTACAAATCTTCCCTCTAGGACATGGAAAATGTCACTGATAAACCTTGCTGCCTGTGCCCATCACTGGGAGGTTAAAAAGTGTATCTCAGACCTCCTGTCATGCCTGAGAGGTGAAAGTGCATGTTACCCAAACAGGATCCCATGGAAAGGATGACTAATCAGATCCTCTCACTGGAAGATGTGTGCAGGGATTATGCAAGTCAGGACTGTCTATTTGTTGCTTGG
The DNA here is from genome assembly GCA_013396655.1 of Campylorhamphus procurvoides. Taxonomy (NCBI): domain Eukaryota; kingdom Metazoa; phylum Chordata; class Aves; order Passeriformes; family Dendrocolaptidae; genus Campylorhamphus; species Campylorhamphus procurvoides. The sequence goes on along the minus strand of WBMV01005542.1, from coordinate 659,134 downwards.
AGATCTGCTTTCTTTGTTTATTATATTTGCTAAGCGTGGAGGTGTTCCTGGGACAATGACAGCAAGGCAGCCTTTCTGCAGTTTGATTAACTTCTCACTGTATGTCAGGCACAGTGCAGATTCAGCACTTGACAAAAAAAGACACATCAGTTCTTAGGTAGCTTGTGGGAAAGTGGAAGAAAATGTACTTCCTACTGCTATGACCTAAAAAACAAGTTACTAAGGAGTCTGCTTGGCCAAAATGACAAACATTTCTTGAAGACCATACTTCCTCCAGGACTTCAGGTGTGATTAGAGGGGAGCAAGAAGCTGAAGCTCCTAAGTAGCAGTGAGCTGCTTTCTTGGCATTGTTAAGCTCACAGAACATTATGGAAACACATTAATCTTAAATTTTCACATTCACTACAGATAAATCATTAGAAGCAGTTGCTATGCTACAAGTGTGCACTTAACATGTATACTTGTGCTGTGTAGTAGAAGTATTTTACCAAGGGCAAGATGCATTGATAATTTTTCAAAAGTTATGAAAACAAGTATTATTGCTATGATGTACTGAGTTAAAAATCATTATGCATGAAGCTGAACGGTATATACTTCCATGATTTAAGGTAAATATGTTCTAATGATGGGCTAGAGATCATGGTGCTGAACACCATGTAAAATCCTTCACCTATTGAATACATTTTGTCTTTCAGTTGACTGAATAAGAAAGAACAGTGTTTGGGCAACATTGTAACAGATAAGTGAATGTATGAGCCACTATAAAAATGAACTCATATGGCAATGATTGTTCATGTGAGTCTGTTGAACAAAGAATAATTATCTATACACAGTGCAAACAACTTTATTGGTCTACACATTGCAAAATGGAGCAGAGTGATAAGAGCAGAGAACAAGCACGAACAGTCTCTAGCCATGCAGCAGCATATTGCTGTGTAGCACAGTCAGCAGATGAAGCTTCACCTTCCCTGTCAAAGTGCTTTACCCCACTTGGGTTGTAGGAAGGAACCGGCTCTTTGATGCAAAAATTGGAAAGAAAAAAAAAGAAAGAAAAAAAGTGGTTTTGGCAAGTTTAAGCCTTTGTTGTTGTTCTTCTTCTTGTGAACTACCATGGGACTCTGATACAAACATTATTCAGGATGATTCTACCAACATTTTCTGCAGAAATAATTCATCATATGGGCTGTGTGAACATTATCCACTGTAACCACTGCTTACAGAAAAACACTATCAGTAAACCATTACTCAGATTGGGTGAGCAATAGTCTGCAGTGTGTGCCACTGGGTTTAACCTCCAGCTGGCCAGCATGTATCAGTGAAGAGGTGGAAAGCTTTAATAAATCATATCTGAGATGCATGTTAACCAAGTACAAAAATACCTACTGTATCTAACTCAAATATTCATAGATTCAGAGAGACTAAGGCTGTAAAGGACAATATCTTGGCTTGCCTGACCTCCTGCATATCACAGGCCATTCAATTTCACCCAGTCACCCCTGTGTTAAGCCCAATTATTCATGCCTGGCTGAAATATATATTTCAGGAAGATATCAGTCTTGATCTGAATATATTGTGAGAAAGGAAACACATCTCTCCTCTTGTAATTTTGTCTGCTGGTTAATGCCCCATACTTTCACAGTTTTCCCTAATTTCTCATTTAAATTTGTCTGGTTTCTGTTTCCAGCCATTGATCCTTGTAATGCTTTTCTCTGCTAAGCTATATGCCCTCTCAGACCCAGATTTCTCCCCACAAGACATGGTATTTAATAACTTCACATTTCCTTTTGCTTCTTAACAAGCTAAACTGATCCAGCTCTTCCCCCGCAGCATTTTCTCCAGGCATCAAGTAGCATTTGCAGCTCATTTATATGCTCTCCAATATAGTAGTGACTGTGATTCTATCATCCATCACATCAAGGCCACGTTTGGGAGTTAATCTTCCCCCTGCTTTCCCATTCATACAACAAAGATCTCATTACTTCTCCTTTCCACAGCATCACGTGAAATATTTCCATTCGACAGCTTTCCGAGCACCTTCCCGGACTGGCCGCTGTCCATGGTCCTGATCTACCTTTTGCCCAGCCTAAAGCTGCCTCTTAGAATCATATAATTATTTTGGGCTGGAAAAAAACATTTAAGATCATCGAGTCCAACCACAAACCTAACACCGCCAAGCCCAGCACTAAATGCAAATTTTGCTGCATTTTCACTCAAATTTATCCAATACCATACTACTGTCACCCATGAGAGAGGAAGAAGATGGTAAAGACTCTATGCAACAGCAAAGGCTTTTAGTAAGGACTATATGTCAAAACCGTTCTTCTACAGGGGTGTTTTAATGCCCCACCAGACAAAAGTCTAACCAAAAGTTGTTTATGACAAGAAGAGTCCATTTATTTCCTTAGAAGGGAATGAGGTCAAACGTACATGATAAGAAATGGAAGGGTCAGGGAATGCTTCTGAAGACCTAAATCCTTATACATGTATGTATGTGTGTGTGTATACACACATATATATATAAATGTATATGTATATGTATACACATACATATGACTGTGTCTTGGGCTGGGAACATTCCTACCCGATCCAATGGATTCTGACCTCCCTGTGTGGCTACCAAGTCATCATTTTCACCACTCCATTCAATGTTATGTCTCTTGTAAGTTGTTTACTTGGGAGGTTTTTAATTTTTTACTGTCACATGGTTGATGAAAATATTGCATAGGATTGGGTTTGATACTTATGCTTCTCGTACCCCACTTACAAATATTCTCATTCAATGATATTTCCTTGCTGACAGCTAGCATTTGAAATTGTCAGATGGCCAACTTTGGTCTATTCAATGTTAACTTTTATGATATTGCATAGCATTTTTCATTAAAATAGTTTCATGTGATACTGAGCTAAATGTCATACAAAAGTCTATTATGTCTGAGCAGTTTCTCTCATTGACTAAACTTATAATTCCATCAAAGAATGAAATTGGGTTTTCTTGACAAGATCTAATTTCCATGAAAAAAAATATCGGTTAATGTTAATTCTATTACCATGCTTAATCTTGCATCAAATGATTCCTGTATCAATTTCTTTCTTCTTTTGTTTTTTTGAGGTTTTTTTCCACCAAGGAATCTTATCTGGCTAATTGTGCTATGCTTATCTTAGCTATCACACTTTCCCTTTCCAATCACTGGGATGGTGTTAACAAATGTCCACACTTTGTGAATTGTGGGGGGGGAGAATAAAAAAGAAAAAGATAATGTCATTGACTCAGAAAGCTCCCTGGGCAGCTCCTCTGGGATTCTTTGGTAGAAGGTATCACTATTGCTGATTCTGACGTTACTCCTATACACACTGTTTCACTCCTCCTTAGATGTCCACACACATAGATATGAATAGTTACATCATAGTGACAGCCTGGCTAACTCTCAGCAGTACCCTTTATTGCAGGTTGGCCCCACAAAATCATCTTGGCTGCTTTATAAACTACAGTGAGAAGGGTGTACATTTTTCCATGACTCCCATAGTGGTATGCTCAGAAAACTAGGGGCAGAAATCTATGAGACTGTCACACAAACTGAGACATATTAGGGTAGCCAGGGTGGTGGAATGAGACCTGTACTTGAAGAGAACTCAGGCAGACCATGGACTGTTGGCTGTTTCCATGTAAAGATTTTATTTGTCCAAGTCTGACAGAAAGCAAACACACAGGGCTCCAAACACCACCTGAGGCAATGTGGGGCAATTTATTGATCAAAATTCCCCTGCTTTTCATTAATCATTTGAGAAATTATTCAAGCCCTCCTGGCACTGCACAACGAGGATAGATTGGAAGAAGGCATTTACTAACCAGTAGCTTTTTTTATGAACAATTAATAGATGACGACAAACTAAGTCTTTCCAAGTTGAACTTGTCTTCATGAAGATCACAGTCACAGCCATGACACCTCCTGTGGATCTCAGTGCAGAGGCATATAATACCAGCTTTCTTCCCCTGGATGTTCTTCAGAGTAGCTGCAGTTGGTGTACTGAAATAACTTCAGAACCAAGCTGGTGTGAAAACTCCAGTCTATCACCTGATGGAGGAGGGTTCTGCATTCCCTGCTTCTTCCCTTGCAATTTGACAACCATGAAGAGTCTGTGAGATGCCCAGGGAATACAAAGGCCACACTTACAGCTTCTGGGTTACTGTACTCTATGCTATATCTGTTCATCCTTGGATTCATAATTCCTGTGACACCTGAATTCATCAAGATAACAAGTTCTTGAATGTCAGAAGAAATTAAATTGTGGTGTCAATTATCTGTGTAGCTGAACTTGTGCAGAAATATTGATGACCAACGGAAATCTAAGTCACAGAACATGAACACAGAAACCCATAGAAATAACATATATAACACTTAAATCCAAAAACAAACATCCTGCTACACAAGTAATTTCCATCACCTCCAACACTGCACAAAGTCATTGAAGATCTCATTAAGATGAGGAATAGATAGGAATTTGATTTTACAGACATGGAGGTACAGGATCTAAAGTATCTGTGATGTATATGATGTCACATAAGAAAATTTCTTTGCAGTTCAGATTTTGATTTCCTTAGCTGTGGATTACAGGACTGATAAGCTCTTGTATTTGTGGTTCTGCAGATCCTCTGAAGACTAGGGAAGCTGTAATCAAGCATCCATATTCACATCAGTATAGTGCTGAGATCTAATGGTTGGATTGAGGCCTTTCTGAAGAGAGGCGCTGTCTGTTAAATTCAGGTCTGAATCCAACACAGAACTCCAATTCTCAAACATGTATCTATCTGACAGTTTAGAGCAAAAATAACTCATACCATACGATGAGACAACTGTGTCTTCACCTTAACAAAACACAACTAGAACTCAAAAAAAAAAAAAAGAGTTTGTAACTGGAGGAAGATTGAAATTTTTCAGTTCACAAAAATTGTGGTGGGCTTAGTTTCTTCTCCTGACGCATGACAGCAGAACTGAATATCTAACTGATCAGGAAGAGATTTATTTTTTTCTTACCGTTCTATCAGGCTGCCAGAAATCAGCAGGCTCAGTTTTATCTACAATCTTACATCTGGATAATGTTGAGCACTAAGCAAACCTGAGAATATTTATTTGTCAGATGCTTGGTTTCAGTCCTTTCTTATGATCAGCACTAGCATGTTCTTCAGTTCAGTATCTTCCTTTTCTACTGTCATGACCCAAGCAAGACTTCACTGCGTTATAAATGACTGCTATTTTGGTTTTTTCTAAAGTGAGTTAAAGATGACATAATGTCACTTTCTCCTGTGAAATGCTCTGTGGGCATCTAGGAAAAAAGGTTTATTGCAGTTTTATAAAATATATTAAATAAATCTAATATCCAGCCAGCTGATTGAGGCAGAGGCTCCCCGCAAATATTTTGGCCGTGCATTAAGAAAGTTGTCACAAGCAATTTGGACTGCAACAAGGAGTTATAGACTGCCAAATGTTGATTAATTAAGCCATGTTTGGATTAGTTCTGCTAGATTGTTTCATTAGGGAAAATGACTGAAAATATGGAATAAAGTAACCAGGGGGAATCCAGTAAGAATTTACATGTAAATGAGACCTGCAGCAAAGAGTAGGAGCAGACTGAACTTTATGTGCCCTATGATAATGCATGGTACTCCTTGCTCCTCCATGACTGGGGCAGAAATAAGCATCAGGAGAGCTGACCTGTGTTTGTTGTGGCAGTGACAGATTTCATTGGAATTATCCTCAACAGCCCAGGAATGGAGCCCTTTCTTCTGTCATGTGATTTTTCATCTTAAAGGCAAGCATACAATTTATTTCACATGCATAATATCAGCTTAAAGGTGAGAAGGAATAGATCATCTTAGACATAATGACTGCACAATTATTATTTATTCTAATTCCAGGTTCACTGCCAGATGAGCTTTTTCCCCTCTAGTCTTGTGGAAGAAAATGCCTTGATGAGGAGACCTCCTGCTTTGGGAAATCCTTTGCTTCTTTACTTATGCTCCTGTAATGAGCTTGTATTGCAATACCATGAGACTTCACTGAACTTACAAAAATAGTGAGATAGTAAATTGAAAAAAAAAAATCTAGCATGCCAAATTAAATGAAAAGAGAAAAATCTTTTGAGTTTTTGAGATGAACCAAACTGCTACCTATTTGACAATTAAAGTCTCATTCTCTGAGCAGCCTGTAATGAGAAAAGCATCTGCCTCCAGTACATTTAGCTTTAAGTAAAGGGAGAGGTGGGGACCTGAATTGTCTCAGGCAGAAACCGTGGGGTGAGCAGAGAGAGCACCTGTCAGAGGACAGAGCACAAACTCAAATTTCAAGGAAGAAAAAAATCAAGAGATGTAGTAGTTGAGTGTAAGTATGGCTAAAATGACACTGCAGGTGCCCAGTACACTGTGCACAGAGCTGGAAGATCTTGAAATAGAGAATCATATTACTGTGCTCTGGAACCATAGTGGGAAGCTGGTGCTTGTACTGTGTAAGTGATGCTACAGTACAGAAAGTGAACAGTCCTGCTTTCAGCTGGGAGAGAGTCAATTTTTTTCTTAGTAAGTGGTTCAGTGCTGTGTTTTGGATTTAGTATGAGAATAAAATTAATAACACTGATGTTTTAGTTGTTGCTAAGTAGTACTTACTCTAAATCAAGGACATTTTATTTTTTCATGCTCTGCCAGAGAGCAAGTGCACAAGAAGTTGAGAGGAAACATGATCAGAACAGCTGACTTGAACTGGCCAAAGAGATATTCCATACCACAGAACATCATTACCAGTACATATACTCCAGGAAGATGGTCAGGATGGGCTGATCACTGCTTGGGCATGGGCTCCGGATCACTTGGTGTGTGGTAAACAATTTCATTGTGCATAATTTTTTCTCTGTGTTTATTCCCCTCCCTCTCCCCTCTTCATTACTCAGATTATTTGTTGTTATTATTCTTTTATTTTATTTAAATTATTAAACTGCTCTTATCTCAACCCAGAATTTTTCTGATTCTCCTCCCCATCTCACCAGGGGAGGAGGGAAGGTGAGCAAGTGGCTGTGTGGTACTTATTTGCAGGCTGAAATTAAACCATGACATGAACTCATCACGCTTGTCATGATTCATAACATAAATCATTCTGCCTTCTTCTAAATATGTTTCACAGACATTGTGGCTCTGCTCAGCCAAGGGAGATACAGTCACAGCTGAGAGGAGGGTGCTGGGTAAACTCCAGTATCACCACCAAGAAACACAAAGAAGGCAGGCCACACAAATTCTAGCTGGCCCCACAGCATTTTCTGCAGGCCATGTTGGTGGGTGAAGTACTTCAGAGGTTCTCAAAGGTTTTAACCTTGTGAAAAATTAAGACAAAATAAATAACTGGTGTATTTGGCTATTTTTGCATCAAAACAAAGGAGGAGAAGTAAGATATTCACTCCCTGAAAAAAGCACAGCTCCTTTCAGGTAGTCAGTTCAGACAGCCAAAGTCCTTAGTCACTCCAGAGAATATAGGTCCCATTTGTTTCCCTTCCAAGCCTTTTTTTTTTTCCCTCCAGTTTAGAAAATCTTGTCATTGAAACATTAAAAATGATTTTGACCCTAATTTTAGATAGCGCCAGCTCTGTTTATATTTCCCTCATTAAGTCCATTGTCATCCATCCATCTGTCTTGCATGGTGAAGAATCACATGATGCTCAGGAGTGCTCACAGGGGATGGAAAAAGAAAATAAAGCTACCTACACCCTCTCCTCTGAAAAGAGAAATGTGGGACTGAAACCAGAAAACCAAACCAACGCATGATTACTTTTCTTGGCTAGCACAAACTTCTCCCATTTAGCAGATGTGGAAAATCAAAGTGAATGGACAGAGAAATATTGTGATATGCTCATTTGCTCTGCTCACATATGTCACACTGCGCCTATGCTGGGCATAACCCTCCAATGTCATTCTTGTACAAATTCACCACAAAGATACAGATTTATTTCTGGGGTTACTTCAGGAGAAGCACCTCTGCAAGTAAAATTGTACTAGCAATTATCTCAGTTAATTCAGCTCAGCCCTTAGGTAGAAAATATGTCAATATTTCAGAATTAACAAGGAGTATTGCATGTCTCTATATAAATTGCCTATCCCTCCCTGGTAACCTCCATCCCCATCACTTCCCACTTCTCTGAGTATCTCTGCTCCCACCTTCCCTTCCTCCAGTTTTGGGCCCTAAGCCATCTAATCTCCTCCACCTCCCTCCAGCCTGGGCCCCTCTCGTTTACTTTACATTGTGGCAAATAATCAGAAGCGGATTCAGGACTGTTACAGGAGATTGTCTTTCATGTCAGGTGACATAACTGCTCAACCTTTATGATTTAGTTTAACACCAAGTAGAAATATGAAAGCCTTTCTCCAATTTCATTAGTGTATTAAAATGTATTCATCTTTTCCTATAAGTTGTATTTTCTTAAGTATGTGGGTTAATACTTTCTCTCTGGTTTTCATCTCTCTGTAAAGCCCTCAGGCTTTACATGCTACACTGTATTTAACCATCTTCTAAATAATAATAATGAGAAAAACTAGTAAAAATTGCCAAGTTTCTATATTTTTAGAATAATACCACTACTTTTTTATGCTTAATAGGTGCTGTCACAGATTAAATCATCTTACATACTTATAAATTGACATTTTTCTATAAATACTGAAATTCTGTAATTTTCACTCATGCTACTCATCAGAATTTGAAAACAGATAAAACAACAAAAAAAGAGCAAGAACTTACTCAACATTCAATCCTACCCCCCTCAAAATACCCACCAACTACTCTTCTTAGAAAGCTCATGACCACTCTGTAAGGTGACTTGATGTCACAAATGTTATATTTGTGCACAACAACAAAAATGTGGTAGGAAGCAGGTTATTTTTAGGCCAAAACATACCCTGACAGCAGGCAAGTGATTCTGAATCCAAACCATTAACTATATATCAGAAAAATTCCATAAGTCTGAACAGTTTTTAAAGATCTGTCCAAAGAATTAATGTGTGTTTTGTTAACTTGTGTCTAACATACCATAAATTTGTCCTATTTGCTTCCTTACTGGTCAAACTGGTGCTGCAACAGTGTAGATAAACTCCAAGAGAAGGCATAGAAAATGTGAAGGATGGATGAACTTCCACTGTTTGCAAAAGAGAGAACTGCACTTTTCAAGAGATTTGTCTTCTCCCATCTCAAAGGCTGGCACACATACACCCTGAGCACATACTTTTGGGTAGGGCAAATTGCAACCTTCCTTTGAAATTATGGGTCACTTCTCATCAGGGATCAAGTCAGGGATGGGTTTAAATACGGCCAGTACAGCTACTTTTCCAGCTGATATTAGCCAAAGGTCTTCTGTTGATCAACCTGCTGTTACATTTACATTATCATTCAACCTGAGAAATTTGAAAATTCTAAACAATCTCACAAACAGATACAGACAATTTTGTGGAGAATGATAGCTATCAGACAAACTTGTTTCTAGGCTGTTCCTAAGTCAAAACAACAGTACAGATCTCCAGTCTCATTGGTAAAACATAAAATAGGCACATGAAAAAAAAAGTCTTAATAGGTGACCTCTTTATCTACTATATGGGTGATAAAGCAGTGGAAATAGTTGCCTGAGATTCTGGGAAATCCAGAGCAACATATCATAACTTACTGATTCTTTTCAGGCAATATCAAAAACTGATGTGAAATAACAACCTTACACTCGACCTTGAGTCCAATTAGCATTATTGCCTCAGTCTGAGATGAAAGTTTGACACTGAGAAATGACTAGGACTCAGCCATTACTGAGCTTGGCTTATCTACATGGTGTTGAAAAACGATAGTCATTAATTTCCTCCCAGATGCACATCCAGCAATCTCCTGCCTGGCTGCTTTGATCATACAATAGGCTGTTCAGCCCCTTTTTCAAGACACTTGGAAGAATTCAAAAGAAATGTGGATCCTAAAAGAGACTGAGCCATATAGATCTGCAATCTCTTTCTCTCTTCTCTTGGCCATGCTACTGTTTTATTAACTGCAGTGGCAAAGCTGTTTAGAAGGACAGAGAACAGTCATAAACATATCTCCCTCTCTCTCTCACTCCCAGCATTACCTTGGGGATCTATTCCACTGGTGCTTCAGCACAAGGCATTGCTGTGTAACAGTGGAGAGTGGTGAGGGAAGGCTAAAAGAGAGAACCAGAGGAGACAGGAATTGCTTCAAGTGCTTGTAATATATGAGGATGAGCACAGGGAAACTGAACAAGACATCTGAGCATGTTTCCTAATGGTGAGTAACAATAGCTCAACATGCCCAGTGCTGTTCAGGAGAACCATTTATAGGGCTTGCAGTCTCTTGCAGTACTGTAAAAAGCAATCCATAAAAAAGTCTGGGCTGGAATTGGCTTTTAGGAAGAGTGATGGAAGACCCATTACTGGGATATTTAAAACCAAGAAAAAAAAATAACACTGAAAACAATACTGTGGGGTCCCTCTCCTGCTCCAGCCCGGGGCAAAGCAGAATCAATGAAATCTCAGGGGTTCTTTTTTATTCTATCTCTAGATTTCAAAGAAGAAGAATGAGACATAAACATACATTTACATTCTTTCCACATTCAAGAGCTCTATATCCATGAACTGCATGTTGCAGCTGTATTTAAATGGCTTTGGAAGTATCCTGTCCCTGAAACAAGAGCTGGCAGCAGTCAATGATAGTGCTAGAGAATGTTAGCATTAGCAAGTCCAAATATGGCACGTAACCACCACAAAAGAAAATATTGAGGGTGAAGTGACGAATTGATAAATAATTTATGCTTTTATTCAGCATAAACATTTTCTTCTCCTTATTGTTACCATGTTACATTTTTTGGGGGTAGCAAGAAGGAAATTAGAAATGTTTTGTCTATCACAATATTATAGTTCCCAAGTAGGTATAGTCAACAGATACTTTATATGAGAAATGAGTCAGGAGAAGGGAGGGACATGAGATATTTTCTTTCACTCAAGTTAATCTTCATTACAAATAATTTAAGGTTTCATATTTGGGATATTCACTCACTCAGTATTCCAGAAATCTGTGAGGGAAATAACATCTAGTAATGATTTTGATTTCTGATATTATTGTTCAGATTCTTGTTTAATCCTGTTTTCTGTAAGTCCCAAAACATAAGGCAATTTTCATTGCTAAGTCTGAGACATGACCTCGTATTTTCATTGAACTGAAAAGTTGATCCAAGAAATTCATTAATAGCAGAACCAAGCCAGTGTTTTAATTTTATTTGGAGATTTTTTAAATTTGTAAGGTAAAATACAGAAGAAAATATTGACAGTAATTTTAAATGCATATCTCAGAAAATGTAATTTTTAAAATATGAGAAAAATATCAAACATTTTGATTTTTCAGAAAGGAGAAATAAGTGTTTTTACTGATATATCAAAAATTAAATAAAGCAAATGGTCAAAGCCTTGTTTTGAAATACAAGTATTTGGGTTTAAAAAAAATTAATAGCAAAAAAGGTCACCTAGCATTCATTTGATTCTCTAGCAACTGTCAAATCAGGAAATCAAAGAAGTCCTTTTCATTCAGACTCCCTCTTTTTTTTTTGTCAAAAGCTGCAAATTTTACCACCAAAGACAGACGAAATGTCAGACTGGTACCTTCTGTCTATGAAACCTGGGGACAAGGTACTTCAAATTTACAAGGACAAACCCTTGTTTCAGCACTCTGTGCTCTCTGTAGTCTCTATACGTGAAACAAGTAACAAACTGGGTCTGGTGAAGTTTGAGCACTAGGGACCGGGAAGGCTACATGGTTCACAGGTTTTACCCAAAACAACATAATTGTTCTTATCACTATTACAAAGCATACCTTGTGTCAAGGATACAGATAAGTATAATTCAGGCTGCCTTGGGTGTCATTTTCAGGGCTTGGAGTCTCATAAATGGCTTTCCTGCCCAGCCTTGCCCTCACATATTTAAGGTCACCACTTGCATTATCAAACTCATTTTAAGGGGCTGAATTAAGCACAGCAGAGGGCAAAGCTCTCTGCTGCACACTGTGCTGCAGTCTTGTGTGAGTGGCCACTGGGCACCCCAGAGACCATGCCCTCTGGCTTCTGGCTTGTGCAAGAAATGTGAGAGCAGTCAAAGATGTCCCTAGACATGGGCTGTTGCCTTGCTGCCCAAACCCACCCAGCTGCACCTGGGCAAGGCTAGTCTCTCCTCTTGCTTACTAATGGCAGATATTTTGGCTGACTGCTGCACGCTCAAGTTTGTAAACCCCAGAGGGGCTGTAGGCTCTGGCCTGAAGGATTACCAAGGTGAGAACTCCAACCAGATGTGGATGCAGTGGGGTATTTGCTATTACTGTTCTGCCTCAGTAAAAAACACAGTGAGCTGTGGCCAGGACTCTGGCTTCTTATTCACAAAGTACCAACTGTTCTTTGCAGCTCTGTCTGCAACCATCTTCATTTTGGCATAATTACCTCACAGACCCCTGAATTCCCATGTGCTTTCAATAGACATTATTGTTTTCTTCCTATAACAGTTTTGTTGCTTCATTATGCTCCAGAGATGACGATATGTCACTGGTGGCTGAGTGATTCCATTATAGACAATCTGCAAAGAGCTTAGGGTCCCTTCAAGATGAAAGATGCCATCTAAATATAAGTTATATATTTTAGTAATATGCACTAAAATGTAAATTTGCTTTGCAAGGAACACTTAAGGTCTTCAGTAAGCTACATGGAGTAAATAAATAGACAGTCAGCAGTGGCAGTCTCATACCAGGCTTATTTCAGAGCCTCCAACTTCTCCCAGGAAACTGCACTTTATCAAACAAAAAGCCTTGCTTACTGCAGTGCCTCATTGTTATTGTAATGCTATTGACATCTTGCCTCTCCTGTTGCACTCAAACCTTGTTATCAACAGTGTAGTTTTAACATTCCCCAACCTCAGCAGAGAAAATTAGTCCTTGTTTGCGAATCGATCATTGTTTCAGAGCTGGACACCACCACTGCCACCACACTGGTTTGTGTGAAAGTGGTTGGCATCAGTATATATATTTAACTAATAAATATATGTAACTATATAACAATATTAAATTTCATAATATATTTAACTATAAATATATTTAACTGCTTGCAGAAATCCAAATAACAAGCATTTGTTTCTTTGCTTCATAGGCTCTTTCTCAGTATTTGAAAGAAAAAGACCTCCTGATCTGACGATGTGCCTGAGGGGTTTGTGCTAATAATCCCATGCAGTGGTTCTAAGGGATCCCTTAGCTGGTTCATTCTCCTGCTCCCCTCACCTCTCTTTTGTCAGTGTCTTACTCTTGCCCTTCTGTTCAGAGAGCTGGGCTCCTTCCAAAGACTGATTAGAAGTATGGTCCACATCAGTGGGATAAAAGCTGGTTGCTGCCTGTCCCTGGATGGCAAAACTCAAAGCTGGAAGAGAACAAAATTAAAAGCACTTCATCCTCCCAAGCCAGACAGCTGCTCAGGCAGCACACATGGAGGTGGTTTCTTGGCTGAGTAACAAATTTAACATCTCAGTTGCTGAGCCTCAGAGAGCATAAGAAACCACAGTGGTAGTGGCAGCAAGGGAAATCTGTTCTAATCCCATGGTGTGATCTGGAGGTGGCCATTAGTGCCTGATTTAGTGACCAAGCAAAGGCACTGGATAGATGGTGAGTTCATTTAAGGCAGAGAGAAGTTTGCTGGAATCTAAATGTGCAGCTGTGCTCTGCACCTGGGAATAGCAGAGTATAAGGACAACGTTCGGGTTTATCTATCTATCTATCTATTTATTATTGTTGTTATTATTATTGTTACTATTATTGTTTTTATTATTATGGAATTAAAATTGAAGGTTCTTAGTGTTCACCTGAGAATCTCACCTTCCTCAATATAACCACTGTCAGGTTACACTTTTCAATGATTTTTTATATCTTTGAACAAGGATTTTTTAGAACACAGAAAGACAGCTCATTTTGCTTTCTTTGCATTTATTCTAACACATATTTCTCAACACAGCAGCAAACTTGTTGCTCCCTGCTTTAAGTATGCACAGACCTCGTAACTGCACATGAGTTTCCATGTAAGTTTGGGATGAAATGTGTCTGAGATACAGAAGACTGTTTGTTTGTTTGGGGGTGTTTGTTTCTTTGTTGTGTCAACTAGCAGTAAGGGCACTGTAACATGTAGTTGAGCAGCTCCTCTTCCTCAAGCAGGAGCAATGGATCCACATTGCCCCGGGTACCTTTTGTTGCAAAAGAACATAGACTGCAAGTCAAATTAAACTGTTCAGGCAAGCAGAGTAAATGGTCAATTTCGAGACTAAGGGTGCTCTTATTCAAAATGTGTGCCTCACACAAAACCCACCCAGCAGCAGTGACCCCTTAACACTCAGGAGTGCTGCGCAGGAGCCCATCAAAAGCCCATCTAGCTCAGCATCAAGGACTTCAGTGGTTTCAATGCCTTTGGACAAAGTCCTTGCTTGATACTCTCTCATGTACTGAGCTGCTCAGTGAGTTTCACACTGCATCAATACAGCCAAGCCCCTCTTGTGTCTGACTATCCTAATTGCATTACAGGAATAGCCTCTGGAAAGATCCATCACCATCCTGAGAACGGAAGCAGGATACACACCAGGGCAATCTTCTCCAGCTGAGATAGTCTTGAAGTTGTGACTGTTTGCCATCTTGTGGTGAATGATTTCTCAGCCCTTATTTAGTTTTTCACTGCAATGTTTCACTTGTATTAAAGTTTAAAGCAAGTTTTTCTCATATCATCACCCTCCTTCTTTTAGAAAATCCCCATCTGTTCTCAGGCCTTTGTTCTACAGTACTTTTTTTCCCTCAGTGATTTAATAATGTCCTTTAACTCTTGCCCAAGTCCAAGCTTAATGAGATGAGCCTTCTGTTCATTGATCAGTCTTAGCTAACGGGGCTTTCACCCAAAGGGCATGGCCAGCAGTATGAAGCGCACTGATGCACCTGCTATTACCTCAACATAGTCTTGTTTATACTGCTCCCCAAATAATCTTCCTCCCCAAATCTTATTTTTCTCTTACATAGCTAGGGGTATTGTGCAAAGGTACTGAGGATATCCGCTCTGATTTTGATGGCTGAAAACATAAAGGAAAAAAACATTCCTTTTTTTTCCTGAGTGAAGGAATTACTATCATGTTTTGCTACACTGCTTTCCTTTAATTGGTCCTCTGGATCTTTGCTTTCTACATTGCTAGGCCAACCTTCCTCTTCTGGCAGTAGCATAACAGAGATGTTTGCGGTCACACACTGACACTTTTATCATTACAGGATTTTTAGCAAGCTCCTGCCAAAGTGTCCAGACCAGACACAGAGGTACATTGAAATGGTATTGCATGGAGCTGGAGCATGGACATGTGTATATAAGGATGTGTGTACAGGAGTGTCCATTGTCTCTGAGCTGATGGAGTCATGCCACTGCTGTATTTTTTCGGAAATAACCTAGGCACTTAACATTTTTCTACATGGATAGGAATAAAAATACTTAAAAGCAAATAAAAACACTAGCACCACCCAGCCCTCATATAGAAGGAAGTTAATCTTCCTTTTGTGTTTTCAAAGTCTGGACCACAATTTAAGGCAATGATTATTTTCACACTGCTAATAATAAAACAGTCCTGAGGCGAAATAACCTAGACTGGCTGCGTGCATGTGTTCACACTTCATGGCACTGGGCATTGAGTATCCTAAGGCCACAGTGCACCACATGAGATCCTTGAGACACAATTATTAATTTCTCTTTTTTCCCCTTTAAAAGAGTCTGAAATACAGGCAAGTCTGTGTTACAATCCATCAGAAGAATCAAAGTTAAAGGCATTTCTTACAGTAGAAAACAAGGGGTATGTTCTATATGGTCATGCAGAGTTGTGGGTCTGAAAGCACAGAGCCACTTGAGATCAAACTGGAGATCTGTGGAGGATCCAAAGCTGACAGCATTGAGGCCATACTGTTGAAATAGCTCTTGGCACAGCAGGTGCCAGCAAACTCTGCCTGGGCATTATCGTCCATGAACTCTACAAACCTGCACAAGCCAAAACTGACAAGGCACGTATTAGCAGGGAGACCAACTGGACAATCCACGTGTCCTGCATGCAAGCACTCCTTGGGTAAAAACAGGGAAGGAAGGGAAGGGAAGGAAGGAAACCAAACAAACACAAAACAAAAAGCAAAAAAAACCCAAACAAAACAAAAACAAATGAAACAACAAAAAAGCCAAAGAATACTATTAAATTGACATATTATGAATCCCCAGCATGCTTCCTGCACTCATATACACAGGCGGCCTAAACACAGTCTCTGTTTAACCCTGCTTGGGTCCCTGCTCACTACCCAGTGACTAATGGCAGACAGAGAATGGAATTTTGCTGCAGCTTGGTTTGCTCTCCTCTGAAAATATCCACTCTAATATTCCAAACAAATGGACATTGAGGGACCACAACTGGCTGGACTCACTCAGAGGAGCCACCAGTGTTTTAAAGTTTCCAGAGTCTTTTCCACTTAGAAGAAAAGGTATCCTGTGCCCATCCTAGCACAATTCACTTGTGTTTGGGGTTTTCTGCTGCTCTTCTCTGCCCAGTTTCCCTTTGAATATGAATTATGCTTCCCTTTCCCCTTATCACTGTCTTAGTTCTTCACTTTTTTGCAAATACAGTCCAAGACCAGTTATTTCAGCTGATCCTTCAACTGCAGGCTATTCAACAGGGTTTGTGTTGAAGCAGTGAAAAAACTTATGCAATGTTAATTATTCATCAAGTGCAGAAATAAACAGCCTGAGTGGAGTTCATTCAATACACATGAAACAAAGTTCCATAAAGAGGAGTAGAATAAAGCTGTGTAAAAAAGCAATAAAGCTGGAGGACTGATATGAAGAGATAAAAATCTATAATAAGAGAAGGAACACAAAACACTATTTTAAAGACTACAACACTAAACAATTAATTCCATTTCAAAAGGTGGAACATGAAGGAAGATATCACTGGTGTAGTCTGCAAATTTATGCAACTCAAGATCAGTGCTCTATTCAAAGTCTTTGAAACGTATAAAGAAAGAAAGATATGCACCTACTAAACAAAGAAATTTGGCTATACACTATGAGAATCTGTTACTTTATATTAAAGAACTAAACCCATGCAAAATACCTAATCATTCATGGGTTCCCAGCCAGCTTTTCCTGTGGATTTACACTAATTTTTAATGAAGTACTCTGAGAAGCATTTAATCCTATCTTTTCAAAAGGTGTTACCTCCTCAAAGAGCAGAGAGGTAAAATTTTTAGCTAGCCGAATTTTGTATCACTTCATGGCAGTCTGTGGTGCTGTGCTGATCTATAACATCTGAAAAATTGGAATAAATTATTCTCCTTAGATCATTAGTTGGTTTTGCTTAAATAAATTTAATACACATATTAAAAACAAATGAACAAAAACCCCAACTACAATAAAATCAGCTGTCAGCATCCTGATGCTGCAACTGACAAGAGTGATTTATTTTGTTCACTAAGATCGATTACTGTCACTGATGTATAAGCATCCAAGGGCAGAGATCATCATTTTTGCATAGTGGAAAGCCATCCACTGCAACATAGTTGCAGTCTGCTCTCACTGTACTGATATCCCCTGCAGGTCTAAATTAAAAATAATAATTAAAAAAAAAAACAAACCAAAACAAAACCAACCAAACGAGCAACAAAGAAACAGGGAGAGAAAGCTGTTATGTTTTCTAGGTAAGAAATCTGGGTAACAGAGGACCCAAAAGACCAATGGGCAGAAAGTGTAGTAAAAAACTCAAAGCATGTTGTGTTCATTTCTTTAGCTCTCAGGTTAATTAAACAGCATAACAGGCATTCCTTTGTTTCCCTGGTTTTATGTTAGGGTCTTTTGTGGTTTTTTCTTCTTCTTTCTAAGGCACATAATGAATTTTTGGCGTTCGGTTTGGATGCATTTCCTGAGAAAAGCAATCATCCAAACATGAGTTATAATTTTTTTCTTCATTTGAACTGTATAAGGTATGCTGAACATGCCAGATCGGTCTCTTTCTGTCCCTCAAATGCCTGAACTTACAAGTTCAGCAAGACAACCTGAAAAGCATTGTCAGTATTCATCTGGGTATCCCATGTGCACTGAAGAGCAGCCCTAAATCTGCCTAATGAAAGGGGAAAATCTCTGCCTAGCACCATTAGGATGAAAGGCTGTTGGTTCTGAAGGTGTTAATGTGCTATTCACACTTTTCTTTGCTCCTGTAACATTAAACAGTTAATCGTGGTTCAGGGTTTGTTTGATGGGACACAGGTCTGCTCTAACCATAGCAACCACATTATAGAAATCCTTTCTGATATTATTAAGCATAGATGAAAAGAAAACAAAGCAGAAAGATTAAAATACCTGGAATTCAAAAATTATTTTTTTTTCCAGTTTGGAAAAGCTCCTTTTCCTTTCATTTGCATCCAGTAAAGTCCTTCAGAGAGAACAGTGCTTAAAAAGTCGCTGCATGGTACCTGAAGTTTTTCTTGTTAAAAGTAAAATAACGTATTCACATTTATGATGAAACCTTTTTATGCTGCTTTGTAAGTACAGGAGGTTCTCATACGGCACAAAAATGCCTGAAGGCCATTTTACTGCCCAATTAAACAATTTTAGATTCTTAAAAGTGTTTTAAAGTACCTATGTCTCAGGTGCAAACAGCTTACTAGTTATTGGATTTTTAGCTCAGCATTAATGTTAAATAAGGTACCTCCTATTTTTGAAATAAACACAAGAAAATATACATAAGGGCAACCATGATGGGTCCTGTCCCACTGGCACAGTCAGCACATGCCCTTGGCAGGCACACACAAACTAGCAGTAGATGAGCACTCCATCCCTTCCACACTCCCTTGTGTTTTAATAATATGAGATGATACTTTTTAAACACAAGTACACAACCCCTTTCTAGGTCTTTATCCCAGGACACAGCCTCAGCTCTCCCTGGGTTCTTACAGTACACCGCTCATGGAGCCCAGCTGACTCTAGTGTTTATAATTCTCTGTCACCCTCCTATTAATTTAACTCTTAAACAGCCCCAGAAAGAAGCATTTATTTCTGTCTCATTCTATGCTGACTCTCCATTTATGACAATCTGACCTGAGAATATTCTGAGAACAACATTTTGGATTAAATAAAGTCAGGTCATTCAGTCCTTATGTCTTAAGTTTGGGTTGTAAAACTGCATCCACTCTTCTGATTCTGTAGTCTGATTTATGCAAGCCATAAAATTTCATCAAGTGGTTCTACTTCAGGGCTTGTAACTTTTATTTAATTGCATATATTTTAGAAATCTTTTCAAGTAAAGACATCAAGACATACTGATCACATCATAGAACTGAACAAATTCTTCCAGTGGTTAATTACCCTTTCTGAAAAATGAAAATCCTTTGTAGTTTGAATTTGATTTATTTTATCTTTTAGGTGGTAAATAGCCATACACTTCCCTATGTTAGATTAAAATAATTTTCTAGTGCCATATGCATGTCACCCTTTAAATTATCTTAGGCTCCTTAGCACCACAAAAGGTAGTAAAGCTGAGGCCTCACTTCTGTTTATGATTCCACTACCTATAGATAACTTACATTTGCTTTGTAATTCCCCAACTAATCACTCAGCTAGTTGTCTGCTATGATCCACTTTTTTACACTTCTTATCAAAACTCTGCTTGATATTTATTTTTATATTATTTTATTTATAGATGAAGCTAGATCTTGCCATTGTTTATAAAATTCCTATTTTTCTCTCAGGCTACATGTCAACAGATCAATGTATACAAGGTAAAATACATTTTTTTCCATTTTGTTTTCCTGAAGGAAAATTCTAACAACAGCAGTAACACAGAACCCTTTCTGAACTACTGTGCTATGCTATATGCTAAGATTTTAAACATAATGTTTTCAATTTTTCCCAACCCAAAAGAAAACAGACTGGAAAGACAGTAATACAGATTGTTAGCAGAACTCTTCACCAAATACAGTCTGTTCTTAGCTCTTGATGAATTGCAAAACTTGTCAGTCATTAGCATAAACTAAGCCCAGGAGCTTATGGGCCAGCAGATGAGAATATCAATCAACTTTAAAATAAATATACAAGTGGCCATATAAAGCTAAGAAATACCTCACCAAAAGACCTTTAACTCTGCAATTGCAGCTTGATAGACGCAGAGCTTAAGGCAGGAGACCTGTTTTTGATAAAACCAGATAAGGAAAACATAGGGCAATAGGATCTGTTGTTACTAAAAGAAGCTCAGTACACCTACACCACTTAAAGACTGCATGCATCTCAAGAAAATCAGATAGCAGTGGTGTTCCTGAAAGTGTTAAGGTGTCGTTACTTAAACAGCTTAAACCAGCCACCAATGGTGAAAAAGACTGCTGTAGTTCCTGCTCCTGCCCAGCCCTTGGCCTGACATGAGCACTCCTTTGGCCATGCAGCCCACAGCATCATGGGTCTAATGAAGCTGAAAACATGCTTTGGGAAAACTGTTTTCCTGTGGGATCTGTGAGCTGACTTGGCTGCTCTCTCTGATGCAAAAGTCCAGAGTGTTGGCACAAGGGTTACCAGGGGCACATAAAGAGTCCATAAAGTCATAGCCTTGTTCTGAACAGAGGAAAGAGGATGCTGGAGTCTCAAAACTGTGTTCCAGGCAAGGAACATAAGGAAGGAGGAACACTTCTTGTAAGGAAGAAGTGTCATGCATGGCCCCTTAAGTTCTCTATTCTTTCAGATTGTTTACATGGAATAGAAGAAGAATATGTGGGTGCAAGTAAACTGAAGGTTCATGGATCAAGAAAATACTGTCCTAACCAGTACTTCAAGAGGTACAGAGAAAGCAAGCAAATTACCTTTCAGGGGTAATGCTGTTTTCCTTGCTTTAAGTAGAGTCCTTACTGGATATAAGAAGAGTGACTTTCTGTGATGCATACAAGGACTTTTTCCATTTCAAAAAGATTAAGTAGGAAGCTACATTTTTGTGCAGAGTAGAGAGAAGGTGTATTCTGAGAGAAGATACTGCATATATATGAGCAACTGCTGTAGAAACCCATGATAAATTGAGTGGGGACTCTTTCACCACTTAGCTTTCTGTGGCCATCACCCTAAATAGACGCATTGTTTATTTCTGAATCAATTGCATTTCAGCTCCATTTCATTCTAATCAGATAGTCAATAACCCCTGGATAGTATTTAGCATTTGGCAGCTGGGAAACAACTAGCTCTCAATTTTTTTCTTCTTAATTGCTGGTTGGAAACTTGTGTGTTCGGATGTCCTTAGTACAGCTCTCTAGATTTTTTTTTCTGTCTGGTACAGCATACAGTTGCCATATCAATTGCAGCAGAGACAGTTCATACAAGTTCTCATTTTTAAATCTTCCTAGAATTTGTGCAAATTGCAAAATCTGCTAGTCTGACATCCTTTAATATTTACTATAACAAAAACAGAACAGGACAAAGTATCTAGGTCCTGCAAGCTGTTGTCCATGATGGCAGAGAGCCACTTAAGAAGGGTGGCTATAAATTTGAGTGCTGCTTCTAGGCATGTGCCTTGCCAAAAGACAAAAGGTGAAACTAGGGATGTTGAAGGATTGATCCAGTAAAACACACATTCTATGGGAAAAATAAAAAATATTTATCTCCAAGTTTCAGCTCTTATGGTCCACTTTCTTCTTTAATTCATGGAGATGTCCTTCATAGAAAATTAGGGCCAACTTCTATTACCTTTGCTTACATAAGTGATACTTCCTCATGCAAGTGACCACAACGCTTGAGAGGCAGATCCTCTTAGAGCAGCAGAGGAGTCTTAGAGATCTGGTGTCACTGAACAGATGCAGGCTGCATTCATGCAGGGAAATCCCTGCAGAGCATAACAGCAAATTCCCTTCTTTTGAGAGAAAGAGTAAGGCAAAAACACCAGACAGCTGCCTACAGCTCATATTTGCAAGGCCAATGGCTATGCATCCACATAAATAAACACCATTTTCAGATCCTTATTACCCCTTCCCATACCACAAAATTGTCCTGGTTTGCATCAGAGGACCACATTGGTCATTGTCGCGGGTAAAAGGAAATGGTCCACACCAGCGTGGGGTAGGAACAGGCGTGAATACTTTAATAGGGTGCATGGGACTCTTATGGGGTTCGGTCGGAGGATTCTGGAACTTGGGTGGAGTTAGGGGCGGATCACGACATGAAAGGAAAAGGGAAGGAGGGTTTACAACTAATATGGGAAAACTAGGGGTGGCTAGCCTTATATAGGGGTGCTGCATTGCACCACTGGCAAGCCAGTGAGGTTTTAGGGGTACATGAACCAATCAGGGGCAGTAACCGGGTTTCCCATAACTAATCAGAACAGTTGAACATACAAAAGTAATGAAATAGTAATAATTACCTATCTAATACATATTTATCCTGACTACAACATCTTAACAGTAGAAAACTTTTTTAAAAAACAGTAACTCCATGGCAAGAGGTAGATAGTGATTCTGACAGTGTTTATTTGGTGGCAGACAGCTCCACCCATTCATTAAAATCATCTTCCTTTGATGCTGGATTCGATATCCTGGATCGGCAGTCCCCCACAGGTCATCTCAGTGCAACAAATTGGATTTCAACAGTTATAATTTACTAACGCAAGACTAAGCATATAATAAGGAGAATAAGCCCGTAAGGACTATTATTTTCCACAGAAAAATTGAATCACGTCCACTGACCTACCCATTGGAGTAGAGCTGGACCTGGGGAGTCAATGACAAGTTGGAGTAATTAAGAGAACAATGCTGAGAGAAAATTTCTGTTGTGGACCAGAGGTGGGAGTCTTAGTCTGAGCCAGATGCTAAATGTTAGGGCTGAGCAGAAGACAGAGTCTAAGAAAGCAGTAACTGCCCCAGGAGAAATGGGCAGTTGTGCACCTCAGTTGCTCAAGGTCTGCTCTCTGCATCTCAGACAACCACCTCTGCCCCTCTAACAGCCAAGACTAACACAGTTGCTTTCATCTCACTTCAGCATAATGTTAGAGTCACACACGCTGCACAGCCTCTGAGAGGTGCCAGTATTTCTCCTCAGACCACACAGGAAGGCTAAATGCCCATACTCTGTTGACATGGGCGAGAGGAGACTTGAAACTGCTGAAAACCTTAGAGCAGAAATCAATCCAAGACCTGGGCTTTCACCATCATTTGAGACACAGTAAGATTTTGTTTTGCCTAGTTACAGCCTGGAGCTCCAAACAGCTGAGGAACTGTCACGAATCCCAGTCCAGTCGGGAAAACATTCAGATACTTAAAGCTAAATGCATCCAGACCCAGAATTCAGACTGTTTGCTTTCAGGGTTGGCATTATTACCCTGAGAACAAGAGAGTCAATTGTTACTTCACAGTCAAGGCTGAGCAGTTTTGCACGTTAACAGAGGTTCAGCATCTGTACACTGTACCCTGCCCCAAAGTGCAGCATTTACACTGGGAATTTAAAATCAATAGAGGCAGACTCCAGCTGTCAAATTAATATCTTGCCTCAACTTGTGTTGGAACATAAACCCCTACTAATTTCCTGTGACTATTCACTTGATAAGTTTTAAAAGGCTCTTGTAAAAATGTAATAACAAAGCCATTTGATCAGAATGTACCCCAAAAAGAACTATAGTGGAAGAGATCACCAAGGGAGAAAACAAGATCAAGAACTGCAAACCATCATGAGCTCGTTTCCCTGCCCTCCACACCATAACTATCCCAACAGGGGGTCATATTCCTACACCTTGGCCATCCCCACCAACTGTTCTTTCCCTGTGGTGGGGTGAGTGACCCTTGCTGGAAGCTAAGTACCTACCAAAGCCACTGTGTCCCTCTTCAGCTGGATAGGAAGGAGAAAATACAATGAAAGGCTTGTGGGTCAAAATAAACACAGGGAAATATCACCAATTACTGTCATGGGCAGAACATATTTGACTTGAGGAAATTAATTTAATTTGAGAAGGGCAACGAGGCTGGTGAAGGGACTGGAGCACAAGTCCTGCGAGGAGAGCCTGAGGGAGCCAGGCTTGTTTAGCCTGGAGAAGAGGAGACTCAGGGGAGACTTTATCACTCTCCACAATTACCCGAAAGGAAGTTGTAGTAAGGAGGGTGTTGGTCTCCCAGGCAACAAGCAGTAGAACAAGAAAGCACAGTCTTAAGCTGTGCCAGGGGAGGTTTAGGTTAGACATTAGAAATAAGTTCTTTACAGAAGGAGGGATAGAGCATCGGAAGGGGCTGTCCAGGGAAGTTGTCAAGTCACCATCCCCAGAGGTATTTAAGAAGAGACTGGATGTGGCACTCAGTGCCATGGTCTAGTAGGCAGGGTGGTGTTAGGTCAAAGGTTGGAGTACATGATTTCAGAGGTCATTTCCAACCTAGTTGATTCTATGATTCTATGATTATATTACCAATAAAATCAGAGTAGGATAACAAGAAATAAAAACTAAATCTTAAAAACATCTTCTCCAACACCTCTCTTATTCTCAGGCTTAACTGTACTCATGATTTTCCCTACCTGCTGCCCCCAGGTAGGCCAGGGAGGAGAAATGGGGGTTGCAATCAGTGCATCACATATTGCCTCTGTTGCTTTCTCCTCAGGGGAGGGCTCCTCACACTCCTCCCCTGCTCCCGTCTGGAATACCTCCCATGGAAGAGAGTCTTCCACAAACGTCTCCAACGTGGGTCCTTCCCACGGCGTACTTTCTTCACTGGCCCTGATGTTTCTAAAACTGTTTCTCTTGCATATTTTTTCACTCTTTACTCCAGCTGCTGCAGCTCAGTGGGTTTTTCCCCCTTCTTAAATACATTATCCCAGCGGCACGACCACCATCACTGATGGGCTCAGCCTTGACCAGCAGTGGATTTGTCTTGGAGCTGACTGGCATTGGTTCTGTTGGATATGGAGGAAGCTTCTAGCAGTTTTCACAGAAGTTTCCCCTGTAGTCTTTTGACTACCAAAACCTTGCTGCACAAACCCTGTACATCCCCTCAGTAGCCAGGTAAAGTTGGCTGGGATGTACAGACTCCCAGTGCAGCAATGACACAAGAGTTACGTATGAGCCATTCCATGTATTGGAATCACTCATTGCTGAGTAGTGTGTGAGTGGTCTTTATGCCACCACTTCCACTTCCATTTGTCATCTCAGCCTCAGAGCCTATGAGGAGCATGGCACTAATGCTACAGCATTATATCTTCCTAAAAGTGCCAGTGGGCCTGTGATGAAGTGCTAATAATGACGTGCCCATTTTGTGGTGTTGCCAACATCAGCTGATAAAGTCTATCAACTTACTTCTGATCAGAAAATGTCTGTCTTTGTACAATATCACCAGTAAAACCTGGTTTCTGATGTTGCGAAGAGACTGTCTGTGAAAAAGAACCAACAGACAGATCAGATATATTTTGCTGTTCTAACCCTTTCCCAGTGGTACCAGCATCTTATTCACATGCTGAAAGTTTGATTTTTATTTCAGGAATTTGCCTGTTCAAGCACTTTTTTCCATTTGTTTTTTTTTGGTTTACTTTTGGCCTCTGTGCACTATATAACTACAATGCGGACATTGATGGAGATATTTGCAAGATCTTTTATTTAGCCAGCCTAAACAGCATGAAATTATATTAGAAGAGTAGATGCATACTGGTACCTATTTCCCAGATGCACTTAGTTTCACCTATTTTAATTTTAAATTAAGCTATATTTTCTTTGAAAGTAAGAATCTGGAGTTGGTTCAAAAAATTACTTTGGATATGATAAAAAAGTATCATCACATGAGGTGTTGGTTTAATCTTTATGCTGTCTGAATCCCACCTGCCCACAGAGACGATATAGGAGTCTCTGAGTTGCTGTTTTACTTTCTGGCAGATTTCACTAAATGGAGAATCTCCTCTAGGGCACACATTTAGAAATCGACTAAACACTTCCAATTTGAATTCTCATTTTTCAGCTGGGTGAATAATAGTCTAAGTATAAACTCACAGCTTGCAAAGAAGAATGCAGCTGTCTGCAAAATGTCACATGGAAAGAAAAATTTTTGTCCTTTTAGGGCAGGGGAGAATGGGTCTAGAGTCAGCTGTGGTGCATCAGTTGATCAATGGAGTGGGAAGAGAGACAGAATTTTTTAATATTCCAGATGAACTGAAAGGTTGTTGAAGGATCTTAATATCTGAAATCCATTCACACAAAGCAGCCAGGTGGTTTGTTCAGCCTTTCCTAGGAGAAAAGCTGTTTATTCCACTACAAAGGGTCTCGGAATTGGGCCAAGATTTGTCTAAGGCATGGAAACAGATGGGCAGAAGCTGCTCATTCCATTATCCTTTCAGCTGTGCTTGCTCTGTCAGCATCCCTGGTGTCTTATCTTCAGGGCTGTGTTGCCCCTGGAATCACATGTTCCTATTCACTACCGTTTTTTTTCTATAAAGAACAAAATGGAAATGACAACTTGTTATGTCCATGGCTGAAGTCTATCCAGCAATGTGTTATAAAGTGTTTTTAAACAGGATTATTTGTACCTGTTATACCTGGGTTTAAACCTGAGATGGACAAGCATCTTAGTGGTGTAATTGGACTCTAATAAAGTATCCCAAAGCCATGGTGCTGATTCATATCTCTTGAGATGGGAAATTGGCCAGTTATGTTAACTTGCTCTTTCAATGAATTCTGAGTACTTGTTGAACTTTGATTCTCAAAAATACCTAAGCTTGCATTTTCTTCTTGACATTTCCAACATGATAAAATTAGGAAAAACTTTGCTTTAAAACTTTGGAAACTTCAATTGAGTTTTAAGGCTTTAGAAGCATTTCAGATTTGTCTAGAGAGTCAAATTCCTATTTATTGTTTTTCAAGCTGTCAGCATCTTCCTGTGGCAATTTATCTTAAAAGACATTAGCATTTCAAGTTAGTAGGAGGCTTTGATTAATATGCAGAAAGGCCAGACTGGCTTCTCATTTGTGTGTCTATAAACAGAGCTACAGACATGAGGAATTTTCAGCCCTGTGTCTCCCTGCAGGGCATAGGTGGATCTATCTGCAGTCTCATCCAGGAACAGACCTCTGCCTTTCTTACTGGGCAGCAGAGATGAACACTCAGGAGATGGTAAGTTATCTTCAAACTGAAGGAAGTAGATTTATATTCAATACTAGGAAGCAATTCTTTTCTATGAGTGTGGAGAGGCACTGGAACGGGTTGCCCAGAGAAGTTGTGGATGCCCCATCCCTGGGAGTGTTCAAGATCAGGTTGGATAGAGCTCTGAGAAACCTGGTCTAGTGAAAGGTGTCCCTACCCATGTCAGGGAGGTTGGAACTGGATGATCTTTAAGGTCCCTTCCAACCCAAACCAAACTATGATTCTAATAAGGTCACCAGCAGGCAAGACAATAAGAAACCCTTTCACATCTCTACGTTTGCCTAAACACTGCCAATTGACTTTGGTACATGTTCTGTACAATTAGTGGTTTCTATCACCAACAGCCTGATGTGACTATGTGTACTGCACTGTAGAAATCAGACTGCCCCAACTTAACATGGACTGAGTCCAGTGTTCAGCCCAAGCCTTAGATCTGCTTCACATGAGCCTATCTCCCTATACCACACACCCCTTCCCACACAGGAAGGAGAGAGGGCTTATGGGACAAATTAAGCTACTAGAAAATTGTGCTGTTTCAGCCCAAGAGAGTCTAACTGTTTTATGGTGCACAGGATGCACAATACCTGCAAGAGGTCTGTTTTGGTGTACCTGGTAACTGAGAAAGGGAATATGACACTATTTCAGATGCACCATCTCTTTCAGATTCAAGTCACCTCCTGTTTCTCTTTCTAGCCACATGGTTACGAAAAAGATCATTTGTCTATTCCCATTATTTCCACCACATAACACAAGGCAAAGAAAGCAACAGTTAAATGCTGTAAGTTTCATCATCTTACAAGACAGTAAAAATAACTGAAAAGTTGTTGCAGCATGAGTCGATCCAGCATAAAGCATCACAGACAGCAGGTGTCTGAAATATGTGGCATAGTGTCTAAAACACATGATAATATTATAAAATATAAAAGGATATTACAAAGTTGTACAGTTTAGATGGCAGATAAAAGATATGATTTGACACGCTATATATTTTCATTTTTTCTTTCGAGAAAAATTGTAATCTGAATACATTATTAGTAAGAGGTCTTTGAAATACCCTACAGCAGAGTGATATGGTCTAGGGACAGCACAGGGAGGTGAAGAGAGAGAGGGGGAAAAAAAAAAGAAGAAGATGAAGAAAAAGAAAGAAGGGCAGGATTCTATGCTTACAAGTGAGAAAGTTTCCATGTAGCAAACTGGGTTATTTCATTTTCTTTCCAGTCTGATTAGTGAGAGATATTTCTGATCCATTTATCTTTCTAACTACATACCAGATCCTTTACACATTCTTTTTACAATGTAGGAGCTCAGCAACTAAGCACACAGGCAAGTGCAGACTACTGTTTTTGCTGGTACATGAGGCACAAAACTGAGAGAAGGCCGGGCTCTGGGGTTTGAAGGACTAGAAGTACAGGAAGCTAGCTGGATTAGGAAACCCATTTCATTCTTGATCACCCAGCTGATGGTATCTGACTAAAAATCTAAACAAATAAATCATTGATTTTTTTATTTAGATCCTAAGCTTGAAAGTACTTGAGAAACCACAGGGGGCTTACACATTGAAGAATGTGAAAAGGACTGGGAATCTAAAATTTTGTGTTTCCCTAAAGAAGCACCACATCAGTGCATTCTCCAATAAAGAAATTTTGTCATGCTTCAAAGGTCCTTTAAGAGAATGACTCTTCAATGTCATGGGGTTAAGAAAGATCTTGTTCTGTACTGGAAACCAAGGCATACAGTTAAAGGATTAGAAATACAGACAGTAAGAGCCTGTAGTGTATCCTACTTCATAAACACTTTTAGCTTCTCCCTTCACTTCCATCCCACAATGAAGCAACAAGCCTCTGAAGAGAGTGGCAGGATCCTGTGACACATTTAAGTCACCTAAAATCTCAGAGGGGCATTGGTTATGACAGCATAGTACCTCTGGGAAGCCAGAGCCATCACTTCAAGCAGTTTTCCGTTCTCTCAAAGCCTGATTGCAAAAATAAAATGAATGCAAGGACATTTCCAAAAGTCTTTCCAAAAGAAATATGTAAGGCACATCTGTGAACTCATACAGGGTCATAACAAGTTCCTAAGTCCCAGTTCATCTTGAAGGACAACATCCAGTTCTGTCACCCCAGAAATAGTGGGAGGATAAAAAAATGGCTCAAGGGCACTACTTACTTTTTCTGTTTACTGCTGCTTATATTGATATCTCCTTATTACATTGATTTATCTCTTCTAAAACATATCTTTAGGAGCCATGTATTCTTCATCATACAACTACTGTGGACAGAGCACAAATTTTTGTCTCCCCTAAACACTGACCTTGCCATGGGGACAAAAAACTGCAGGTATTATGATCTTTCTCTGTGGGCAAGAGCATTATATTAATGGTAGTTCCCAATAGGATGCTGTGAAGGTACACCACCATTCAAAAACACATGGGATGTATGCCACGTGGAATCAGAACCTACTCAGCTTGGATCCATTCCAGTTAATGTGCAGTACCTGAGTAAAGAGGATAGTCCCATGGGATCATTCCCTCTGTCTGCAGCCATTGGAGAGAAAGAGAGTTTTCATGGCATGACTTGCACCTTAGTTGTGTTTAATCTTCTCTGGAGATCCTTCTATTTTACTTTGATGCTTGAGGAATTATAGGGTAGGAGAATTCCCAAAGGACATGCCTTGGATAAGTCCTTATAGTTAAGTGAATACACCTTTTCAGCTCTCTTCTGTTTCAGATGGGGCATCTGTCTTTGTTGAAATATCTTTGCCTAATGTCTTAAATGTTACCATGGAAATAAAGTGTTATTTATTAACACTCATTAAACACCTGCCTTCCTTTTTGCTGTCATGGAGGAATGGGAAGAACAGGTTTTATTCACAGAATTTTCAAAGGCTTAGAAGCAGAGGGGATTGATTTGATTCAAAACTAAAGTTCTCTTTGTAAAGAAACAGCACAGCAAGAATGAGAGGTTGCAGGGGAACCTCAGCTTGTTCATTTCCCCAGTGCAGCCAGCCTCCACACAAAGCAGTCCCCATCAAAGTGACCATAGCCCCATACAACTCTCACCACTTTAACCATTAGAACTTACTCCGAGCTCCTAGTTTCAGTTGCTGTAAGCCTTCCTTTAGCTATCTCATTTTCCTATCGCATACTACAACAGAAGAGGTGTGAGTGAGTTTCCTGAGACACCAACATGCAGTTTGATTCTCTATCATTTTAGTTTCCATTTATACAAAGGAGATATTTGTATCTTAATAATCTGGGTGCTTTGACAGAATTCAGGGTTTAGAAGATGTTTTCAGTTCCTTGTGAGTGGAATGTGTCTGCATACCAAATGAGGATTTGTTGGCAAGACTGTGAGAGGAAAACGACCTGCAGAGCCTAAAAAGGCACTCAAGGAAGGGCAATAGATGCAACAGAAGTGAACTACAGCAGGCAAGGTTAGAAGCAGTAAAAACAGAGAAGGCAAAGGGTACTTAAAAGATGGAGAAAGAATGATGTCACTGCCAGAGAAGGTTAGCTCCTAATGAGGGGTCAGGGAAGACCTTTGAGTGTTACCATTCAAGGAGATTTTTCCATTTATGTTTGATTGCCCTCACAGTTAGCTTGTCATGAGTGTCTTCTTCCCAAGCACCTTTCCTATATTCATGCTACCTAAATGCAACAGTGTCAAAAGAAATCCTAAATCTCGGGTTATTTTTCCAGTTGAACATTATACATGAAAATATAGATGCCAACTGCAGGCAGCCATGAAAAAATGCAGAGTTCTCGTATGACAATGATATTGCCTTTTCTTTCTTTAAAAATGCAGCTGAGCATCAGCCGTTTCAGCTCAACATGCAACACCATCTTCAGCAGGTTTCAGCATGAGCTGAACAAAAACATTATTGAGCCCATGTTTTCTTTCAAGCTCTGTCAAACCCACAAGTATGACCTAGTCCCACAGCCAGGTTATTTTTAAATGTGAGGGTTCTTTTATTAATCTTATTTACCAGACCTTTCTCTTTTTATAGAAGGTAGAGACAATTTCAAAACACTTGGAGGGACATCCTGTTATTACAGATAGGACATACACATGTGTAGAGAGACCTTACCTCTTAATTCTCTCTTGCCATGGCTCCTCTCATCCCAGCTTCGGTCCACCCCAGTCCTACAGGAAACTCCAATACTAGCTGTTTGTATCAAACCCTCACTTCCTACCTCCTCCCTTTTTGCCACCACTCCTCCTTACACCTAGCACCCTCTTCCCTTATCAATGAGTGTCCTTCATGCAGACACAGCACCCTTCCAGCCTACAGAATGTTTCACTGTCAAGTATCCTTTATACATTCTCCTTTCCTAAAACAAAAAACCCTGTTGAAACACACCCCTACTTTCTTCTGTTGGTGTGCGTTTAGTCTCTTATCTACTCCCACTTGATTCTCTGGTGTCCCTTTTGCACTGACTCCCTTCAACCTTGATAACTATGCATATTTCCCTCTTAACGTGAGAGACTGGTGGCATGAGGAAGAAGTTGAGATGCTCAGGAGAAAAACTGTGGAGAAAACAAGTTTTCCCGAGAGCACACGCTTTGCTGTTCCTTGCAGACATGCAGATCTCTGTGGGGAGCACTGTGAAGTGGAGGTGTTCTGCATAGCAGAATGTGTCCTATGTCATTCAAGAAAGCCCCCACTGCTCCTCTCTGTAGGGAGGATCTGCAGAGGGTTTAACACAGGCAGCCCTATGTGTTTTCTTCCTGCACTTTCATAGTTACTAAAAATGACCTAGAAATACCAGCAGTGATCAGTTAAGCCACAGGTTTCCCAAAGAACTAAATGCCTTTCGCTCCACATCTTTCATTATAGCTATTCAGCATAGAAATTCTTAGTATGGGTCAGGACAAACATGTTTGCTAAGCAGAGCACGAGGAAAACATAGAAATCTCCATAAAGCATACACAGCAGGCAGTTAGCTGGCAGGAGGGATATGAAGGAGATGAGTATTTGCAGACAATGCAAAAGTTATTGTGACAGCTGCTGATAGAAAATGTTCTGTGGTTAACTCAGAGGCAAGATGAAAGCTTAGGAAAAGAAGAGGAAAGGAAAGCCATAGGAAAAGTACCAGGCACAAAATAATCCTCTGCTGAAACGTGCTGCGGAGCATTTATGTTGTAGCTGTAATGAGCTTAACAAGAGAAGGACTTCATGGACATTGGCATGCAGGTACAGATAATTTCTACTTGCACCCTATGTCAGTCAAAGAACAATGACAGCAAAACAGCAGCTTTTCCTTTCCCTGCCTCATCTGCCTTGCCTAATGTCAAGTCTAAACATCCTTGGTGCAGGGGCTTCCCCATACCAAATGTAAACAGGGAATCAATCTGTGAACAACTAGTGAAGGTATGCCCAGCTGTATCAAAGCTGGCCCGAGCACAAACAAGGGTCTATGACTTAATTGTGAAGTCTTATTTCAGGTTAGAAAGAAACAAGTCTGTTTTTCTGTCATAAGTTCAGGCTTCCATTTCTTTTGATGATTTATAGTACTGTGGATATGTTGGCTTAGCTTGTCATAGCGAAAGCTGACTGTGCTTACCAACACAAAGGGTGTTGCACAACTTGGGCTATAGGGAGCACAGAAACTTGAAGGAATGTTACTTTTTTCTTTATTGCAACTGTTAGTTTTACAGATGTTGTAAGACTTCTGACTGCAGACCCTTCAACAGCTTGACTAGCAAGAGTTCTCAAGCCTATACAGATGCCACAGTTCAAATACCAGAGTTCTCTGTCTCTCCAATAACCCTGCTAGATATACCAAATTAGCAATTGCAATGGTTTGGGTTTAACAGTAAAATCATATTTGTAAAGGACGCACAGTTTTAACACATCTCTGAAATCAGTCCCAGCTTATCACAGCAGTTTTAAATCCTTGTGCATGGCAAACTCACCAGTGACAATTTTTTTTTCCACCTGATGGCTTTATTTAGGCACCATCACAATTTGCACTGATATCAATATCTTCATCTTTCAGTAGAATATTCATGGATGATTACAAATGTTGAGCTTGGAAGCAGCCAAACTGCTCAGTCACACACAGTCCCCTGCGAACTGGAAATGAAGCAGAAACTTGTTGCCCCCAGGAGCATCTATCAGCAGCCGTGTTTTAAATTAGTTGCAGTTCCTAAGTGCCTACAGGAGAGCACTCATTTAGTTAGCAGCATATTCTTTATAGCAATTAATACCTGCAATATCAACTTAGTCTTGGGAACTAACAGGCTGCAAGAAATTATGCAGATGACATGGATGTAGAAACACCAGGGCAGATAATTGTCCCTGTCCATTTCATGTTTTGATGTCTATCATTTATGGTCCTCACTTCTCAGACAAGGAGCCTCTGAAGTGCTCTCAGGCTCCAAAACGAAACGTTGACAAGCCCATGGATGCAGTACAGCAGGAAGCTGGAGCTCACTGTAAACTGCTGGGCTGCCTCTAATGGGCAGGGAAGCACATGCAGACCAGCATCTTCTCATGCTCATTGCCCCAAGCAGTCTGTAACTCCAGAACAGAGGAAGAAAACACCACAGAATCCTGGAAGCCTTTGGAGCAACAGCAGCTTTTTCCTGGGAGCATCCTGCCTCATTGTGCTCATTAACAAGCAGGTGGAATACAGTGCAGATAACAAAATTGAAATCCATCCCCAGTGTCTAAAACTTTGATTTCTTTAGAAAAAGATCCCTGCACTTTAGTCTTGACCCCCTGTGTCCTGAGCACTGTGTTTGCATGTCTCTGAGAAGTCAGCGAAGCAACAGTTTTGCCATTTCTCTTAATTTTCTTGATTCCCTTCTCTTGTTGCAAATCCCAGTTGATGACTTCCCATTTGTACTTTACTACAATCTCTCTCTTTTTTTTTTTCATTCTCTCCATTCCAGTATCGTTTATTCCTTTAGTTCCTCCAGTACTTGGAGGGAGGAGATTCTGGGAAGGGTGGAGGAATGTTGTATAAGATGAAGCTGTGTTAGATCATATTGTTGTAACAAACAGCTCTTTGCATGATGAGTGTCATGATCCATATGTGAGGAGGAGAAGATTTGAGAGTGTCTGTTCTGGTTTTATTTTTGGTTTCCAGGGAAGATTTATGTTCTGTAACTACATTGTCATGTCAGTGGCAGGAGATCTGAATGCACTTCCTTGTTTTCTCAGGATTTTTCTGTAGATGTTTTAGCTGTTTGTGAGTCTTGAATTAGAAATAGCAAAGCAAATACAACAGCCTTCCTATTTTTGCAGTGTACGCCCACTAGTCCCACTCTGATCATGAAGATCAGAATGGAGACTGTCACACAAAATAAGTATATCCCTCATCTGCTGCGGGAAAAGACTACTTTGGGAACTTTAAGGTCCATAGACATGCTACTACCAATTACTTGAAGATTTTTAACCAGATTCTGTGGTTAAGAATTCCAGAGGTGAGGAAAAGATACCAGAAAAATCAGTACATTTACAATTGTAAAACGAAGGGTCTTGTGTTGAGTTCCAGCTTCTGAGAAGATCATTTCTCAGTAAATCTGGTTGAATAATTGCTGGTAAATAATTTACCTGATGGTCTTCTCTCTGTGCTTTGTAGAGACAGCAACTAGCAGATTGTGTTTGCTTTAGTACAGTTTGTTATTCAAAATGATTTGATGATATTATGGCAAGACTGTTTTTATCAGCAGCTCACTATTCACACAAGAGGCCATGCAGTTGCACCAAGATTAGAGACAGTATTTCTATTCCCCAGTTGCAGAAGCTTTAGTTATTCAATACAAATACTTTGCTTTACCCAGGTGCAAGACCACAAAAGCTTCAAACCTGCTTTCTGTGAGTGAATATACAATTAAAACTCTATTTTATTGCTGTAAGCTAATAATAATCCTGAAAGGGCTGTGCATACAATCCATGTCAATTTATTCAGAAAGTAAAAAAAAACACCCTAGGAATTTCTAGTGGCAGCATTAAAACAGCTCTTGTACTGCAGTTCACACCTCTTCTCTATACAGAGGGGTGTCAACTCTGCTCAGAGCAGCAGTATCATAAATTATCATTTTTTATTAAGGAAAGCCCTATTTTGTATGAGGAAGCAGAGGCACCAAGAGGTTATGTGACCAAGAGTGTACAAAATCTATGACAGAACCAATAATACAGCAGAGTTGTCTGAATGAGCAATGAACTTGACCCCCTGCTCTTCATTGCTCCCCCTTTTGGGAATGTTCAGCTCTCTTGGATTTTTTTCTGCCTCTTACTGTGTCTCTGATGACATCTGCAGCAATAATGCTGTGTTCAGAAGAAATGAACATAAACTGAGAGACATTCAGTCTCTCTGATGTGATGAGTGAGTCATGGTGGGGATGAGGGAAAAGGGGAGCAGCTATGTGTGCTGCCTGGTTGACAATAATCCCAGCATGGAAATGTTGTGTTCTTGAACCTCAAAAGAGCTGTTATACACTGTCAGAGGTAAGAAAAAGAAATTAAAATCTATAGAAAGCACTTGACAGCAGCTCTTTTAACATCACTCTTGATGCCTTCCAACTGCGATAGAGCTCACTAATCGTGGAGAGTCATGAACACCCAGTCTGGAATGAAAAAAGGTTCTCCCTTAAACAGACTTTGGATATATAATTTGGCTGTAGTTTTCCTTTTCAAAGCAGCTCTATTTTCACATATTAAAATTGTGCAGCTCTGAAGTCATTAATATTTTCATTTTGAAGAGCTCTTTTCTATGAACACTGTAATGTTACATTATTTTATCAATCACTAAATTTTTCATTCAGACTATTCTTTTTCCTCTCTGTCTTCTTCTTGCTTTTATTCTCAGTTTCTAACTTTTGTACCACACCATGTTCATATGCCATCAACAGAGGAAAAGGAAAGAATGTCATACAGAATATAGGCTATCTTTTGTGTGAAGATTTGCATGGTCGATGAGGTGATTTTCTCTTGAACTTTTAGTATTTTCCTTGCCAGCCTGAAAGGTAAAAAATGTGTGCACCATGAGTATATGTGTATGAAAAAAAACTGGGGGTGAAGGATAAAAGGGACTAATTCTTTTCTTGCAACTGCGAGCAGAATGCGGACAGGTATATATATATGATGTGTATTTAATTCTTCTAGTTATACAGGACTATAGCACAGTCTGACACAGTTAATACTGAACTGAAGTAGGTGCAGAATCAGTATGCATAGCTTTTCACCTTTCACTTTCCCTCTCATCAATACAGTTAATGACATTTAACCATCCAATAAGAAGTGGTTTGGGACCTTTACTATGCTGATGTGTAGTAGTTTCCGGTCCCAGTAAGTCTGATTCTTTCTTCCCATCTGAGTAAAGGCTGGATGTTACACAAGTAAAGGCAGAATGGGATGAAACTGTGAGATGAAGAATGTCCTAGTCTTTTGAATGAGAAACGTAACACTGAAGTAGGCTCCATCAGGCCCCTAAGACGGATTTCTCTCCCCAAATTTGAGCTATCTCAACACTATATATCTCATCTAATCTCAAAGTTTTCCCTATAGGCAAAATATAAAGACAGGTGTCTCCAAATGGGCATCCATCTTCATAAAATGTCTGGCAGAGAGAAGATGACTTGTAGTTGGTTAATTTCTCCCTCTCTGGGAGCCTAAAGATTGTCTTAATCAAGTTACCCCAGATTCAGAGGGGGAAAGACAAGTAAGATGAATCCCTTTGAACTAGGAATTTGCTTCCAGGAAATTTGTGCTGAAATACTCCATTCCCCTCTCCTGTTCAGAGTCTCACTCACCAAATAATGATGTTCTAAAACTTTTGATCCCTTTAGGCTTCCCAAGCCCAAACAGCCATAAGAGAGAAAAACAAGTTTCAATGTGCTAAATTAATTGTCAAGAGAAGCTTAATGAAAATCCGCTTCCAGAGCCTACTGCTGACAATAATGTTGGAGCCAGAAAGAATACAGCTTGCCAGTCTGGGTGAGATTCCAGTGCTGCTTATAAACAGAGTGCATTTCATTGAGAAATCATCACAGAACAATAAACATAGACTCCAAACACATTATGTTTATGGAACAATTTTTGTAATAATTCTGGGTCACCTCAGTTTCCTTAACTGAGACTTATTATTCTATTTTCTATTTCCACTGCCTCCCTCCTAAAAAATTGTAGGAGTCTGAAGGTGCTGTTCCTATGCATTTGATATTTTGTAATCTCTTTCTCTACCAAAAGGGTCAAACACAGTGCTTTACATCTGGGGCATGGGCACTGTATGTTAGTTTTAAGTTTTGTCACTGCACACAAATTGTGTCTCACTTTACCAGGGTAAACCATTTTTGAAACACTGAAATATGACAGTGATGGGAACTCTTGAAGACACAGAAATGTTCTAATTTTTGTTCAGATTTGATCAGCATATGGTAATTGAAAGCCTAATGTTACCCAACTGAGTCATGAGGGGAAGGGAGGGTATTGACTAGTAACTCATGAAGAAAACGCCAACTGCCCTACACACTGACTAACACAGGGTTGAAGAAAAAAAAAACATGTGACTATGTAACTAAAGACTTCATAATGTATGTTCACAAGCAGAGCAAATTAAGATTACATAAGCATTTCTGATGCTGGCATTTTGTAATTTCTCAGTGCTTGACTTTGCAACTTTCTTATTGTTCCTTAATTGTAGATCTCTATTTACTTCTATCTATCAACATATAAGCATGTTTCTTGATCATAAACCTCTCCTCTTCTTTCCCTGCTCAAGAGTACAGACGAAAAGGAGTGAAGGTGCAATTATTGTTCTGCAAATGGATGGTAGTATGTTCAGGCTGGGTGTCCAGTTTATACCTGTGAAGATGAGTGGGACAGAATTAAACTGCTCTACCTTGAATATCAAGCCTACGCACTAAATAAAATGGACATTAAAGGGTAAAATAACAATACTGAAGATGTAAGAAGTACAATGAATAACTGCAAAGTCCAAACAGGATGTCAGCTGTCAAGTGCCCTTAATCTCACTTCGGTGACTGTTACCTCCAGCATGAAATGCAGAGACTGTCAAGGAAAGCACCATGTGGATGTGCTTCTTCACTTCATTTTCCCTTCATTGTTGATACTCCTCACAGAGCAGTTCTGCATGACATGTTTCCAGTAGAGACTGGTGGCTGGTTTTGCCAGCAAAAGCCTGCTCTGGATCAGAAAACATGCTGAGTTTCCTTATGGAACTACTGTCAGGGTGAAAGACACAGTCCCAATACTCATAGGAAAGGTGCAGGCAGCTGTCTCAGACTATGGACCCTACTTCTGTCTCTGCACTGAAAAAAAAATTACTTTTTCTCCATGGATATATGGGGAATTTCCTGGTATTCACAGGGTTGCATGATGCTTTCATCATTAGAAATGTAGTGTTCACTCCAACTCTCATTTAAAGGGCATGTCACTGAAGGTAGGAACTGAATGGAGGGAAATAGCCTGACACAAACTGACAGCAGAGTCACAAGACCACAGAAGTCAGCCATTCACTGTGCTTTCCAGTTGGAATGTCAGCTTGGACAGCTATAAGTTTTCTTTCAGCCACACTTGCTTTATTTGCCTGGGCTGCTCTGAGCTCATTGGTTGGCACCACTAAGGATGCAGATAGACAGGCACATGGTGAAATATAAAATGTTGACTACTGCTTATTATAGAAAATGTGGGGTCACATCTTCAAGTTTAGGGACATTAAAATGAGCATGATATAGTGACAGAAACATATACAGCCTTGTTTCCCAGATATCTTGTCTTTTGTAGAGTTATGCTTTGGTTCCTCTATTCCCTCTAATGCAGAAAAATAAGAATCCATGGGGATCTCTGATGGGCACAAGGGATGACCTCCTATCCTTGCACTTCACTGAGCATGAGCAACTCAGGAAGCATTACAGCTCTTAGCACTAATGCTGTATGCTTGTTTTATTAAAATCACAGGAAATATGTAAAAATTCAGCCTTTTGTTTATCTTGAAATTTTACTTTCAAAACCAATTACTGCTTAACTACTAATCTAGCCATCCACTCATCTGCAGGGAAAACTCTTAGCTGGCTAGTTTTGCAGTTCCTCTAATCCATATAAAAGCACACCAAGCCAGTAAATGAGAAAAGAAAATGCCTCTAAGAAAGGGTTACCTTTTGAATTTGGACCAGTTACTAGTGCGGTGTCAAGTTCCATCTTGGTTCCACATGGCAGGATTGCGCGGCAGTGCAAGAAATTTCTATGGGTCACTTTTAAAATGATCAGACCGTCAAACTGTGTGACACAGCAGGCATCATACCACCATCACTCCTCTGTTCTCTACCTGCAAAGAGCTGCAATGATGCAACATTGTTGACCCAGGTTGAAGCATCTTTTACACCATAGTATGAAGCCCTTAGCATTAGTGAAACTTTGTAACCCAGTTGTTCCTAGGAAGGATCACTCTTTGAAGTCAAAAAATTATGTTTAAAGCTATGTTTTTATTCCTTTTTCAGTTTTTTACCCAAATATCAGCCATTGGAGTCACATCACAAGCAGCTGGATGAATAAGAACTTGTTAGCATCACAACAAATTGAGGTCAAAGAAGTTGTGATCTTTATTTGTCAGAATGGAATGGAAGCAAAACTTCCTCAACTCCTGAAAACACAGGAAGTGCAACCAGTATATCCTTGGCCAGAACATGGAGACAGACTGACATTACAGAAAAAAAAAATGTGGTGGAAAGGAAATTACAGAAAGCAAAAAAGAATTAGAAAGACGTATTGGTCAACACAAATACCCTTATGTTCTTCCCATGATAAAAATGCTCATCAGAGAACAGTTCTGAGTTCCAAAAGCTTTTAAGCTACTGTGCTGTCCAAAACTGTACTCTATGAGAGACCCAGCTCTGAGAAGCCTATGTTTTGTTGGTTTCCTATACTAACTATTTTTCTAACTGATTTAGACATCACTTACAGTGAAGGCAGTCACTCTAGCAGTTACAGACCCTATAGACTGACCAAAGCTTGACAGGCAAAGGAAACAGTTCAGCGTCACTGAAACTGACCTGAGCTCATGATAGGCTGCAATATTCAGAGTAAATAAAGACGTAGCAATCAGCTAAGGCAAAGCTCTGTGCTGCTCTGCTTATGCTGGGGAGAATGACCAACTGCTAGCACAGGTATGGGTTTCCAGATCATTTTGAGCAGGATTTCAAGTCAAAAACCTATCCGATCAGGGGAGCGAGGGATTCCTGAAACACAGCCATCAGAGGAGCTGTTTTCACAATGAAGCATGATAGGGCAGATCCTGAAAGCGATCTGGTCACTCTGGGAAACTGATGCCAGTTGGCTCACAAACCTGGCTTCCCATTGCCTTAGCAACTCAA
This sequence comes from Campylorhamphus procurvoides, assembly GCA_013396655.1. Taxonomy (NCBI): domain Eukaryota; kingdom Metazoa; phylum Chordata; class Aves; order Passeriformes; family Dendrocolaptidae; genus Campylorhamphus; species Campylorhamphus procurvoides. The sequence continues at coordinate 618,586 of WBMV01005542.1, read as the reverse complement.
TGGAGTTGCACGCCACCAAATCAGGAATCCCTATGCCCTTCTGTAACAGAGATGTGATGTTCTGCATCTTTAGGAGCCTCTGTTCATTTGCATTACACCACCACTGCAGTCACCAAATAGGCCTTTGAAACTCCTCAGCACAGGGGCAGGAGTGTTTTGTTCCCATAAAAGGTCACATCTCCACTGACTTCAGCTCAGTTATCACTTTTCAAAGCAGGAAACCTTCCTGTTCTACTGCACACTCTGGAGTGGAGAAGACCTGCAACATTGTCCCACAGAGATGCAGTTCTATTTGCATTTGCTGAGCTTTTAAATATGCGTATGTATTCCCTGGCAGATGATCTAGGTAAAGTTACTTCATTCAAAAGGTTCCTTTTTGCCTTCATTTTCTTATGCAGGTAAAGATATTCCAACTTTTGTTGTACTGTATAGTCTTCAGTTTCTAAGGAAATAACCATCTTTTTAATCTATTAGGTTATTGCATTGACAGATTCAGTATTGGTGGTGGTTTAGTGCATTCAGGAAACTCCTTTCCCTTTCTAAAATCAATGTTTTTATTACTTTAACTTCATAAAGTGCCTTCACTAAGTAAATTCACTGTTCTCCCTTACATCTGCACATATTCAATATCTCTAGAATGTGATTACCTTCAGTCCTTTACTGTAGGTTTGCTGGTGATAAGTGGAGACACTCATGTTGTCTATCTTTTACCCCACTTCAGAAAATATTAAGACCATTGTGTATCAGCTTAAGGATCAGGCCATGATATTCTGTCAATAACCAACTTCTGTAAGACTAACCTTTCTGCTTCCCTCTTTCCCTCTTTTCTTTCTTCCAGACCTCAGTTTTCCCTCCTGGAGAGCCATATCTCTTTCTCAACCTAAGTTTTCTATAATTTTTTGAGTTCAACTGGTTCAGTTCCTCAAACTGTTGCTAGGCAAAGAAGGAAAAGGAGGAAGGTGTCTCAACACAGAACTCCACACATCTGAATTACGTGAATTAAGAAGAAACTGATGTCTCACAGTCAACATTTGCGAAGGGTGAAATGAGGTGAATATGAGATATGTAATCCTTGTAATTCCTTTTGAAGGGCTTACTATGTGGATCTGCTGTTCAATTACCTACAGGCCAGCAAAAAGATTATAAAGGGAAAGAAATTCCTGTGATATACAAAGGGACTTTAGCCTGAAGTACAGCTGAGAAGATTTTGCAGTCTGAGTCCTATGTCTTTTCTTAAAAGAGGAAAGATGGACCTTTCCCCTGTTGGTCCACAGGTTTTATCTTAATTCAGTCTTCTGTGTTTTCAGAGTCTTAGATTAAGTGGGAAGTGGCCACCTCACTCCTACCCTCTCTCCTCTTTCATGTGAATCATGAAGCATAAACTTTTTGCATACCCACTGCAAAGAGAGATATGTTATTAGCATTTGCTCGAGGCTTGATCTCAGAACCCAGGCTGGAATAGGAGAGCAAATTCTTTCTCTCATTGTTAAGGAGTGCCACCATCTCAGAGGAATTTTGTGATCAGAGTAGGAGACGCTTCAGGTTTTACTTGATCAAATCAAAATCTCAGTCCCCCTATGGCACATAATCATAGAGCTTTGATGCTTCATGTAGGAAGCACATTATTTGTGACACTCACAAATGGATAGCCATGATCATCAACCTGCCCCTTCCACAAACAGCAGTTATTCTGGTGGTGCAAGACCTCACTAAATCTGTGAATGTCCTCACTTGCCTTTCTGTAGCCACGGGAGGGAGAAAGGAACATATGATCACTGCAATGGGCTACACTTGTCTGCATGATTGCAAGAATTTAGTTCTTACAGATTAAAATTCATCACTGTGGAGCAAACCAGAGGAGGACCTCAGTTTAGCTATAGTAAGAACTTGCCTGTAAAAAAAGGGGTTTTTATCCAGAGTAGCAATAGATAATCATGCATCTGTATCACAAATTCTCACCGTGTCATCCCTATTACTTGCTGTCATAGGGATGATGTTTGCCTTTATGGAAGAACTGTGTTTTTACTTCTTGCACTTGTACTACTGCAGCAATCAACGGGACCAAGCAGTGGGACAATACTCTAGTGACGCCCTAAATGCTACTAAATACCTGCTAAATGCTGAGATTGTAAGAGGCATTCCCTGATCTTCAAACACCTCTTTGCCCTTCCCAGCAGTTGCAGGCTTTAGCCTGTTCTTCCAGAGCAGCATCCACAGCTGTGCTGCAGACTAGCTCTGGGAAGAGGAGGACAGTGTTTCAGCCCCATCTCTTTAGCTGACTGCAGCTCCTTTATGCTTGGCTGTCACTTGGTTTGTTTTAATACCTCAGCTGTTTGAGCATCATTAAAGTGGCTCTGACTGAAGCCTGTGATAAGATAGGAATCAGCATATGAACCAAAGTGATTCACTCCACAAATAATATTTGCCTGTACTGTTATGAGAATAATGAAGCTGCTACTGTAAGGTACCCAGGAGCCAGGGGACAAGGAGAAGCTGAAGGGAGGGGAATTGAATATCAGTCTTCCTAGAAAGGTGGATGGAAAGGGCCTTTCTTATGCTTACCTCTTGCTCAGTTTGGGATACCAATATGCATTACGTGTTTCAAGTAAATGTTGCACGGGTTACAGTTCCCACAAAGGGAAGTTGAAACCAGCATATGCTGGCAGAGAGTATGCCTAAGCTTTGTAGAAGCATGGCGAAAACCCCATTTCGTACTAAAAAGCATCTGGATCTTGGTGTAGCAGAGGGTCTGAGTTTTGGATGACAAGATTCAGACAGCAAAAGGCTCCAGTTCCAGGATGTTTCTTGAACACGACAAAAAAATCTGCTATTTACAAAATCTCCACCTGACTTTCTGTAATTCCAAATAACATGGAACAGTTACTATAGGACTAATTGTACCTTGCTTTGAACTGAAAATACTGCTGCTGACCCATGATACAATTCAACTGTACAGGCACTGAGGGTAGGTCACATAAGCATTTACTGATGCAGAGCAGGGCTGAAACGCCTGGGCAGGGTCTAGCTGGTCTATCATAGGCCTAGCTGGTCCTGCACTTGCATGTAATGGTTCTGGCTCTACTAGCTGCTCCTTTTCATTAATATCAAAAATTAATGTAAAAGAAATCTAATTGCAGAATCTTGCACTCATGCTCTGTCTACGAAGGGTTGCTCATATTGTCTTCATTTGAACTATGCAGATATAATTAGTCAATCAGTGATAGGAAGTGAAATATTCCTTGTTTATTACCTGCAATGTGCCAGCAGAAGCTCTCTCAGGCTCCTAAAAAGCCACTTATAACCCTTCCACAAACTTAATGAAAATAGGGGTGTTTCCTTCTTTCTGAGGGCAACCTACCTCCTCCCAGCACACTGTTAATTGATCCATATCAACTACTCAAGGTTTTCATTGTGAGAGCTCACATAAATTTGGAGTTTTTTTATATTTTTCTCATATACTCCTCACTCAACCCTCTCACCTACGATCTCACCACAATTGGTAGGTAATCATCATCACCATGATGATTATTGTTTTAAAATTTCTCTGCAGACAAGTATGTGTGGATATTTCCTGACTATTTTCAGTGATGATGCTGCTGAGTATGCCTACTGACCCTGGACTTTTTAGTATTTTGGGTGAGGTCCTCAGCCATCTCTGGTTCCTTTGTCTTTTCTCAGCATCATGGTGCCTGGGGTGCTGATGCTGCATGGTTTTTGCTTTAAACTGAGAAGGATATTTACCTTTTCAACATTTCCACCTTCAAGAGAGAACTGATCTCAGCTACCTATCTCACCTTTTCCTCTTCCTTTCCCTATCAAAAATTCTAGTCTCTTTCTCTGTACCTCCTCTTACTACTGGCTTCAGTTTGCTGTCTCCTTCCTTTTTCCCCACTTAGAAAAGGAGCTGCAGCAGTAACATCATACAGTAACATCCACAGATACTCTAGGACTAACCTCTTGTGTAAGCATCTGGGTGGGCTGCTGCTCAGGATATATAGAGTCTGTTCCTTTTTCCTTGTCTAACTTTAGATAAATTCATTCTGCTCAGAAGTGAAAAGGGATTCAAGGACTGAAAGTGGAATATAGAAAGACTCTGCAATGCTCAAAACTACCACTTGTCCAAAGCCTCATGCTAGAGGTTCCTCGATTTTTGATATTTTAATCCCTTTCTCACTCCATATTCTGTTTTTGACCACGATCAGAGGTGTCATGGTCTTAACGGGGCTTTTGCTGATGACCTTCTGGGATCCAAAAGTTTGTCTCTCTTCTCTGTGCCTGACCAAAGCAGTGGTTATGCTGCAAAAACATTTACCAGAACAGTCTTTACAAAGATAAAAGCAATTCACTTCCTTGCAGCTGACAGTGGACAAGCTCTGCAGTAAAGGCTCACCCAGCAAGAGGAGTCTCTGTGAACTGTCAGAGCCACTTCTCCCCAGCTCTTCTACAATACCCAAAACACATATCTCAGCTCTCTACAATGTACTTATTGAAGCTGCTCCTTCTGGCATGAATTTATAAAAGATTCACTGGGTCAGAAGAAAGAGTAGCAAGGCCTTTCAAGCTCATGGTTCTCACAGGAAAGGAGAGTCCCCTATTTAAGTCCCTATTCCAAGGACAGTTTCTGCATTCCTGGTTGTGACAAATCCACAGAACTAGTCTGAAGTGCAGCTGACAAGTTTTGTCATAACCATCCTGACAACTAGGCTATAAGCTCCACAGAGGAGAGGAATATAAAGGTGCTTCCTTGTTCTCCATATTTCTTTATTGGCTACCTCACTTGGCTCCTTGCTGAGGATGTTGACTGTCTTCAGTCTCATCCAGGACTTTTGTGTTCCTCTCTGGTGAGTTAACCTTGGCCAGCAGGCACTCACCCAGCCAGCCATTCCTTCACTCCTTTCAACAAGCTGTGTGGAAATACCTGCTCTCTGTTGAATACACCATATATCTGACATGGAAATACTGTGGTCCTCTCTGCACCTGGAGCACCAGAGCCTCCAAAAGCCCTTGCCCAGTGGAGACACTAATGCCTTCACAAGGACCAAACAAGCACAGTGTGGCCACAGATTGTAGGTCCCACACTTTAAAATATGAATTAAATTTTTTCTATTATTTAGTGGTACCATTTTAAACAAATTAGTTACTCCATGTAAAGTGTTTGGATAGGAATTGCCTTTTTGTTTGGTACATGGATAATATCTTGCTTTGCAAATTCATTAATTTTGTTGGAGTCCTGAAGTGCACTGTAATATAGCGTAAATAGTAAGAATGACCATGTAAATTCAACTCCTTTTCTTTCCCACCTGTTGTTCACAAGCAACTTCAGAGACAAGATCGGTGGAGTAAAGAAATGTTCATGCATGTAAGAAGAGCATAACATTGCAATGTATGACATCTGCTAAACTAAAAGCAGCATTTAGTTGAAATTTTGTATATTCTTAGCAAACTGAGCAGAGAATTATGCAAATTAAGGATTATTTACAGAAATTATTCACCAGCAAACAAGCAAAGGAAAAAAAATTGCTGTCTGTGGGCAGTTCAGGAACAGGAAAAGAAAAAAGTCAAATCCTAGATGCTGTTCATCTAATTAATTATTCACTGTGAATTAACTAAACACCAGTTATATTTATACAGCATTTAGTAACATGAAGTGATGTGCAAGCATTATCTTTGTCTACAAAGAAAATCTGAGTGGTTAAATTAAATCAGAGCTCAAAGATATGAATAAAACGCATCATCTGACCCACACAAAATTGGAATTGTTTCGTATTTTTCAATTGAAACCTGGATGCAGAACACTTCTGAAAACTACATCAGCATACTGTTTTCCTACCCATCTCTAGTGCAGATGTAAAGGGAAGTTATTGATGCAGAGTTTATGCATCCTTTGTAGGCTGTTATTAGAGTTTCATCTGCTGCTGACTATGCAGCACTACTTGTACTGCTCAGATGCTCACAGATTCAGGTTCAACAGTACATGTTACTGAAGAGAATAATACCTCAATTACAGACTGCTGGTCTCGAGATGTAGCACAGAAGTGGCAGGAATAAAAATCCTGAGACTCCGTTCCTGGACTTGTAGGTCATAGTTCTGATATTTCAAGTGAAAAATAAATGAGTAATGGCACATTATCCTTTATCGTATTTGCTCATCTAACAGTAAAGTAGTTTTATTCCCCAGATTTCACTCTCAAAAATTCTTTTGCAGCCACTAGACACATTCCTAAAGGTGTAGTGTGAAGTTTGCCAGCACCTTGGCAAAGCACTTATGGTACGCAGCTGTGAGATGAGAGTGGCCATTATGCAAGCAACCATATTTTGTGATAGATGCCAGAGCATGCCCATCTTTCCTTTTTTTGAGGAGCTGGAAGTTAAAAAATATTAGAAGCAAAAATGTCCTTTCCCTTTTTAAGCTCCAAGGTAGGAAGTAGGATGCTTATCAGTCCATTCCTCTCTTGCTTGGCCTCACTGAATTTTCTCCCAGATCCTAATACTGTTTCAAGGTGGTGATTGATCCCTATCTCACTGTGACTGTCAGTGCAGTGCCCATAGTGGGCTGGAAACAACCACGGGAACAGCAGGATGCTGGGTTCTTGAAAGCTTTTGTCTCACCCTGAGACCAGCAAGAACTTGAGTACCTGTTCTGCCTAGCACCATCAGGGCTTCATAACTGTGGTCTCTGCCCAAACAAAGAAGGCAAAGCAAACTATGCCTACCAGCGCTTATAAATGAATCGTGTAAGCAAGGAAAGAAAGAGACAAGGGAGGTGAGCTACGGATGGCGAAACAGAAATTGATAACAAAGTCACTCTCTGTGATATGCTGCGCCCAAAGGAGTCCTTTTAATTTGTGATAAAGATAGAAAAGTTTAGGAAAGAGAGTATCCGATGGCTCCTCCAGTTATTTCACTTTCAACAACTTCCAGGGAAGAAAAGTTAAATGAAGAAATGGCTTTGAATGAAAGCAACAGAATATTGTTGAGTGATTTCATTGGGGAAAGAAATGCTCTTTCAACTTTCATGTACAACCAGCTAGGTAAAATTCAGCCATCTTCTGAATGCAGGAAAATGTTTTCCAGCCCAACTGTCTGTCACTCCTCCTCATTCTTAAGTATTTTCTTGGTCTCATCCTTAGGTGCCCCAGAGATGTTACATTTATCTTATTTTTGTAATCACTAGCTTCTACCCACAGCCTCAAAGTGTGAGAAGTCCTTAATTATACATGAGTACAAGTGAGGCATGGGCACAAATTGAGCCTATTCCAGGTGAAAAAGAATGAAATGGGAACAGATTCAGAGCTGAAAGTCTCAGTTGCCACATCCTTGAGGCACCATGTTGAAACTCTGGATAGCATAAGCCAGCTCCTGCTTTGTGCTTGGTAAAGAGATGAAAAGAGGATCAGAGGATGGTGTCCACCTGAACACATCCGTGGCTCTGAGTTTGAACAAATGATCAGAAACTTGTGCTTCTAGAGTGCCATTCTTCTCAGACCAAAGAAGTGTAAGTCAGGTGAAACAAGACTGAAAGTGTCTACTTCTCTACATGGACAGTATAACATGGCAATGCATGTAGAAGTAGGTTTCTACACAGCTGAGGCACCTAGAACTATTGAAATAAATCCATCACCAAGGCTCTGATGGCACCAGGGCAAGGTATCTATCCTCATAAGGCTGCTGTATTAGGTGTTTACAAATACTGCTTCCTCACCACCCCTGGGGAGCTGATGTTTGGCGAGGCTGTGGAGGTGGGATAAAGCATTAGGCATTGCCACGAATTTGTGAGGTTTGGGGACAGAGGGGGAAGGAGCACAAGGGAAGGAATGTGTCCATGGGAAGCACCTAAGCACCTGCTTTGGTGAACTAAGTGACCTGAGTTTGGTCCTGGGGGATTTGCTCAGGTATTAGAGGAAGCCCCTGGCAGAGAGAGTTACAAACTCCACCAGCATCATGTAATCTCCGGTTAGTCAACGCAGAAAGAAAGACTTCTTTCCTGCCATTGCTTAGTCACTCCATATAGACAGTGTACATTTTGGAATAAAGTGTTTTAATACACTCAGTACTCAATACAGGTAAACAGGTGGAGGAAGAAGAGTAAATTCCAGGCAGGATTAGTTGATGCTTTGGTACTAAGTATTTGTAGAAATAGACTAAAATAAGCATCTAAACCTGCATACCACAGAAATACTTGAAAGGTGAATCTACATTTTGTCATTTGAGTATCACACAACAACACAGGTATCTAAAGGGCTACTGGTACTACCCACTGGAGACAGTTCATGACAAATAACAGAGGCCAACAGCCCACTGGCATTATGAGTTTCATTGAGCTAATCGGATTCTTCGCAATGAGAAAAATGCCAGTGCATCCACACAGAGGAACATCACTGTCCTGCAGGCAGCTTTAAGGAGGATTTGGTTATGTGTTTCCCTGAGAGATTTAAAATTAGACTCATCAGTTTTCAGATATCTCACTCATTTAAATTGTCACAGCTCAGTAGCCCTGGCATTTAAAGTAGAAAAGGGTAAGACTCACCAGCAAAAAGTCCTTACTAATTTATCAGAGAACAGAAAAAGAGCAAATTTTTAGTGAAAAAACTCTCTCTTCTGACCTAGCTCCTGGATGCCAAACAAAAGGACAAATTGGTGTGGCTGCGGCTAACCTTGGCAGGCTGACAGAAAGAAGTCAGATTATCTACAGTTGACTTTTTGTGCTGGCGAAATCAGGGAAAGACAGGGTTAGGCAAAGAGGAAAGGGTAGCTCAAAGGAGAAATACTCAAAATGTAGGCTGCTCTGGTCAGCTGTATCCCAGCTCCTGCACTGGAGCTCTTCTGAAGGCTGAATAGCAGCTTTGGGAGCAAATCTCTCTAAATAGCCTACTGTATAGATCTTTTCTCTTGCCTCTGTGCTTTCACTAGTGCTTTCACTTTCTGCAGGGCTCCATCTTAGGCCCTGAGCTCTTCAACATCTTCATAAATGATTTGGATGTAGGACTGGAAGGGATACTAAGCAAGTTTGCAGGTGACACAAACATTGGAGGAGCTCTTGACACCCTTGAAGGCAGGGTGGCCCTGCAGAGAGACTTCGACAGATTAGAGGACTGGGCAATCACCAATCCTATGAAGTTCAACAAGGGAAAGTGCCAGATTCTGAACGTGGGATGGGGCAACCCTGGAGGTACAGACAGACTGCGGAATGAGATGCTGGAAAGCAGGGCCATGGAAAGCAACCTGGAGGTCCTGGTCAATGGCAAATTGAATGTGCCCTGGCAGCCAGGAGGGCCAACTGTGTCCAGGGGAGCATCAGACAGACCGTCGCCACCAGTCAAGGGAGGGGATTGCTCTGCTCTGCTCTGCACTGAGGCGGCCTCACCTTGAATATTGTGTGCAGTTTTGGGCATCACAATATAAGAAGGGTATTAAGCTATTAGAGAGTGTTCAAAGGAAGCCAACAGAGATGGTGAAGGGCCTTGAGGGGAAGCCATATGAGGATTGGCTGAGTACACTTGGTCTGTTCAGCCTGGAGAAAACGAGACTGAGAGGACACCTCACTTCAGTTAAAACTTCCTCATGAGGGGCAGAGGAGGGGCAGGCACTGATCTCTTCTCTGTGGTGACCAGGGACAGGACCTGAGGGAACAGCCTGAAGTTGTGACAAGGGAGGTTTAGGTTGGATATTAGAAAAAGATTCTTCACCTTTCGGTGAAAGGTGGTTGGGCACTGGAACAGACTCCCCAGGGAAATCTGACAGAGCTCAACAAGCATTTGGATGACACTCTCTAGCACATGGTGTGACTCTTGTGGATGCTCCTTTTCAGGGCCAGGTGTTGGACTTGATGATCCTTGTGGTTCCCTTCCAACTAGGCATATTCTGTGATTCAGCCCTGTGCTAAGAAATGAATCCAACCTCACAGATGTTGATGTCTCTGGCGGTGAAGCAGCCATACATCTCCCCAGCTTATTGTAAATGAGATCTTCCTCCTGCACCAGTTGCCAGTCCTTTCTCAGGCAACAAAACCTCACCTTGTCCCTCCTGCACTTTAATCTTCGAGGAATGTTCACATTATTTTTTCCAGACTCGTGAGAATGGTAAACTTCACTAGCATAATCCAATCCTGAGGTCTGCTATATGAATATTCTTATCATATGGTAAGACTAAAGTTATAGTCTTATTAGAAATTTCATGACTGTGTCAGCTTGGGAATAATTTTCTTCTTAATTTTCTTTTTTTTTCTTAATTTTCTTCTTTGTCTGTAAGGTAAAGGGAGGTGGCAAGGTTTCTCTTCTCTGGATGGAAGGCAGGAGGGAAGAGAGATGAGATGAGATGAGATGAGATGAGATGAGATGAGATGAGATGAGATGAGATGAGATGAGATGAATGAGAAAAGAAATATGTAAATCCTTGCTCCAAGCATCTTAAGAATTCAATAGGTGAAGAACAACGTTATGGTATGACGTGTGAGATCACCTGTACCCAAACCTCTGGAACATGTTGCAAGTACGTATGAAGACAGGAAAGGTTCTTTCCCATACTCAGGAAAATGCTATTTCATCACTGACTATGAACATAAGGGGCAGACCAAAATGTTTTCCGAGAAGGCAAAGATTCTGAGGTCAACAATATGACTGAGGTAGAAAAATTTAGAAGATACTGTATTCTTCGTGTTACTGTGGACCAGCTGTAACCAAAGTTCAGACAAGGTCTGGTTCTGCCATTTAGAAAGCAAACTTTATACCAAAGTAATGCTTACCAGGCACCTCTCAAACCTGCCACAGATGTTCCACAGACCATCTATTCAGGTAAGATTCTGTAGGATAGTAGTTTGTTTTTGTGCGTGTTAAGTTGCTTAACAGTCTTTTCTGTTGTTTCTTTTCAAAGTCACTTTTCTTCTCCTTGTCCTCATAAACAATTTTGTCAGTGTCCTCTCATCTAACTTAATCTCCTATAAGAAGATTGTTCTTCCTCTCAAATTCACAGTTATTGAGGGGCATGTGTCTACCACTTCCCAGTCAAGACTCTCAGGGACCAGATTTTGTTTAGTCCTGTTCTTAAAGTGAAAAAGAACAGGTGTTTCTACAATTTCAGAGTAAGGAGACATTACTGGCAGTAAGATGCAGGTTCTTGGTTGAAATGAAATAGACTCTGTTAGATTGTTTTCACCTTAAGAATGTGTAGGAGCCTCAATCAGAGACTGGCAGCATTCACACAGGTAATGAAAAGACTTTATAAGTGTGTGGTCTTGTCATAGGTCTCTGATGGCTGGATGTTTACATCTGCACTGAATCCCAGTGAAGTAAGGTAAATGCACATGCCCACACATCTCCATTGATTATACCAAAATTAAAGCTCAGAATGTGTTAAAAATACCATTTGAAAGAATAAAAGGACATAAAAGATCTGGAAAAGAAACATCACAGTATCAGGAGAATAATATTTTCAGATTGTATTCAGATCTGAACATTACGATCCAAACTGAGTAAAAATCCTTATAGCCCTGCATATTAGCTAAGCAAATATTTTTACAGTTATATTAGGAAAAAAGGATTTATTTGGCTAGGCTATTGAAATATAGAGGAGATTTATGAATTTAATATCCTGCATAATAATATCAATATTTCAAGAAAGGCAAGAAAACCACCAGCAAGAATCAATAGGATTGTCAGACTGAGTTAGAAACAGAAAGACTTACACTGAAGGAATAGCTAACATCTGCTAATTTGTCTTTAATTAGTGTTGCTGTGATACCTCTTTCTTTTGGCCTTAAACTTGTCTTTCAGCCATGTTTAAATGCAGCTTTGACAATGAAAAACCTTTTGTGGTGACTAAATAAAACACTCTCATGCAATAAACTGCTGCAGTAAGGGATTTCTGCCAACTCCAGAAAGCTCTATCAGCCCTTTTGTGAAAATATCTCAGCACCTGAAGTTTGACGTGCATTATCCCCATATTATCATAGCAAGTCAGGAATACACTGTAATTTACATTTCACAGGTGAAGACAGAGAAGTGGAAAGAGGACTTGTGGCCAGTTGCTTTCTCCCTCACATAAAATGAGAGAGCAAAGGCAGATTACCAGACCTGAGAACTAAAAAGAGATGCTTAGTTTGAAGGCCAGATACAGTCAGTGCAAGTGGAAAGATCTAGAAAACTTTCTTTGGAATCAAAATCAGAAATTTAGGTGAGGAATTTAATCATGTGACACAAAACATACACCAGCCCAACCCTGGAAACACCTACACAACATCCACCTTCAGGACTACAAAAGTTATCTATCTTTAGAGTGCCTAAGGCATTGAGTAGGAAATTCAGGGCAAAAACCAGCCACTTCTCTGTATCTGTACCCAGTACCTACCTACAGACCAATTACAACAACAAGCCCTGAGAAGCAGGGTCTGCATGGGATCAAATCCCATGAGGACACCAAATCCAGACATTTTGACAGCACCTAGTCTGGAGAGCAGAGGCAGCAACCTGGAAAGGACAGGATTGCTCAGAGGCGGACTTCAAGATCACTCATCCAAAGTAACACCCCTCATGCAGCTTTTCACTGCAGGACAAGGAAGAAATACAGACAGAACTGATGCCCAGCATTTTATAGCAATTACCAAATGTGGATTAGGAGCTAGCTGTCTGCCTTCAGAGGATGTTTATGCATGGAAATGCAGGTCATCTTGTTCAACCTTTCAGGAACTTGTGCAAGTTTATGAAAGAGGTTTGTGAAAAGGCATAGACAAAGTTGAGTTGTGCAAGCTACAAACCACCCCCCTTCATATACAAGACCTGCCTTTTCCTGCATGTAAAAACAGGTTCCAAATATCAGACACATAGCAGGTTTCGGCACAAGTATTTCAAAGCCACATAGGAACTTAACCTAGTTTACATTAATTTTAATGGAAATCTTGTGCCTGAATACACCAGGACTTTGGAAAATTTTGCCCTGATTCTTACCTAATGTTAGACTGTACATTATTAATTGCAGTTGGAAAGAAACCAGAATTAACAAATTATTCCAACCTGGAGTCCTTGACCCAATACAGAAACATGAAGATCTCATACATACTTCTTCATCGCTGTGATGTATTTCTTTTCCTTAACTTCCTCCCCACTCTCTCTCAGGCCTTTTTAAATACACCTGCTTTGTTCATAGTCTGGGCTAGCTGGGGGACTTTTAAGCCAAAAATAAAAGAGAGAAATCTGATAGTGCTTTGAGTGATTGATTTTTTTCCCTGAAATGGAAGTGGATTTTTTAGTGGAATTTGAGATCAATATTGTATTTATTTATTCAGTTCTGTCTTTGGTTGAGTGTAATCTTATAGTACTGGGCTCTTAGACCATTTGTTAAGAGTGCTGTGGAAGACGTTACAGTGGGATTTATTATGCACTTCTACAGATTTATTTCCTGTTAGATAATTTGGTGGATGTCTCATGTAGTGTATGCTGGATAATAATATAAAAGGACACCATGCCTGTAAAATTGAACTGAGTCTTTATTAGTAGAATAATTTACTGAGACATTGCAGCCGCAGTTGGCAATCTCACCCTGCGTATCTTCACTGACTTCCCAACACCTTTTCATAACTGTCCTTCTGGGTCTTTCCTCCACATTTCATGCACTGACCACTGACCCTTTCCTCCTATATGTACTATTCATTGGTTTCCTGAGGACAATAGAAACCACTGCTTGTATCAGTGTCCAAGGTTGTGAATATATGGACTGGTAACAAATAGTAAATGTAAAACAGTGGCAGTAAGGTAATTAAAGGTAAAGGAGCTGATGGAGTCAGTTATAGCTCTTGCTCACCCCAACACAAATCAAAAGACACACAAATACAACACAAGCCTATGGCAGTGGAAAAAAACCCATGAAGCAGCAACATCCTTTTAGTTGGACTTACTACTTCCCCTACTCCCTCTAGCCCCTATCCCCTCCTCCTTTCTGAGGGCATGTGGCAGCTGGAGCTGAAAACAGCACAGCTGTGTCTGCCAACTGTCAGCAGGCAGAGTGATAGTAAAAGGTAAAAACATCATACTCAGTCACCTTGCTCTGCTCCCACATGAACTTCAGGAAATCTTGAAGGACCACTATCTCCTTCTTATCAGCTCAACACCAATCGTGACTGATTACAAGCTAGTATCAGCAGTGCTAACAGGAGGGGCCCCAGTGGGGTCACCACCACAGCTGACAGCAAGTCTGGCACATCCTAGAAGTACCCTTAGGACAAAAAGAGTGGATGAGTGCAGTGCAGAATGAATGCTGTTCTCCTGAAGCCAAGTGGAAGTAACAATATAGAGTCAGTTCAGCTGTTTTTTGTCTGCCTGGTACAGTTTCAAAACATGTAAGGGTATAGGTGAGAGGCATCCCTTATGAACTGTTGGCAATATATTCTTGCTTTGCCACATCTGAATGACCACACAGTGTATAAAGCAGAAGGATCCCAACACTGCAAGCCACTGCACTACGGGGGAACTCTCCCAGAACACTGCTCCTAGTTTTTTCTGTGTCCCTGGAGCTTTCTTCTGGTGCCATGCATTTGGCAGCACAAAGGAGGGCAGAAATGTCCAAATGACTTGGAGTTGCCACCCACGCTGTGTTTGTTGCTAAGCATATTGATGGAGGCTTTGGAGCAGGCCCTAATTAGCTTCAAAATGCAGCCCACTTCTTCTCTTATAGGACTCCAGGGCAGCACAAAGTCTTTAACCAGAATTGAATGATCAAGCAGTGCTCACAGTCTTCTGACCATGGCACAGAACACAGGGAGGGCTTCTCAACAGGGCTCAGGGTAGCAGCCAGACCCTCTACCAATATCAACCTCCTTGGAGACTAGTGAGTTTTATACTTCAGTGATGCTCTGATAGCAGACTATTAAATAACTGTGGTGTAATGGACTGCACTTGTAAAATTGAAACCCAAATCTGACCCTTCTAGATATAAGCATGGCCTGGGTTTTTTAGTGATGTCTAGTTTCCCTCACAAAGCATGAAGAGCATGAGACATATTTTTACTGAGGGAAGAGTATGGATGGAGAAGAGGTATGTACTTAACATAGCTTGTAAAGTACCACTAAGGGAGTGTTGTATATCCACAGGGCACACTGGTGCTGGAAAGATCCCACTGGTGTGCTCAGATCCCACACCTCTGCTGGGTCCTCCTTTATGGAAGTGAGCAAATGGCAAGCTGCCCTCAGTGAGAGGGTCTGGGCTCACTTGGGAGGCAAGTAGTAGAGGCTCTGAGAAGCCACAGCTGCAGAGAGCAGTCCATGTGAGGGAAACCTGGGTGTTCAAACTGTTAGAGGAGGCAGTATCATCTGCTGGGAAAATCTGCAGTGACTGTGAAGGAAACGACGATGATGGCCCCTTAGGTCAGTCCTATCTGCTGGGCTATTTGCCTCCATGGATACAACCTGACTACATTTGGCATATTGCAGAGCATCAGGAAAAATACTCTGTCTTATCAATTCATATCTCTTCTTTTCCTGATCACTGTAGAGTGCAAGCACTGTTGCTAAAAGGTTACAGTTTTTCTTCATCCTGCACACTCCAATTTCTCCCCAAGCCTTACTGAGCTCCCAGTGCTGCTTCATTACAGCAGGCATCTTCTTGGGCAGTGCAGAGCTACTGCTGCTCCCCACAGGAATAGTGTTTGTCATGATCTGGCTCTGTACTGCTTTCATCAAAGTGCAAATTGCCTTCCACTTTCCCTCAGTAACTCCTCAGACCTGCTTCCCCTCTCCACAGTGACCCTTTTCTTTTTCCTGGCACACATACGGCAAGGTAGGCACACAATAGATAAAGCAAAAGCTAATTGCAAGGCATGTTAAACACAATAGATGTGCTGGGAATCTATATATCAGTACCAGTGGGCATCCTTATGTGCACTGCATGCTAAGCACCTCTGATAAGAGGCTGGACTGGGAATACATTGCACAGACAATAATGGATTACTAGTTACAACGCCCAAACTAACTAAATAAAGGAGACAGGCTTCTGGGTCTGTTCATTATTCTTATAATCTTAAATTAACAAAAACTGAGGGCTGTGGTGGGGATAAGATGCTCTCCCAGTGCCCCCCTTCTACCTCCCAATTACAGTTTTGGATTAGTGCAACGAGCAGCCTAGGGTGGTTTGGCCAAGACCCAGGCTCCAAAGTCACTCATCCCTGACAACTGCTGAAGTCTAAACGGCAGCAGCTGGGAAATCTTGGAGCTGGGTTGGCAGCCTGCCTGGAGAGCAGAGACAGTTTCTATGTCTACATCCTACTCCTGTGAGAGCTGGGGACTCTGCTGCCTGCTGTCCTTCACCACTGCCTTATGACTACAGCAAGGGAAAAAGACAGACTGAGGGAAAAGAATAGATGAAACAAAGGACACTGTGGAAAGTCATCATGGAGAGTGGTAAGATATCTGCATCCCTACAGGTCCAGCCCTACAATGGAGTCCAACAGTATGTGAACACGAGAAAACACAGACTGAACAGCTCCTTGGTATCAGTTAAGATGAAACAGGGAAAACAAGAAGGAAAAAAGAATCTTGCAGGAAGAGCACAGTGTGTACAACTGTGTCTGTGCTGTAGCTGTAGATAAATGTAGAGTGGCAGCCCTTAAAGACAATCCAGTTTCTACATTCAGATATAGTTGGAATAGTTACATCACTCAAAGATATTACCTCTTAAAACCCTGCACTCTTCTATAAGGTTGGAAAAGGGCCTTTTTTTTTTATTTTACTTGCTCACTGCACTCAGCAACAGAGTTTCCAGGGAAAATAGGTAGAAGGTGGTAACCTGAAGGAGCAGACAAAAGGCGGATTTTTATCAGATTGCTTCCTTGAAGGATTCCTTATCTGGCCATAATGGTACATGGCATCTCCCAGCATCTCCCCAGCAAGAAAGAAACTGAGCCTGCCTGTGGCTGACAGCCCCAGTGCAGGCATTGCTCCTAGCCAGAACTCCCAAGTCATTTTGCATGGTCACTGCCACTTCAGTTTGCAACTCTTCCTCATTTTGGTTATGACAGGTCTTTCTGTAAGCTCATACAGTCCGTTCTTTGCCACAAAATGGCTTGAAACATACTTTAATGAGTAAAGAGATGGTTCTCCTCAAGGCGTTCTGAGTAGCTCTTTTAAAAAGTCCCAAATTGACAGACAGGGAGACAGTGATATCATTGAAAAGGGACTATTATCTGGTTTGGTTACTTCCTTCTAATTGTATAGTTCTTTTACTTCTGATCTAACACTTAATTTGGGTGCCAGTAATATCAAACATTTTTGTCCTACTCAGTTGGACAAGTCAGACAGGAAAATAATGCCCATCTTTTCAAATCCATACATGATGCCCTTTGCATTAAAACAAATACCTTTGAGTGTGTTTGCAAGATAAATGTTGGGAAAAACAGGTGAGTAATACAGAAGCTGAATATAATGAGCCAGGCTGATCTCAGCTCTAACTACTCTAGTTTTATTGGGAATTATTGGTGCTCTGCATCTCCAACAGTCTCCGATACCTTGAGCACCTAGCATTTTCATAGATAATGTTAGGAGCTTAAATTAAATCATAGCAGTAATGTAAATATATCTCTGTGATAGTGAGGGCATCATAACTATCCTGGAAAAGCTTCTTTTTATAATCTGACAGCATATTAAGTGAATAATTGTGAAGCAGAACTTGTTAACAGTGAAGGAGCTTATTCTTATGATACAGCTCCCATGTTTCTTCTTATAGGTCCATTATTGACATATTCTTTAATAACAACAAAAAAAAAGAAATCACAAATTTTGTCTACCTTCACGGCCAAACTGTTGTGAAACAAGGATATCTTACTTTGTACAAGTGCTGAGCTGGACTGAAGGAAGGTTCCAGCCACCTCTGTAGCTCCTTTTTTATCCTTCTCTTTTCAAGGTCTTGCACCTGCTAGGCCCCCACAGTACTGGGGCTTCATAAAATAGATTTTTAACTCCTGAGAGAAGGGACTAAAGTCTCCCTTTGCCTGCAGCTGGGCCACCACACATTACAGTCTCTAACACGTGGTTACAGACACCAGCCATTCTAGAAGACAGGTAGGTCAAATTCAAAACCAAATAGATCCATCGGAACCTGAAATACAAGGCAGATTGAGTAACTTATCTAGATGCATCACATGGGAATCCACACTCTACATAATACAGCAAAATATTAAGGGAAGTTCTTTCCCTGTCTGTCCTCTGCTCATGTGTAGATGTATTTCCAGGCAAAGATTTGTTGTGAATAGAAATGTTCCAATGATGTTTGGTAATAGCAGTTTTCCATTAAATAAGTTTATTGGGAAATCCAAAACAGCCAGTAAATACACTTTTTTCTCTTCACTGCAGAGGTTACAACACACACAGGGAATGAAAACTCTCCAAGATTTGTTTTCTCCTGTCCTGCCACACAGCACAGCTTTTACTTGTCATGCCAAGATCTGATATCTCCATGGCACTCTCCAAGTAGTCCTTTCCTCCCATAGTAACCAACATTTCAGCCAGGTCTTAGTCATGGCCATTGAGATCTGCATTGACCATCTCTCTGGAGAACCACAGTCACTTTTTCTTGTTTATTTCACAAGGGAACACATTCCCCATTTCTTCCTCTTCACAAACAAATTGGAAGCACTTAAGAGAAGCAAAAAAGACAGATTATACCAGTGGTAGACATCCAGCTTTGAACTCCTGGCTCCCTTTACTGTTTGCAGTCACCTCACTCCCAGCCATAATGTCAAGAACAACAGCCTATGGAAGTAGTCAATGCTTCTGAAAATAAGGCCACTCATTTCTTTAGGCACAAGTTTCACCTTCAAGTAATAACACCTACATGTCACCCAAGGGAGTAACAAGACCTCATCAGTACCTGGAAGAGCCCTGGAAGGAAAAGGCAGCCATATGCTTATCCAGCGACAAGGAGAGTGAGGAAGAGGGGAAAACAACTCACAAATTTCCTTTGCTAATATAATGCCTAAACAAAAAACAATCTCTGTGAGCGTACTGTACCAGGGGCTTCTATCTGACAAGCCAAATGAAATATGAGAAGCTTCGAAGCAGGATGGCAGGCTTTATCAGAGAGGAAATGAGCAGAGTGTATATCTGGCTGTCACCAGGATTGGAAGAAGGTGCCAAGCCCGTATCTGCTCCCAGCACAAGGAGCCAATGAGCTGCCCTGAATGACAATAGCTCTCATCAGAGGAGGATACAAAGTGCCTGGGAAGTGATAAAAAAGCAGCCAAGCATTTCATTATCCTAAGTGCATCCCCTCATTATATTTTCTTTTAAAAGCATCTTTTGACCAATTTTAATGCAGATGAGAACTTGCTAGATTGACAGCCCTGGAGACTGTAGACTTTCCTCATTATCTGTAGCCTAGACAAGGGCAATAAAGCATTCCTCAAGTTCTTTCCACTCTGGCAATGTGCCTTCTGGCCAGCAGGATATGGAGTGGAGGGAAGGGAAGCTCTTTCTGAACACATGCTCAGTTCTTTTTTCCTGTATGGGGCTACCTGCTAGTCAGCTCAAATTGCAGTTTGCAAGGAAAGTATAGATGATTCTACTTTAATTTTATATTATAATGATATGAGTCCTCAAGCAACCTGTAGTACGTCGTGGCCTCTATTTCACAAACACAGTGCCAAGAGAATAACCACTGCATAAGCCAACATCTCACCATGAGCTGGATTCTTACTCTCAGACTAGGAGAAGTTTAGAGGGAAAATGAGGTCCCTGCTGTGCCCAGGGATAACATTTTGCCAAAGAGCTGGTGGGTGACTTCTTCACTCTGAACAGAGCAGGACCAACTCATCTCGTATGCACTCCAAGGGAGGAGCTGACTGCATGTAAAGTTGAGATTTTTCCTTTGTAGCAACAGAGATTTTCCCTTGCCCTACCTTCCTCTAGCCTCTGCTGCATTTTGAACCTGCATGGAAATGAGAGACAGTTTGGACAGTTTCTTTCAGCAGAGGAATCCAACAGCAACTGGGAAATGGTGTTTGGTACAAAGACAACCTCTCATCAGCCCTGACCAAAAAGGTCACACCACTGCACAAAGCAGCAGCTCCCAGTTCCTGTTGAGTTAGGAACCATATTCCCTGTGTAACAGTGTTTCTGTCTCGTACCAAGTGCTGAAAATGACCTTCCTTCCTTCCTCCCTTCCTCCCTTCCTTCCTTTCCTTCAAAATAAGCAGGGAGCTGATTATTTTTCAGTGGGTCTTTCCCTGCTAAAAGGTACACTATTTTTGAAGGGCTTACTTGGCGAGAGGATTGCCTGCATTAGAATCACTAAGCCACCACTTTCTGTGGCGCTAATAGTTATTATTATTTTATCTTTTGCTAGAGATGTTATTAATGCTGTTATAATAGTAGTTACTATTATAGTTAATATAATAGTATTAGAGTAATGCTATTATAGAGTATAGTAGTATTATAGTAATAATTAATATTATAGTACAAGCAGCTGCTGAGGGCTTAGCCAGCTTTGTTCATCAGTAGCTGGCTGCATCTGCACCTGTATATTCAAAGGCAATCCTTAGCTCAAAAAGTAAGCTATTTTAAAAATAATAAAGAATGGTTGGAGTAGACTTGAAGCCCTGTCTACTGTCTCACAAGATGGTGAATAGAAAAAAAAACTTTAATATGAATGCAAGATGGAGACTATGATGTAAATCAGATCAGAAGATGCTCTTCACGTCACCTCCCCTCTAAGTGCTGTACAAACACCTGGTCTTCTTGTGTAACTTGCTTCAACATGACTTGAAGGTCTTGCTCTTCACTGACAGACTTTGATCTCAATGGAATAGAACGATCCCTTCTTCCCCTGCAGGAGTTTCATCTTACCTGCTCTGAGCCTCTTATTGCAAGTCTTGGGAGAACTGATGTATTTTTCATGCTTGCCTCCAAGAGTGTTGAGCAAAGGGTTAGCCAGGAATTTTCTCAGGAATAGTTTTTCAACAGGAAGTACAGTTTTCACCAAACTGACTTATTTTCCTGGTCATCATTATTTTTGTGGTCATCTACTACATGTTTATGAATAAAATATGTTTCCCCAAATCAGGGTACATTCTGTCTATCATCCCAGATCTCTCTTTGCTTTTTCTTCTTTCCTGTCTCGTCCAAATGGCAAATGAAATGTATTTAATGCTGTTCAGCTGAAGGCTCAGGTGCAGATAGATAGCTGAGCAGTTGCAGCTTTCTTCATGCTAAATGTACAAGGCAAGCTTCTCTGCAGTAGGACAATGTTGGAAGCAAGTGTTGCTGCAGGAAGTAATTTTGGTGTGCTTATTCTCAAACTCTTCCATCCCAAGCATGTGAACAATCACTTTGAAATGTTGGAAATGTTGGAGGTTATTTTAAAATCTAACATTCTGGAGTGTGCAAATCTGATGTGGGTTGTCAAGTTTTATGTGCATAATGTATTTCTGGGTAAGCTGTTTTAACACCAGGATCCATTACTAGGAGGTTCTGGGCCCTGCAACAGGGCTTCCAGGTATGAGAAAGAATAGGCTTGATACAACCAGCCTTACTGCTGACCTGGAGTAAGAGGCTCAAGTGACTCCAAAAATTCTCAGGTGCTGTCAGAGTAGCAGACAGTGTACTGAGATGCACAGCTCTCCTCATCATCACAATTTCTGACTTGGTACAAGTGCAAAAGCTACATCTTAAAACAGATAGGAGGTGAGGGGTTGAGAAGAATTGTTTTTAATTGACTGGTTAAGCCTTTTCGGACCCTGTCTGTAACCAGTGAATGCTATGAGAAATGGAGCATAGTCAGGGTCTAAAAGACTGTGGCAGAAACCAAGGACCCTCTCTGAATGCTGAAGTTTAGCTTTGCCTCTGATTTTCTGCACTTTGTGCTGATCACATTTTTCTTTATACAATCAAAGCTAGCTACGATTCCTTCTATAAGAGGAAAAATTGTAATTATTCTCTTCAGGAGAAGACAGATGGGATCTCAACATTTTTTTTCATAGTGTTGGTACTCCTTTGTTTCAACAAACCAGATTTCACTTCTTTTTACTCTGCTTTAAATCTAGTTTTCAAGCAGTATATATTAGAGCAAGTTGTCTATGTCTGCATCCAGAAGCTACATAATTGCTTTTATGTTCAGCACAAACTATTCAAAAAACCTCATTCTGAAGGAAAAGTTTCTCTGGCAAATTCTTCTTACACTATCAAGAAATTGTAAAAGAAGTTACTTTTAAGATGGGGAATGATTCTACAAAGAAAAGCTCTTAAAGTTTAGGGGGTTTTAGAATGATGCCTTGTTTTATTTTTCCTACTCCCTAGCCACAAATTATTACCAAGTCTTCAAACTTCTGCATAATGTGTTTTGTGCCTGTACAAAGGGCAATTTTGATGGGGGATAGAGAGTGTTTTGATTATCCTGTACTTTTATAGAAATCAGGCCCCCAGTCACTTTTTTTTACAAATAAATGTCTCCTCATTAGTTTTTCAGCCCACATATACTTTGTACTCTATACCATATATAGTTGCATTTGATAAGATTGCAAGAAAGATGCTATTTTCTGATGTGGAGGTAGCTTATCACCCTTGCTAGTTGTCATGACATTTTTAAAAGTTCTAACAAAACACTTGGTTTCCCCAAAAGATCTCAGAGAGCTGGGACAAGATAAAACAGGTTACATTTCATTAACCTACTAAAATGGTACTGAATTCTATAGATGCACCAGTATATTAACAGATATTAATTATTTACATAATGCAAAAATTAAGTAAAAAGTCTTCATGGCATGGCTAGTATTAACCTACAACGAATATGTAACTTCTAGTCATTTTGCCTGGATTCTTATGTCTCACCTGGAGCCTTTGAGCCTGCAGGTTGCATCCTGAGAGGCAGAATAAGCCTTGCATTGTGTACAAACAGATTAAGTTTACTTAGGGAATGGTTATTTAATTGTTATCCCACGTTGAGCCTCCCAGAAACCACTGAAAATGGTAGTCCTACTTAGCATCTCATTAACCAGCATCTTGCTTTCATCTATTTTGCTTTGGAATGTCTTTAATTCAAGCCATGACAGGAGGTACTTTGGGAGGGCTATTTAAAGCTTTCTGGGGACATACATCCAGGCAGTGAGTCAGATCCTTAGCTGGTATGCTATCGTTTGCCTCCATTAGCGTTGGCAGGAGCAAACCTATTCACACACAGCAAAGACACTGGTCCTGTAAGTGTTATAGCAAATCCAGACGTGATTCCTGCCTCTTTGAAATTCTATGGCTTCACTGCATCTTTTTCTGTCTCTTCTAGACAGTCCTTGCTCAGTTCTGAGTCATGTCCTTCAGCAGCCTCCCTTGTTCTGATTTATTGACTCCATTTGCTTGTACTCATGATTTTCCTTTTTAAACCTCTTCTCTAAGCAGCTTGTGTTAACGCAGTGTCCAAGCTGCTTTCTTTGCTATCTGCCTGATTACATGGGCTCAGTCTTTTGGGATTTGTGGCATTTTGTGTGTTTATAATGACAGATGCCAAGTGAGCCCTTTCATTTACTGCAATGAAAATATCATTGTTTTAAATTTGTCCTCTGAACTGGCTGCACATTTTCAACTCATTGCTTGTTTCAAGACATTCTGGGCTTGATAGCTCTGTTCTTAGCCTTTCTCATTCCAAAGGCTACTTTTGTAAGCTACTCCTTCTGTGGGCTATGTGTGAATAGGACCCAGACACAAATCTTCTGGGTCAGCTACAGAAGTATATTCCTCAGATATTTTTTTCCATCTCTCCAAATTAAAGGAAAAAATTTCTGGTTCATTTATCAGCTGTTGCAAATCAACATCATTGAAGTTAGCAGGGCTATGCTGATTTATGTTCATTGGGAATTTGGCACATGAGCCAAGCCTAGTAGCTTCTCCACCAAATGTTTTTTCATTGTAAATCCCTCTAGCTGTGCCTTTCTTGAGGGTAGAAAATGTGGACCTACTATTGCTCTAATAACAAAACTGCATCATCTTTTTTTCTGTGTTGTGTTCCTAGTGTCCTCATTTAGTTCAGTATAAAATATCACTGTCAATCTCACCCTTCAGTCTGACAGCTTTTTGTGTTGACTTTGCAATAGTATAACTCATCTCACAAGTTGCAAATTTATGGAAAATAAGGCCCAAGGCCAGGGTCTCCTAAGCTCATCCTCCTTGCCACGTTCCTGTGGTACACATAGCAGGGGATTTAGCTGCCACAGGAAAATGTTCTTCACTCTGTAGAGAGTGAACTTTGCACTGGGGAAGAGACAGTCTGATCTCAGCATTGGGGGCACTGGTGAACCACAAAGACTTAGGGCTGCAGTCACTAGTTTGCGCTGCCTTGAGATGCTCTTCTAGCTCCCAACTCTAGGGACACTTTGACCAAGTCCCATCTCTATACTGGTGCATGTGCATGGTTCTCTCCAGAGTGTGCTTATGGTCTGATAAAATGAAAATTTTAAATTCAAGACCAATGTCAGGAAAGTCTTGGATGGGAAAGGTGAGGGAAAGCAGTTTTGACCAATCTTAACCATAGTTCCCTTCTTAGGTGTAAACTTGGCCTGGCTTTGCCCGCCACATAGAGAAAAATCCTGCCATTCTGACAGCTGTGTTACTATTGCTTTATGACAGTATAATTCCAATCTGATTACTTTTTCACCTGTTTTTCTGACATTACTTACAGAAAGTGCTCCAGTTCTCTTTCTTCATCCTACCTCCGCCTAACCTTTTTGTATTATCCGTTTACACATATGCTGTCATTTTTCCTTGTAAGAAATAGCAACTAAAATAGTTCTCAACTTGTTCTTCATCTTTCCTATTTAGTAGACACCCATTTCCTAGGATATTTCCTAGGGGTATTTCTTTCTTAGGAGACAGAAAGTAGTCATTTATTGACTAACTCATCCAAGCTGTTAAAAGTTTTCTTTTTTTACACCCATCCCTCTCCCCTGTTTGAATTCTAGCTGAATTCACAGCAAGGTAATGTCTCTGACTCTCCAAGGATTTCTGTTAAGTTTGTCATAACAACCTCACCTTCTATCCTTTTGCCTGTGTGTCTGTTTATTGTCCCCTTACTGGATGAAAAAGCCCTGAGTGATACCTTCTATGAAGAATTCCTTAGGGTGAACCCTTGTATTTTTCAGACCACTCTAAACTCTGTGCATCTTCTCAGACCAGATTCCAGCCCTGCGTTGTGTAACTGCTATACACATAAACCAAAAATACAGTCCCTGACCTAAAGAGAAAAGAAAGAGAAGAATAGAGAGAAGTGTACCAGCCCCAAAATTGCTACCGGTAGCAGCAAGACTCGGAAAACCTCTCTGGATTTGAAATCTTTTCTAGGTTTCAGAGCCAAGGGAAGCATGTGGGAGTCCTGTGATGAAGAGAGAGAAAAAAAAAAGAATAGCTGTGGAAGGTTATCACTTCTCACACATGTGGAGAGCAGAGAACAAAAACCTGAAGGTGTTCAGTGGACTAGTTAAAAGACAGGCACTGAAAGCTGACACTTAGAGCCAGCTGGATTTATGGGACTTTTTATGTGTATTTTTTCTATACATGGTAACTTCTACTAGCAGGAGGTTGATGGTCACTTTTCCCAGTCACTTATGCCAGTTGTATCCCTTTTCCTTTGGTCTAGAAAGCAGGTGAAAATGTCACTTCAGATTAAACGTCTGGAATGACATTTTTCTACCTGCTGTATGTTCTTAGCAATCATATTTACTTTGAACTGCTAAGATTGCACGATGAGAAATCACAGAGAGCCAGCACTGTTGCTGTTGCCCAAGCTGTGGTACAGTAGTGCTCTCTAATAGGCAAGATCTGTTGCCAGGGCAGGCTAGTTAGCGCTGCTTAGAGATTTGTTTGGGCATCTGTTGCTAATTTTGCAGGGCCACTGTGGTCCTTCATTCCTGGTCCATGTGTAAACTAATGATCTGTGCTGCAGTTTGTCTTTTAATTAACTTCCAGAGGGGCTTCTCACTGAGATGCAGATTATGAACCGAACTGCTGACAGAGAATTGAGGAGGTGCATGCTCGCATTCAGTGGCAGGATACAGTGAGCACTGTGTCACTGAGTCTGAGAAAGCAGGAAACATTTTCAGTGTATTTGTCCCTTTCACAGATGATCTTGCAAATAAGGTGAAGCTTGCCAATGATTACTCTACCTCACTGCTGTCAAAAGTGCCAGAAGCTGAGCAGGTACTGGAGGGAAGAATTGCTTTGGGCTTTCTTGTGCAACATCTTATGGGGACACTGCTGGCTCTCCATAGGGACAGGGTACAAGGCTTCATGGATTAAGTTCTACCAGTCTAAGCCTCCTCAAAATTACCTCCTTTTTCTAGAGAATTAAGCTGCTGAGATAATTAAAAATGGCACACAGCCATCTTACTTAGAAAGTAGATGTTGTTCTTGTGCATTCAGGTATGCTGCTACTGAGGAACTTGCACAGACCAGCAGGCAGGAGGTGGATGAGCAGTCTGTCTGCTGCCAAGTTGCAAGCAGACCTACATGTGAGCAGCCCCCCAGCAAAGCAAAATACCTGAAGCAAATTGGTCCAGAAACTTACCAGAATTATGCCAGGTCAGCATGAACCTCTTGCACTCAGTGATAATCCAACACACTTTTGGAAGAGTGTGTGCATGTGTGGTGGGGTAGCTCCTCTGATGGCTGCTCAAGCTTTTCACTGTGTCTCAGTTCCTCTGTGATGAAAGAGATGGCTTTGGGGACCCTGTTTGTTCCCACAGTCCCTTAAGCTCTGCCAACTCAAATGAAACCACTTCCCAACAGTTACCTCTGACAGCTCCATCTTATAAATGGTCCACATACCCCTCCTGGAGGGACCACAGACATGATTTTCCTTATGACACAGCATGGCTGGGGTGGGTAGAACAGTACAGGCCAGTATGAGCGAGCAGAATCTCAAAAATCAATTCAGCTATAGAACAAATGCTACTCAACTTGTGAGAAGCAGGCCAGTGATTTACCAACCTGACATAGGAAGGATCCAGGAGCTACCACTGTTGTCCTCATCCTAGTACCGTACTGATGGGAGCAGAAATATGCAGAAAATGTTTTGTCTCTGGTAAATCACCACTTTTACCTGAGAACTTTACTGGTCCATCTCAGCTGATGGAAGCCCTGGGCTCTGTGAGTGGGCTTCAGATTACTTTTACCACCAGAGTAGGAATGGTTGCCTGTGTACAGCCAAAATGTTAGGGAGATGGTGGCATTTTCAAAGAAGACCTTACCCAGACTTGTGCCAGTTGGCTGAGTTGTTCTCTGAAGGTGTCCATCTCTCTCCATTGATTCTTGGGGGACCCTAGACCCGGCACAGATTGAGCTCCTCAGTGAAGCTACAAAAGATGAAACCCTAGCTCAGACGAGTAGTTTCAACAAAGAAGGTGGAAATTATTTGTTCCTCAGTGTATTTTTAATCTCCTAAATTGAATACTTTCTAACCTACTGAGCTTTGTAGAAAAAATATGGATGCTTGTAAAGCCTTAGACCTGTCACCGGTTTTCGGCCTCCCGCCAACACCCCAGTGGAGAGGCCACCAGGTGCTCTATGGTTTTGCTTCCCTGCAGCGTGCCATTTGTCATCAGATGAAGTTAGTTCTTGCTCCTAAATTTTAACTAAGAGAAATTGGAGCAGAAGGCAGAACTGACTAAGAAAAAGAAGATGAGAGAAAGGTAAGGAAGAGGGAAAAGAAAAATAGGAAAAGTGGATACAAGAAGTGACAGAGGGGAAAATGCAGTGCAACAGTATTTGGGGGATATTTCATATTACGGAGAAAGTATATGCTCCTGTATTTTGGGGGAAAGACTTCTCACTGGTGAAAGAACAAGGTCAAGAGAAAGGAGGACCTTCAGAAAGACAAGGGGGTATTTTTCAAATGCATCCCAGAACATGAGCAACCTTGGGCTGCCGGTTAAACCTAAGTGAGCAATCCTGGGCTTCTGCTGCTGCAATGCTTCTTCATTAGCAAGTATTATTTAGGTCTCTCCTGACAGGTGAGAGAACCAGAGGTTGGCAAGAAAGTTACAGTGAAATCAGAAATGACTAATCTTTTCTTGTTGCACAGGGTGAACTTGAACTCTGTCTTTGGAGATATTCACGAAAATTATGTATTTTTTAAAACTGTTCATGTATTCCTAACTATGGGTGATGCCACAGTTTTAAAATATGCATACAAAACAGCACCAGCCTCTGTGGCTTTTCTTGGGAAACAGATCGTAATAGGAGCAGTTCTTACAATTATGTCCTCAGAGCATCAGGAACAGACCGGGACCTTAACATAAACAAGCCCCTCTTTATGGTAACTTTTGCTCCTTTTTCATCAGGAAAGGAAATGCTGATTTAGAAAGGGCAAAAGTCTTATAGGCTTACACAGAACTAGGTTTTATTCATGCATCTTTGAGCTTCTGTATGTTACACAGAAGATTTAGTCCTGTCAGCCTAATACTACTGATTCCTAGGGAAAATAAATCTTTCCATTAAACCCCTGCCATACTGCTTCTACAAGCCTGCTTGGTTTTTCATGTGTTTGTTTTGGAGTTTTACTTGTTTATTTGCTTGTCTGATTGATGAGGTAATAAAAAATTTAAACAGTAGAAATCAAAATTGTGTTAAGCTACCAAATCAGCTTGGAAGATATGACTATATTGTTTGTGACTCTGAGAAAACCTGATGTTCCTTACTAATACAGCGATGACCAGCAGATGCCTTAAGGCAGGTTTAAAACGGACAAAAGAATGTTTTCCCAAAAGTGTGTGATACAACTGTGGAACTCATTGCCATGCTACACTAGTGGAGGATAAAGGTGTGAAAGGACTGGATAAAGGATAGACACAGAATGTTGATACCCCAAACAGCTATTAAACTTAATGTTCCACATGCTTTGCATCTGCATCACAGGAGATGAAGAGGAGGCAGAGGTCCATCCTATAGACTTTATGCTTGCCATTTTTTCTCCTCTTTTTTTCTTCTTTTTTTTCTTTGAGCACCGACATTAGTGATTTCTGACAGAGACAGGATGTGGGTCTCAGTGGTCCTTTGATCAGTGTTTGGACAGACATTCTTGTGGGTTTGTACTTTTGTCTATGCCAGCAGAATACTGTCAGCTCAACTAATGTATTTAAAAGAGGTGATAGGGGCTACACAGAAATAGTTACAGAGGCAGATGTAGCATGGGCTGACCCTTAATAAATGTTACTCTATATTCATGGGGAAAAAGCCTTCGTCCCTGATGCTACCTTGAAAAGAATAGTTTTTTATGCAGTTTCAAATAATGATCATCATTGTGAGACTTATGAGAAAGTACAGTTGCTGCAAATTCAATGCTTTATGAGTATAAACAAATCAAATCCAAGTTAAAGTCATTGGCCATTTTTTAACTCCTGGGAGCAAAGAAGAAAGTTTATGAACGTGCGAGGTACATGCGGCTCTTCACACTTAGAAAATATGTACTAAATTTTCAAAGAACTGGGATAGGATGAATCAAGGTGTTTCGCTCTATTGTGAATTGCTTGAAAGCAAACTTCATTACAAAATACAAAGTATTTTGGTTGATTTTCTGACCCATGTCAAATATATATAGGGGTTGCTGTATGGATCCAGTATGGATCCTGTAAGACATTCATGAATTGTTTTTCCCCAGTCTTTAATCTGAATAGGATGAGTCTAGTTTTAGCTGTAGGTCAATGTCAAGAGAATTTAGATTTATGTATATATTAATTTTGTGGACAGTTTAACCCACTTAAGGTTAAGCTCATCAACATACACTCAGGAGTGCCTTTCTTTCTAGGCAATGGAGCGTAGTCATTGAAACAAATACCTGGGAGAGCTCTACATTTACTGCATGAGCCAGAGTGACCCACTATGGCCTTCACCTTGAAAACTAATGAGGCAGGGACAAGACAATTATTTGCTTTTCAGACTCTGTGGTTTGCCTCAGACAGGGCATTCCTAAGCAAATATTTCCCCACATTTGAGTATTTCCAATATTATTAAATTTAATGCTCCTGGATATACGACAAAAAACTGGAGAAAACATTAGGTTTACAGGATGAAGATCTAATCCCCCTGAGCTTAAATTATGTAAGCAGTAGGTCATAGGCTAGGTCATAGGGTTTATGCTGAATCCCTGCCTAAGGGCAAGTTTCAATCATTGCTACCCAGATATCATTAGTCTGTGGAAAATCTTCCAGAAACATTTCTCAGTAGTTGCTGGGCCTTGATTGTGAGTGTAAAGGGAGAAGATATTCTTACTGACCTTTTCTATTTCTTGTTTCTATCATTCTATGAACAAAGTTGTTTATCTTGCTCTAGTAACTCTAGTAAAAAACTATGTCTCAACTTTTTCACGTCCTGAGCAATTAAGATAATTTATTTTCTCTCTTCTTCTCCTTAGAATTAAATTAATTTGATGTGAAAACCACAGGCCAGTGGTACCAAATGCATAGATTTTAATAGGATTTTCCACTGTGAAAATATTCTGGGTTTATTGAATTTAGAAATGAGTACCTTTAAAATAAAAGAATGCTTTAAAGTCTTGGCAGTTTGAAAGACAAAGGCAAATAAATCAATAAGAAAGCATAGTTAGTATGTTGTTTTGGAATATCTTCTTGCAACAGAAGACATAAAAGCAAATATTGACTTACCGTGTTTGGATTTTGAAGGCTACAAGGAGCCATCAAGGAACTACCAAAAGTTTGAAAGTCATACACAGCATGAGTAGTAATTAGCTGGTGGGTTGAGAACACAGAGCATCTGCAAAAATATAAGAGTAATAAAAAATAAAAAAGAAGCCAAACAAGGGAGTAGACACTTCATCTGTTATCATCACTTTAGTCTGAAACACACTTGACAGTCCCATGGAATCTCACATGAGCAATGCCTCCCTGAAAACCATCTTAGTCACAGAGCAGAGACACTGGCCTGGCATTAGATCTGCCTTGCTAGGGATGCCACCTTCTCTGACAATGCAAAACCAAAGTCCCGAGTGCTTCTTTTGTTACCATTGTACCTTTAAACAACCTGGCTCCTGTGTCTGGGCACATGGGGAAATACTTTGACTGCTGAATGCACAGAGAAGTAGCACTTGTTTCTGAATGTGATTCCCATCCCTTTGTGAACACATCACAAGGGTCTGGCCCCAAGCAGAATTTTGACTCCACAAGGGCAAAAAGTGCCAGACTCGGCTTCTCGTTAGGAACATCACTCCAGTCATTTATTTTGGATGGAAGGCTTACTGTGTTAGACAGTGATAGATTGCAGATGGCTACACAGAAACTGTGAGACCCATTTTAGACAAGGTTTCCAAGCCAAATTTCAGGATACTTCATCACATTGTCTGCAGTCTCAACTAAATTTCAGAGATTGTTTTTCTGCCTTCCCCTTTCTGAGCTTCTCTCAGCAATGAGGATTACCAAAAAAGGCTTGCAATGCAGACCTGAGCGAAATAAAAGAATTACAAACTTCCAGCTTCAAGGTTCACACTATTGACATGTGCCTCTGAGTAAAGAAATATATTTAACTACAAATCATGAGTGTAGTCTAAATCATAAACAGAAAGGAAAAAAAGACAATACAAATCCCCTGCATTTGAGTGTTCTTTGTATTTGTCTTCCACCAGTGCATATTTTAGGATTTGACATTCCAAACTGTTACCAACAATGCATTGTGAAGACATTTTCTCAAAATGCAAGGTGAGGAAATCAGGCATTAACATGACT
Organism: Campylorhamphus procurvoides; assembly: GCA_013396655.1. NCBI lineage: Eukaryota > Metazoa > Chordata > Aves > Passeriformes > Dendrocolaptidae > Campylorhamphus > Campylorhamphus procurvoides. Next base: position 586,903 of record WBMV01005542.1, on the reverse strand, counting down.
TCACCTGCTTAAGCTCTAAGGAAGAGATGGACACAATGGATGCAAACTAATAGTTATAAATCAATGTACCTCCATTCAAACCAGTGATGTTTCACCATTGAAGACTCAGCCAAACATCCTGCCAGGTATGACTCCTAAGAATAAAGTTGGGTCCTTCCTAGGTATAAAAACCTGTTCTGCTTCCTGTGCATTTCCACAAGGTGTGCAGTTTGCTCCACTGGCTGACCCTGTCACTGCTTACCAAGTGGAGAATCACACCAAGCTTACCTCAGTGGAGGCATTTCTGCTTTGACTGCTGAAAGTAGAACTGATGAATATGACTGACAAATCAGAGGGCTAGTTTTACTCCTCAGAAGCCCCTGTGTTTACCATTGCACTGCTTACCCTGTCAATAATTCCCTGTTCCCCAGCATGTTCCTCTATGTGTCTGCTAAGTGCTACCACCACTTTCACCCTCTAACTCATCCTCTCCCAATCTGGCCCCTCTTTTGATCAGCCTGGAAGGAAGCAAACATGCCTCTGAGGATGAGTTGTTGGACCTCAGAATAACTTCACTATTGTATTTCATGTCATTTAAGGTAACAATATCATACGGAACAGGGCTGGGAAGAAATGAGATGGTGACAGCTATAGGGGTGTTCCTACATGAAGTCAAAGTACATGCCAAAGTTCAGCACCTTCAAGCAGTGAGGCTCAGAGATAATGGGTCATCTCAAGCCTGCTGGCCCTACAAGACCCTGCATACTGACAGACTCCTTTGGCTCATAAACTTGCCACAATGTGACATGATAATTGGGAAGGGAGCAGACACATGTCATACTGAATTAACCAAGTGACTGTTATTTTTACAGCACTGCAGAATACTTTTATGGAAAAACTTTCCTGATTTTCCTGTGCTCAAACACAGCAACCCATACGGCTTCCTTTGGTTCTCGGTCAAACTCTGCTCCTCCAGAGAAGCGGGGAGCAGAGACCCAACAAAGGGTTTTTCAACTACTTTAGAGGTAATTTTGAAAATATCAAGTGGTGATGGAAAACCTAATATTTACACCTCAGTAAGCTGAGGGTTTTGCACAAAATTTCTGTCGTTTAGATTCTGCAAAAAACTGTTCTTTGGCTGAGGGGTCACAGTTCCCACCACAGATTGTTCATGATGCCTTTACACTGCAGAAGAATTCTTGCAACCTTCCTTTTGGCCTTATTCAGAGTTCTAGCTTGAACACTCTTTGACTACTTGCTGACTCCCATCCACAGCTCTGATAAAATGTGACCCTTTGACTCCTGCTCTAAAACGCAGCACAGTCATGTGCTGCATTAGTTCCAGAGCCAGTCACAACCAACAGCGGAAAAGTGAGAAGGGTCAAAACACAATGGTCCTGGCTCAGGAAGCTCAGAACAGCTCATCTCCAGGTGGGTGTCCTGTAAACAACCCTTTTGTCTGTGCATGGTTCCTGTGCAGGTTCTCCATGGACACACATCAGGGGCTGGCATCAACACAGTGGCATAGAGAGACTCTGATGTGATTCTGAGAAGAAATTTAAAGTTTGCAATCGCCTTCTTCCCAGCTAAAAAACCCGTCTGTTTTCTCTCGCTCAACAGGCTATTTATTTCCCTGTTTTCCCTCAAAAGCACTGCACCAAAATCACATGAAAATTCAAGAGTGCAACATTCTTCATACGGGGGGCATTTTTGTGAAGAAGTTCATTTGGAGGCAAACCAAGCACGACTGCTACAAAAATATCACTTGCCAGCTCCTTGTGTGCCTAGAGGGCAGCTCCCACCTCAACAGGAGCGGAACAGCCATGACTGTCTGTCTTCCACAGCCCCATCAGAGCAACAATCCTTGTCAAACAAGAACAGGTTATATCAGAAAGCTTTTGAATTGCCCAAATATACATTTATGACTGAATCATCTTCCTATATCCCCAGAAATTAGTATGTGCTCTATGGTGTGCTGTTTCTCACCTCTGAACTTCAGATTTTACCCCTTTTGATGATGGTTTTTGGATTTGCTGTGGCCCCTGTGTGTTAATAACAACTCCCAGCTCAGAGAGTCATTCCATTTGACTCCAAAATTATAGCAGAAGGGACAACACAGGGGCGAGTTCATTGGGAAAGGCACAATCTGGAGCCATGCATTCGACCATGCAGCATTGCTGCTTGCCATCCATAAATGTGACAACAGGTAAGAGGTGAGACCTGTCAGTGAGCCTGGTCCTCCCCAGCTGCCAGAGGCATAAATACACTGCATCCTCCTGCGTCTCCATAGAAACTTCCCTGCTGTCTGCAAGAGGCCAGCAAATAGCTTTATTTCTCAGTAGCTATCCCTTAACATAATGTAGACAGAAAAAGAGGAAGGAGGTCAACAGAACTTTCATGCAGCAGCATCAGTGGGGTCATGACAGTTCTGGTGAGACAAAAGTAACTTCAGCCTGATATTTGTTGGGATGCTTCTCTACTCTTGGCTGCAAGTTTCAAATCCACTTAAGGGACTTGAAAACACAGATCCCATTAATTTTCAATGGAAAGGGACCACCTAAGTCCTCCTGGCAGCTGAGGAGGTATAGCAATTGAAAAGCCAAGGTATGGGCTACAGGTCTTGTGAGGATAACATCCATCTTGAGATTTGTGGCATCTTGGGTGAAGACAGAAATTGTAAGATATAGAGCCAAGTGTCCTTCTAGACAGGAATGCAAAGGCTAAAAAAGGACAAAAACTGATGAAAAAAGATAGCTTTTTTAAACTCTTTTCTGAACTTATGTAAGCTCTGTCAAGCTTGGGGTGGGAGGACAAATCATTCTGCTTTTTAATCCAAGGCAGTTCTCAAACATACAGCAAAACTAATTAGAATTTTTGCAAAGGCAAAAGCTTTTCATTGGTAGATAGCTTTTTTATTTGAGCACACAGAAAATTAAATATGATATTATAATGCCTGTTTCTTATGAAATGTTAGATTACATTCTGAGTGAACTCAGAATTGTTACTGAAATTATCATCAAGGATTTTTATTTCTTGGTTCTTTCATAATCCTTGATAGACTAATTTTTAATTTTTAGTAAATGTAACACAAAGAATTTCTAGAACATGTTCTAAAAATCCCAGCACACTCTAAAAACAACAAAACAAATCCAAAACTCTTTAAAATTGAAGCAGTTTGCAAATATCCACATAATATATATTTCTCGATTCTTAAATTCTATCATCAGATGAGTTTTGTTTGTGTTTGGGAGCAGTTTTTCACAATACTGTGAATGAATAATTTTACCTTTTATAGAAACAGACAAGTGCCTTTTTTCAGTTCACCCATTACTATATTCCTAATGTACCCGCTACCGATGCTGTGGGAAAGACTAGGCTGAAAAGAAAGGTCTGGGCTCAGCTTTTCTCTATGGTCTGTCCCTGACATCATCTGCCTAAAGACTCACAACCTGTGAAAGACTTATAACCTGTGCAGGCAAGAAAAACATGAAAGGTGAGGTAATGATGGGAGGAAGAAATATCCATACCCAAAATGTGATGAGAGAGCTAGGGCAAAGAATATTTCATAGGGATATTAATATTTCCACTTACACTGTTCTGTGTGTGGCAGACAGATAACAGGGGGAGAAATGCTTAACGACAGACAGAAAGGTAAGACAGATTGGCCAGAATGGAAATAGTTTTAAAAATTTACTACTCCAAGGTTTCAGTGGGTAAAAAGAATTTACCATCCCTGTCAACCTCAGCTTGCTTATGAGACCTGAACATACACCATTGTTCATCTCTAGGCAAACTGCTTCAGACAAAGAAGTAGGGCCCTTACATAGTTATTGTTCTCAGAGGTAATTAAAACTTCCATCAGATACCACTGAGAAGCAAAGAGGTATTGAATGGAAATGGAGGAAAAATAATATTAAAAGAACCTCTTGCCTCATCTTCAATTAGCTATGCTGTCTCCAGCAAGTTAACTGCATGGTTCATTACTGATGAATAGCTACCATTAAAGTAATGGATTCAAACTGGTGAGACTGGGATCACTCATTTGGGAAATGCTTAGTACCAAACATGTTGACAGAAGCTTTCCCAACAGGCAACTAGAGGGTAAGAGGGAAGCAGGCTCTCCCCAGATTGAGTATCTGCTGCACATAACCTGAGTGCACTTGTCCCAGTCTCATAAACTTTTTCCTTATGAAAAACACTCTAAAAAATTATAACTGATTTTGGTTTGTTTTCTTTAAATTTTAAAAAAGGTGTAAAAGTAAGAAGTCATCCTTCAAAGAGGAGCACAAAAAGATTCTTGCCCTTCTCCATCATTCCACCTAAAATCCTGGGAAGGGGAGGCTCAGTAGGATGCAGATGCCATGGCCAGTTCACTTTTACACCACATAGATTTGTTCCACTTTGAAGCCTGTCAATCTGGAAGATTGAAATCTGGTTTCAGTAACAGAGGAGTGAATCTGTTGAAGAAACAGTGAGCTTTGCTCTCTATTAACCTCACGAATGTCTAGATATATTCTGAAAGTTCCATGATCTATAGCTACAAGCTGAACCTCCTCCCTGTTGCCCCAGCTCCTGGCCAGTGAGATCTTCACCAACCACCAAAAGTGGCTCAGGCCAGAGTTGTCCCACAGAGCAAGGAGATATGCAGTGCTCTGCAGAACTATTCCAGGAGACAGGAGTTTTATTGCAAACATCATCCAAGATGCAGAAGGTTTAAAACATTTAAAACATTGTGAAAGAGACTAAGTCTTCCAGTGATAAATCCTGGGAGTCCTTGCTGAATCACGCACATCCTTGGCACGCAAAAGAAAGAAATGGGACTTAGGTCCACTCATTAGTTGAGCTCCTACACCATCTCCCCAGAATAACGGGGAATCCTGCGAAAAAAGCAAGAGGAGCCAAAAGAGACTACAGTACTAGTATATACAGTTTCTTTATCAGGGTATGCTTTTTATGAGAAGCACATTATTCTCCTTATATATGGAAATCTGGAATAGATCCACAGCTAGGACAAATCACCTGAAGTTTCCTGACTCCATTAGAGCCCTGCTGATGCTGAGGAGATGGGAATCAGCCTATTATTTTATTTATCGAGTTTTTCCTCAACAGGATGATGAAGATTTTTTAGAATGGTTCTGTGCCTCTGCCCACTGCAACACAAAGTTATTTTTCTTCAGGAAACCCCAAGCCCAGGTTTGCTCTGCTGAGAGGAGATAAAAAGTCAGAGTGCTGGGTAAGTGCTTTTCTTTCACACTCCACGGAAGAGAAAGAGTTGGTAATAGGTTCTGTAGGGTATCCAGTGGGCAATGAAGAGGGTATTAGCACACAGTATTACGAGAGTAGTTGCTGCCCAATATTTGTCTTTATGGTGCCCTGAAACCCAGGAGGGGAATGACAGCAGAAACAACATGGTCAGTAGAGTCCCTGAAATCTCAGCCCTCAGCCTCATGAGCCCAGGAAAATGGGAACAGCATGACTGAGCCACAGAGGTGGTTCATCTGTCTCCATCCGGCATCAGGCAGTGATGTGCAGAATTTTTGAGCACATTTTAGCTCTCTCAGTTCAGAGCTGTCTGTAGAACTTTTACAGTTCCAGAAACAATATGATTTCTTTAAGATGTTTGCCCTGCCACTGTCTGGCACTTTTTATTCTGCCAGGAGCTAGGCCTTGACACCTCTGCTGAAATTTAAGAGGAAAATCTTTCTTCTTGTTTCACCTGAATGGAAAGGCTGTGACAGAAAGCAGGCAGGAAGGGAAAGGACTTGCTGTGAAAAACCAGGGAGTGGGAAAGGGATTGATTAATTTATGCATTGAAGTGGGCTTTCTCATGTTCTTACCAGCAGTGGAGGGCTCATCTGCATTCTTATCCTCCCAACCCCTTTTTCATCCAATACCCTAAGTCCCAACACATCCAGAGATCAATCTCCCCTTTCCTAAAGCTGTTCTGACTTTTCTGCTTCCCTGTCCCTGGTTCTGCCCTGATTCATAGTTCCCCAGAGCCTGCCTCTTTGAGTACTGGGTCTGAGAAGTTAAGGAGCAGCAGATGTCAGCATTAGTCCATGCCACATAACCATCCAGTTCAGCAGGGCTGACATAACTTCTTATGGTATACACCCAAAATCTCCAGTAGCAGCTGTAATGCAAGCAACCACACTAATACTATCTGTACTGCACTATGGGAGTAGTTGGAGGAGTATATTAAAGGAGCCTTTTCAGTCTGCCTTCTTTCGTTGTCTATATTAACATTACAGGAAGATATTGGAACAAAGCCAGTGCAAGAACAAGACTGGGGAAGAGAATCTTTTGGGGGAAATCACTTTCTCAGCCTGTTCTATTTGGCTCTGGACTAGGCAGCTCTCTGTCTTGATGTTTCCTTTTCAATTGGCTGCTCAGGATTGGCAGGCCATTTCAGTGAGAGATGTCATATTGTTCCCTTGCATTCCTGGAAGTTTCAGTGCATAAGCCTTGATTCAGCAAATAACTTTTCAGCTGTCAGCAAGGAGGTAGAGACCATCATGGAATTTATGGAGCAAGAAGGGCAGAGTCTTTAACACAGAGACACAGCATGAACAAGAATGAAGTTTGATACTCCCACTTGTCCTATTTCTGAATAAAAGGATGATACAACTGAAAACACAAGGTTTTATCATGCAGATCAGGATCAGCCCTCACTTCCCTGACAGGGAAATATCCCAGCCCTCTGACGTGGTTCACACAATCCTTCTTAAGTGGTTTACATGATCCAGCATCTCTCTGCCATGTGCAAGACCCCAGAACAACAATTCATTCCTCCCGTGGTGATTACCCAGTATTAGCTGCCCCCACAACCTTAAATTCAGGCCCCTATTCTCTGCCAGAAACTGAGCCAGTGCCCATGGCCCTGCTTGCACATGTCCTGCTCCAGCTGCTGCTTGTGGCCCTCAAGAATTACTCTCCAGACACCATCCTCATGCACACAGCCGCTGCAAACTGCCCTGGGATATCTTTCCCACACACTTAAAGTTAATACTCCATAAACTCTACTGTTTTCCCCCAGGTCTGCATCTCAAACTGTTGTCTAGGTCATGTCCACTCGCATAACACCAGTATCATGGTGCCAGGGTGTCCATCCTCCCTCAGCTCCTCACTATCACCACTGCCACCCACTATGCTGCTCTGGGACAACTGCTCATCAGTCTGCAGTCCTTCCACACATCCGCCATAGGAAACAACCTCTACTTCCCCCAAAGGCCTGTTTTCCCACCACTATTTTATCACCTACTCAAAATATTAACTCTGCTTTATCTGAGATCACCATGCCTATGACATTCTTGCAACACAAAGAGACATAATTTCGGGTTTCTCACACACACGCACATACACACACAGAGGACTTCTCATCACTAGTCCAGGTCAGATTTCCCCAAGACATGGGGCTCAGTTGTTCAGTTACACCCCCGCCAAAAGCTGGGCTTGTAAACAAGAGGGACACATTATTCCTGATGTCAAAATCACAAATGTTCAAGTGCTGATACTCAAAACAGCCTCCTTCTGTTTTATTAAAGAATGGAGCTGTGGGTCAGGCTGTATATTAGGTGCTAAAATTTTAATCTAAGCAATTTTTGAAGAGTAAACTTTCCCAACGTAGCACAAAAGTGCTTAGATTCCCAAAAAACACTGCATGGCCAGATTTAGAACACATCTCAGGTTTTATTTGATTATTTATTTATGGTATTGTTCTTTTTAAGACAACAGCAATTTATCTTGTGTGTTAGCTTCAGTTGGCTGGGAGGATAGAGACCTACCTTCAGGCTCATTCACCAGCCTCTGAAACAGCAAAAGGACCTTTCCAAAGAGGCATTGCTTTGAGACAGTACCAATACTTCAGGTTTCATAACACTTCTAATTTTTCTTTCATCTTTTCCTATATGCATATATCCTGCCTAAACTGTAACTGTCTGGACATAAAAATCTCCATGGCAGATCACAGCATCAGGCTAACAGGGACCAAAAGAGTCCTGTGTGTGCATGGCTTGCTCCAGCTCGTAAAGTCACAGAACGACTGAAACCATGGCAAGATGGAGGGAAGCAGTGGGTCTGGCAGGGTCAGATTATAAGCCCCTTCTATTTCTGTTTATTTTGATTTTGACACTTTCCTCTGTTTACAGAGTGATAGGTTGTAGTCTTTATTTTAATATGGGGTTATTTGGGGTGTGTTTGGTTTGGGTTTGGGTTTGGTTTTTTTGTTTGGTTGGTTGGTTGGGTTTTTGTTATAGCTTTTTGCTCTGCTTTGTGGAACTTGCAAAATAAACATCTCCATATCAAAGCTCTGATCAAATCATGGTAATAGGAAACTTTGGTCATATTATCATCACTTTCTGACAAGCTGCACTCATTTAATGTTTTGGACTACAGATACAAAATCTAGTAGGGATTTCCATTAGGGCCACAGAGGTGACAGCCTCTCACTCCCCATATTGGACAGGTCACAAATGTACCCCAGTGTAACAGAACAGCCTGACTCCTCTGACCTTAGAGTCTCCCATCAGCTCGTTTTCAGTGCCATGCCAGGTGAGGCATCACCTTTGAGAGGTCTGGATCCCTCCCTGTGCTCCTGGGACCCATGTTGACTACTGTAGGCTCATGGCTTAAGCTGACATGTGGGACAGGCCCATGCTAAACTCCCTAGCACAGCATTGCACCTCTGCTATTCAGCTCTGCTGAAGAATCAGAGTTTATTAGCTCAAGTGTGGTACCCAACTGCCACAGCTGGACTGCATACAAATCACATTTTGGAGGTGCTACTGCTGCAGACTCTCCTGGGCATGTCCCATTTCCAGGGGCTGATGTGACCTATCTCTCCCCAGGGACTGCATAGTGAACACAGGCACCTGACTTGAAGGTTAAATGCCATTAAGGGGTAAATGCTTAAAATTCAATTACTCATGTCCACAGGTAAGCTTAAGCTCTCAGCTGAAGGTTTCTGCTAGGCACCAATTCCCCTTGGAAAACCTGTTTCCGTATTGCCAGAGCAAAGTTCTACAGTCAGGACCTAAAACCTTACAATGAAATTACTTAAACTACTTTCCCAAGGTTTTATGTGGATTGTGAAGTCACAATCATTTGCCATAGAAATGGAAGCTAGCAACAGATCTTCTTTATTTTAAATAAAATGGGAGATCATTCAGAATCACACGACTTCAAGAAGCAAAGCTTTAAAATACAGCAATACAACACAGCAAGCAGTACAAGAATAGACATTAAACACTGAAGATGCTAAAAAACATATCCAATAGGAGTTAATTTCATCTCAATGCTTTTAAAGCCAGTTATCCATATTATCTTCCATTTTCAGGAACCATCTCAGAGCTAAGATTCCCAAGTAGAAAGTGCCTGTTGCTCTTTTCTCCTATAATATTCCTAATGTTTCTGGGTCTCAAACACTGGAAAAAATACATAACCTGTGCCTTATTCATTCTTTGTTTCGTTATTTTCTTTCTAACATACGCTACAATTTATATTTCCTGTCAGCTCTTATATTCTTAAGGGTTTTTTTCCTGGGTGACTTGGAGGTCAGAATTCTGCTCTCAGGCAGCCAAACGAGTGTTCCCAGCTTAATAGTGGGAAGAAGCTTTCCTTCTTCTCCACAACCCACTTCCACCTCTGTGTGAAGCATAAAACCCAGGTCTCACCAGACTCTCTTGAGAGCAAATTCACCCTTTTCTTGAGATGAGTCCTTTTTCCGCATTAGGAGAGAGAATAAGTAGCTGTCTTCGTGAAAGTTCATCCCAGCTTGAGGCAGACCTTTGCACCATTGAAGGACACTTGGGGGTTGTGTTGACCTGAGTCCTGTCTCTTGCTCCTGCCCAGGGAATGCAGCTTCTGCCCAAGTTTCCCTAGTCTCGCTTTGAATAACAAGCAACAGAGGTGAACATCAGCTCAAGCCTGACCAGTTTTGGCAGCTAATGTTAACTTGCAATGACACCTCCAGAGATGAAGGAATTTGGAGTCAGATATTAGAACCTTTTCAAAGACATTTAATTAGTCCAACAATGGTTCGGCTTTGCAAAGTGTTTCTTTTTACATTGTGCCTGTTAAAAACCCTCAATCATTCATAGCATTATAATTTATGGTTACAATTTTGTGTCCTGGTGAATAATTTAAGCTGTATGAGCCGTGAAACTTTTATTACTAGGTTAACTCTTCCTGTTTTTTTCTATGGCAGCTCTTTGAAATGCAAGCCACTGTTGCTGTTAGTGGTGACTCACCATCTTAGCCAGTGCTTTTGATGTTAAAAAAATCAATTATTAAATGCAGAACTTTTCTATTCAGAAATCATTCCTTTTAACTGTTTCCTATGCAAAGCAGGCACAAAGCTATTTATGGACAAGAATTACATTCCCTGAATCTGCTGATATTGCTAAGCACCTAAGTTTAATGCATCTGAGCTCAGGAACATCTAAACTGAGCCTCAGTTAAAAATTTTACTAGGGAGCCCCTTCAGACAATGAAATATTTTTTTCAGACAAATTAAGTCAGTGGAAATGCCTGACCCTTCTGAGACTGAAGCAAACAAAGCCATAGACATGATGTTTCCAAATTTTCATACTCACTTTAGCATATCTCTTTCTGCAGTGTTGACAGCAAGAGAAACAAGAAGTTTTGCATGTTGAAGCATGAGAAGGCATTTAGTATTCCTACACTAGTGTACCACTATTTGTTATAAAGCATTTTCCAGGATATTCCACTTATATAGTGTATTAAATACCTGGTATAGCATAGTTTGCATGCCAGTAGTGAAACACCTCACACAGACAGGAAAACATTGACACTAAAAAATTTTAGGAATTCCCTAAACAAAAAAATCCTGTGAGAAGCTTCCTTTCCTCCATTCTTCTTTAATCTATTGTATTTGTCATTAAAGCTTTAATCGTATCCTTTCAGAATGCAATTCTCTTCCTTCCCTCTGCTTTAGGGCTTCTTATTGGATTAAGCAGAATTTCCAAAGCACAATTGCTGTGAGATATGTACAAGGTTGAACTGCACCCCCCAAAGGGCAACTGAAATCCATAACCAAAGATTGGATAGCTGTAGGGACTGGAAAATGGTCATTTCTTCTCTGCAGCAGAGGCTGGCAGAAAACAAATTATAGTCTGATACCAGAATATACGGTGGCTTCCCTTGTTTCAGTGGATCTGTGCCAGCTTATGCTCTCCAAAAGTCTGGCTCCCTTGGCTTCAGTGGTGTTACACCAGATGCCACACTAAGGCATACACCAACATTTAGCACCCCTCATTCTGGAAGAGAGCAGTTGCCTGAGGATGTCCAGTGAGCATCTCTGCCAATGCTTTCCTCTGTCAGTGTCAGCCAAATTAGCACACATTGTATCACATTTCCCACAGCTTAAGAACATGCCGAGGGATACCATGACTAGGGATAAGATGGCATGTACTTAAGTCTTGCTGTAATGAAGTTTTCAAGTGCATTTGAGCCCAAATACATTTCAGGCTTCCGCCCTGCCTGGCTCAAGGTGAAGAATTAATGAGGCAGTGGGGTGTCTGTGTTTCCAATCTGTCATTACAGGATTGGTCCTTCTATATGGGACCTATCTGGTCAGAGGCTCCAAGGGCTCAAAGCATCCAATCCTGTGAATCCATCCCCTTAACAATCCTGAAATATAAGATACCTTACCTTGGCAAGGACAAGCTATGACTAGGACAGTTAGTGATTTTTTTCAGTGATGTGACTGACTGGTTCCTGTAGAAAGACAGGATGGTATATCCTGTAGAGATTTTGGTGTATTAAGGCAAGCAGCCAAGCATATAAAGCAATGATGAGTATTATGTGCTGTACAACAGAAGAAAAAAACAAACAAACAAAAAAAACAAACAAAAAAACAAACCAACTTTTTTTTTTTATCATGCAATTCTTTATCCATTTTATATCTTTGCTCAAGGACTGCTTATAGTATATTACGGATGAGCCTTTCTCTGGGGAAGGGCTGATGAGAGCCCACCCTGGGCACACAACAGACATAAGCTCAAGTGCTCAGACCTGTAGAGGGAAAACAAACAGGACCATGACAGCTGAGGAGCTTGTGTGTATTTTTGGATTTCACTGAGCCAAAGACTCTCTGGGATATAGATTAAGTTCTCTTACTTGTTGTTCCAGCTGTCTCAAAGCGGAGATGACAGTCTTTCATAAACAGATTGAAAGGTCATTTGATTTCACGGTTACTTTATCTGAGTGCCTTAGTGTCCTCCACTGAAATGTTATCATGTGCCTTCTTCAGAAATACTCCTCCGTGTTTACCTATTACGAGACGTTAGGTGCACACAGGGCATTAGAGATCACAGGACAACATCTGTTTTTAATTATAGTTGCATAAATTTAATAATTCCACTGGCTTCAGAAGAGGCGTTAATGGTTTACAGAAACATAAATGAAAACAGGATTTGGCCTTTACAGTCTAGATCTTACAATAAGAAACATGTCTATCTTCTGAAAATTGAGAATATTAGGAACAATGGAAATTCCAGTAAGAAGGAATACCATTTCTATGTCACCAGCATGATACTTTTACCTTACAGGATACCCAACGCTGTTGGATTTCAAAGGTTAACTGAGCTCTTATCAACAGAACATTCCCGCCCCCCTCAAAAATGTCTCTTCATCTAAATTCCAATTTTTGAAAAGGATAGAGTGATTATTATGTCATTCAGATCATAATTTCATGGGGTTTTTGTTGATTTATCTACTAATAATACAAGGGTAAAAAGCTTCAAAGCTGTATGATGTTTTTGCTTTCTCCAGCCTAAAGCATTAATTGGTCTAGAATTCACTTCAACATATTGGGTTGTTTCTTATCAATTTCTATCACCAACTGTCAGAAATACTAATATTTTCTATTACAGAAACAGGGGTTTTCTCCTCCATTTTATAGGTAATGTGTCCATGTAAATATTTTTAACTGAAGAATTTCTCTTAGAAGTCGGTCATATTTCTATGACTTGATAAAAGTTAGTTAGGTAGATTAGTATTTTCACAAATTACCCTTTTTACCAGAATTTTTTCCTCCTGTATTTTTTGTGTATTGGTGAAGTATGTGGGGGAAAGAAGCATAAGCAGCAGGAGATAACGTATTTATTCAAGTGAGAGGAAAAGCAGTAGGAAGAAAGAAACATGAGATCTCTAACACCACTGAAGCCCCTAAGGTTAAAAGACTAGAAGGGCCTACCAACAAAAGGATGAAGAACAAAAGGAAGAATAAAGAGCACAACGCTCCTGGCTCATGTTGCATGACTTCCCTATCAAAAGTCCACCTTTCCTCACTCACCAAAAGCATCACTTTAGGAAGAGTCCCTTCCTAATTTAAGCACTGGAGATGCATGAGCGGTGATTAGTAGTAGGAGCTTCTATGTGACACTTATAGACTTGAGACCATTGGTAGAGCCACTGCCAAGGCTTCCCTAAAGAGGATAGGAGGGCTCAAAACATGGGATGAAGGATAAGAGACAGTGAGTCAGCACTGGCATTTACCTTATTGGCTGATCTGTATGCATCTCTCAGGATGTTCATTGGCCTCTGTGCTGAGCGCCACATGATCCCTCTGAGTGCAAAGTAAAAGGAAAGAGGATGATGGTTGCAGTCTGGTCAAGAGTGGCAGTCACTGTCCTGTTGAGGTTCTGGTCCTCCACTGGATCTGACAAGTGGTACCAGAAGACCCCAAACCCAAAGATTATTTATGTTCCAGTTTAGGTGGGAATGCCTAATGCCTCCCCCAGTGCAAGGAGATTCACAACAGGTGATTTAATTCTGTGGGTCATAGGATATTTTTGGAATCTTTGATGGCCTATCAGCAGACATGAACCCTCAGGCTGGGTGTGAAGGTGCTGATGCCTCCCCAGAGGGCAGTTATCACAGCTGCATCATTGGTGTGATGACAGAAACATTCCCAAGCCTTGCAGGGTTCTTTAACACTCAGCTTGTAGCCTGAGGAGTCAGGTGCGCCCTGGGCAGCTGCTGCAAATGATCCGTTATTAACAGTTCATCAAAATTGCATAGAGGGTGTAGAATATACAGTTTTGGTTATACACACATAGTGTTAAGCTGGTCCTGCTGCTGTGACTAGAACAACATTCAAGTATAAAATTAATTTAGAACAAACATTACAAGCATTTTGCAGCCTGTATGAATGGAAAGGGCTGAAGGGAGATGTCAGGTTGAAGACTTTTATTTGGGCATAAACAACAACAAGAATGGGTGGAAATCATGCAAAAAAAAAAAGTTACAACTTCGGAGTATTTTTTTGAAAAGTCACTAAACTATTCTAAATGCTATTCACTGTGCTGTATTTGAGGGGTAAACCTTAGGCATTTTATGATTCTCCTTCCTTTAAACTTGACTGGGAAATAATACTGTCTTGGATTTTAGTTTCAATTTTGACTTCTGTAAGTCCTGGGAAAAAAACCAGAAGCTCTTCTCTGTGCCTTGCAAAGAGTTAAAATGAATACAGGCAAAAACAAAGCATAAAAGAATTTTACTCAATGCTATTTAGCATCTCCTTCCTTTTTATTCAAACACAGAATGAAGAAAATACCATGACAAATCTTTTCTGAGTCAGCAGGAATTTTGTTTTGCATAAGCTGGGGAAGAGATTTGGATCACTGCTTACTATTTTTGTAAATCGTTCCATCCATTTATCTGTCTATCTAAATGTCCCTCATCACCTGAGCACTTAAGATTTGAGGATCTATTCTGAGTCCTTTTTATGGAGCAGCCATAACAGGGTGTTTATATTTGCAGGTTTGTTTGCAGGTGGTTATTTATTACCATTGCTGCTTGGTATCTTGTAGTGCACAAACCCAAGGATAATCTGTTATATTCATTCTAAGTAAATAAAAAGGTATATGCAGGGACTGTAGAGACAGATAATTATAGAAAGAGCACCATCTATTGTCAGGTAAAAAAAAAATAATAGTGTTTTTAGGAATAGAGGCTTAACAACACAGAAACAGCTGTAGGATTTGGACATATTCCAGAAGCTAAGCAAAAAGTACTCTGAACGTTTTTTGTTCCAAGATGAAATGGTCTGGGTGATATGAATGGTCTCATGTAATGTCTCATAAAATATGAGACAGTGTAGTTTATATTGGACTGGGAGTTTTTTATGCCTGTTTCTTTATAGGAATCTGGTAGAAGAAGTGGGTCATGAATGGACAGTCATAGCTTGGTGAATGGGGACAATTGTGATGTTTAATGGGATATTTGAATGACACCAGAGTTAAAAAAACAGGTCATGAGAAGCCTTGACTGGCTGCAGGCAGTGCTCAGCTCTGGGGCATGATGCAGTGCGACTCATGTCCAAACACTGGACAACATTTTGGCTCAGGTGATGGGTTCTGCAGCCTTGATCCAACATGGGTAGAACACTGCCAGGCAGCCAAGGCCAAAGCTGGCGCTCTGTAACATGTTCCATCTGGTGCAGACTGGCGCAGACTTTCTATTCTTACTCTGCCTGTCAGCAGACACTGATAAAGCCCCTGAACCGGTCTGGGCTTTTGAGATTCATATTTGGAGACTGAAAAAAGAGAAGGAAATAATTCCTCAGTGGCTATTTGGAAAGACTGACTCATTCTAGGCAATACAAGTTGTTAAGCCAAGCACTTCATAAATCATTTATTCGTCTCTCTGCATTTTCAGTAGACAACATTATTGGTTTAATGTCTTAATAAAAATGAAGGGCAATGACTCTCCAAACCAGCTTGTGTGGCCTTTTCTACTACAAACAACAGAAAGGAGAGAAGATGCCAAATGAAGCGAGCAGGAATGAATGATAACTTCCTTCTCTTTCTTTCATAAGCTTTCCCATATAATTGAACCTGCCTTTTGGACTTTCCACACACAGACAAAGGAGGAGAATATAAGTTTTCAGGGAGACCTCAAACCATCAGAAAGACCATCTCATCAACTGCTAATGGAAGCTAATGACTCAGCTGCTCAACATGTGCACTAGCTTCTCTTGGAAGAGCACTTATCAATAAGCAGTACCTTTGACCTCCAGTTAGATGCATTTATAAAAGAATATGCCTCTACTGGGAGGCTTGTGTTGGAGGATTGGAGTGGAAAATAAAGCAAAATACAGATATGGGACCAAAGCACCAGACAAAAGCCCTCTGGTTACAGCAGGAGTGAGGGAAAGCAGGCTCTGTGTGAATCAATTAGCCAAGGGATCACTAAAACCCACCAACTATTCTGCAGGTAGATAAGCCACCAGATGGCCATGAGTAGGGAAGAGATGAGGGATGTGGTAATGAGTTAATGCAGGCAGCTGTCAGCAGAAGCAACAAGCTTCCTTGTCTGCGTCTCTAATGAGTTAAAGCCGCTCTGATCCCTGCAGTGACTGACTGTGAAAGAGGCTGTGCTGAGGAACTGAAGCAGAGAAAAGGGGAAAAGCATATTGATGTGGGTACAAGGGAGGCAACCATTTTGTCTTGAAACCCAAAACTACAGTTCTCTGGAATCTGAGGTAGGAGAGCTAACATCACAAAAAACAACAGCAGGGAATCTCACTTTTCTTGGCTGCCTGGCTAGTTTTGTCTGGCCATGCAGCAGGTTCTTGCTGACCTCTCCTCTCACTGCTGCTGGAGGCTCCCTGACAGCAAAGAATGGGGCCTGACAAGTGCAACACATGAAAGGCAGTGCAGTCTCCTGGGAAGAGTACTTCCCAAAGCTGGAGGTGGACAGAGACCTGCCAGAAAACATTGCAAACCCCCTCCAGCTTGGTTTAGGCTGGGGAAGAAGCAGGCAGAGGTGATGTACTTTGTATGCTGCCCCCAGCACTAGAAGGCACACCAGCCTGTGAATACCCTATTCCCATGAGAAAGGCTTGAGCCAAAGTGCAAAGCACATGCCTTTCCTTTTCCCTCCCAGATTACTCTCAATTTGCCTCTCCCTTGTGAGGAGCGCTTTGAGCACAACTGATGCAACAGTGCAAAAGCATTTCCTTCAGCAAATTATGAGCAAATCCCAGGCTATGAGTCAAAAGGAATTTTTCTACACTTCAGGTCTCCTATCTACAAGTGCAATAAGAATGAATGAATGAGCAAATATTTTGTGAAGCACACAAAAGTGTTTGTTTATTTTCCAGATCTTTCACATTCAGTGTTATTAATTGGCTTAAATGTCAAGCCACTCTCTGTGTAGCCAAGCATGGGAGAAGCTTGATGATTATTACTACATTTTCCACAAGGGATTTTAATAAAATTAGTTGTCATTATTGTCAATTTCCCTTTCTTTCTTTCTCTGAAAGGAATAATGGATGTCATGTTTCACACGTACACTTACCCTGAAAGATGTCAAGGACTAGAAGTCCATTTGACTACAAATTCATCTCTCTTTATTGGTGCCAAACACACTGCCTTGTGCCTGTCTCTTCTAAGCCCATGCCTCAGAAGATTTATGCATCTTCAGTAACTGCGCTCACAGACTCTTTTTTCCCCTTGGTGGTACTGGATTTGAAGGAAAGAAATAGATGAGTACAAATCAAGGCAAGGCAAGGCAAGACAATGCAAACCTTGAAAATATGTGCTCTGACATCAGTATCAAACCAGGCCAAGTACAAGAACCAAGCAAACTGCCACTGTAAGCAACAAAAAGTGATTTTTAACCAATAAGTCGGTGTACATAATCCAAAGAAGGATACTGCAGTGGGAAAATTTTTTTCATTATTTTTATGCATGCAGACTGCATGATGTCAGATCTTATATTTCCCTTAAAGCTTGCTAAACCTGAGGTAGGGCGAGATTAATCTGCTTCATCTCCTCTGTAATCTAGTGTAACTTCTTTCTCTTTCACTCTCACCTTCTTTCCGTCTTGATTACATAATAATCTTATACAGACTTTTTCATCACTAGATAGTGCTCAACAGTGATGAGGGGTTTTATAGTCTGTATTTACTGATAGATGAACTAAGACAGGGAAAATTGCTGAAACCACCCAGCAGCAGAGCTCCCAGCCTTCCAGTCCCTTCTTCAAGACCCTCATCTATATCAGCTAATACAAGAGGTTGTAAGAAATACAATGGAAATACTCAGCCTCTCATTTCCTATCTATTCGATGTTTTGCTTGCAATTGCATTGCATAAACCCAATTAAATGAACACCAAAATGCAAATAGTATTAATACCAAACTCTATAGAGGAAAAAAGGGAAAAAAAGACCAAGGTGCAATCCAATGAAAAATATCCCGAGAATTCATAAGTACTGGAAGTAATACAGAGAAAAAAAAATTCTCCCCTGTCAAGTGTGTCAAGTGGAGCAAGCTCTGGCCATACAGTATTCATTTCTCTAGCTGAGTTTTATAAGGAAACTTACTTTTAGACCTCAAGCACATGTGTGATAAAGTAAGTGTGAATTTTCAGAGTTGTTTATTTATTTTTCTAGACAACATTAAATAAAGCTTTACTTCTGGTAGAACTACAGGCTGGAGTGTCAGGATTCAGGAAAAATTGTGAAGAAATGGGGAAATGATGGCTGAATCCTCAGACATATGAAGTGTCAAGTGCCGAAATTCTGGATCTGTGACTGGCTTGACTGACATGGAAGGCAATGCTAAGTAGATGATCTCACATTTTTAAATGAGGAGAAATGAGGAACTATGGCAGAAAAGGGAAAATGAGTCTCATCTCTAATATCTGCATTCCTTTCAGCAGCAACATGCATCTAAATACCTTCCTGTGAAATTCTAAGTGATATCCAACTTTGATAACAAATGATGGTGACATCATTCACAGATGACATCCATCTGGGTGATTCACAGGATGTGCATTGAGCGTATATCACATTCAGACTCATGAGAATTTTTATCTTTGAAAATAGTGAAATGACATGAAAACAAAACAAACCAAAAAATTTTCCTACTCCCATGTCATCCTTTATCAATTAAAAAAACCAAATCACATAAAATATTTTAAATGTAAGAAACAGCTCTATTTTTCAATGAGATAACCAGTTCTGCATGGAGTTTAGTTTTTTATACATCAGTATTTCCACATGAAAAATACTTCAAAGTGTCCTGGATGTTCCACTTCCTGAATTGAGCTCCAATGGTGCTGCATAAGAACTGACACCACAAAGAGTTCCATCAATGCAATTGTGGGGCTCATCATAATGACACCAGGAAGTCAGGGTGTCTGGGCTGTCCCCTAACTTCATGAGGTGTTGCAAAAGACATGGAAAGATGAAAAAGAGACAGAAAACTACAGATGCAAAAGAGTGTGCCACATTAGTCCTCCGGAGCCCTGTATACACCTGCTGGGATATCCCAAACTTTTTCTGAGAGTTTGGGGTGAAAAAAAATCCCCATGTCCAGATCTTTTTCTGTAGAAGACTATCTTAAGGCTTCTCTTTCTCCCTGTACTTATCATTAGGAGAACGATTTCATCCAGGCAGAGCTGTCTCTTACTAGCTGAGAGAGAGATAACATCCAGCTGGGGGAAGCCCTGACCTCACCAGCTCATTACTGTAACGTAAGCAATAAGGAACAAGAGCATGTTGCTAAAAGGGCTTCTTTTTCCACGGCTGCCAATTCAGAACCATTTGCCTGCTACAACTTAGTCTAAAAGAATTAGCACCAAAGTAACCAGGACATGAGCCACCAGACCCCCTGGAAGCACAGGTGAACATGGACCAGATCCCAGCAGGGAGCCCTTCTTCAGTTCATCTTTCTTTAGCAAGAAATTGCCTGGGTTTGTTCTTCTGCACGCATCTTAGCAACTTTACTGATCCAGGGCGTAAGAAATCACCTCCTTCCACAGCAGGAAAAGATGTGACTCATTACATATGTCATCCCTAGCAAGGAAGGAAAGTGGACAGAAGAGATATTTCATTAATTTCGAATCTTTGGGTTTCCTGTGGTTATCCAATTCTCAGCACACTCAATGGCCACTGTCAGGAAAAGGTGCTTTCAGTCTTCCCAAAACAGGGCATCGCACAGCACAGCAGTCATCAGGTTTGTGCAGACTCTATAGGACAAACATGGCAACTATCTCAGTATCAGCAGCAATAAAGGCAAATGTTTTAGGAGAGTAAGAACTCTCATACCCTTGTTCCTGTGTGCTTCACTAACCTATTCCATTAGCTTTCTGTGCAACATCTTGAAACAAAAACGTGCTTTCACAGTGGAGCCAGCTACTCAGGAGGAATAGCATCAAGCTTGGAGAAAGGAAGACAATTTTAGAAACAAAATCAAGTCAAGCTGATACTTAGGCTGAGGCCAGAGGCATTTTCCCCTGTTGGTGACTTGTTGAACTAGAAGGTAAGGAAGCTAAGGAGACCATCTGCAAAGAGAAGATGCAATTTCCCAGTAGTTCAAAGCAACTGCAGCCAATGCTCTTTTAGGTCACAGTATCAGCAGAGCATCAAAGAGACTGTTTGCTCTGTGCTCCTTGAATTCCTGCCCCAGCCTTCTGAATAAAGCTTCTCAGTCTTTCAGCACTTTACCCATAGGTAAATTAAGATCAAAACCCTAGTGACCAAGGTCTGACCTCTGGACTAGTGTCCTGTCCCCCTAAACTGGAGTCAGATGAAAATTAGAAGAAAGATTTTAGAGTAGAAAAGGTATCAACCTTCTCCTACTTCTTTTTTTTGTGTATGTCGTTCCCCTTGCCCTCCTTTTTATTTTTATTTCCTTTGAAATGTGTATCTCATTCTGAAGCCTGATGAGAAGGCAAGAGAAAGATGGAGCTGCAACTAAACTGAAAATGAATGGAAAGTTATGGAGAAGGTGATGAGAACAAATTGTATATTGGGGACTGGAGAAATTATGGCATCCCTGCACATCTTTGGGCCTTGAGGGACTGCACATTTTCTGCAGGAATTCTAAAGAGTTTGCAATCTCTAATAGAGGGGAATGAGAGCTTTGCAGTGTGAGGGCTCAAGCATGCATAACCATGTGTGTCTGGCATGAAAATAATTGAGATCTTTCTCCCTCTGAAAGAGACAAAGAGGAGAGCAGCCCAGGCCATGCCTTTGGGGAAATCAACATATGCACTGAGCAGCAACTGTGGTATCTTGGGCATCTGCTGTTTCCAGCAGGGAACCAGTTTATTCCTTTGGAACTGCCCGGTGATTTTTTGTTTCAGACCAAAGCCTTAGGAGAGAAGGAGGATTTGGCAGGGCAAAAGAGCACTCTATGAAGATTTATTTTCTCGAAACTTGGATCTGACATTCACCCACCATCTAAGATGTTCAAATATTTTTCTCACCTCCTGTAAGCAATGCACACACGTAGATAATATTTTTGCTTCTCCTTTTTTAGCATTACTTTTTGTTTATATGAGGATTTCAAGGCTCTCTGCAAGGAAAGGCTCATAGCACCATGGGAAAAGGTCAGAATCCAGGATGGAAACCATTCTTTCAAGGACAAACAGCTTTAGTGCAGCAAGATCAAAACTTGCCACCAAATTTCCAGGTTCCCTAAGCCTGCTCCAGCACATCATTTTGTGTGCAACTTGCAGCTGCAACCTACTTTGAATTAAAAATAAGCCAACACCAAACAACCTCTGGCAAACATTTTTAAATTCTGTGCATGATTAAATATTTTGAACTGGTCTGGTTTTAATACTGTCTTCAGTGTTTTCACAGATATTAATTTTATTTTCAAATATTATTGTGGTACCAAAAAAAAATAATACAGAATTCGCTTCTTTATTTTTATAACAGAACCAAACTTTTCTTATGCACTTTTACTAACTTGACAGAGGGTCCAAACCTGTAGAACTAAAGGCTCCAGAACTATATTCTTAAAACTTCTTACAAGTACCTGTGCAAGTAACACAGTGGTCTTTATCCCAAAGGTATGGTTTCAAGAGCTGCAAAAATAACCAACAATCCAAAGGTTTGGGCTGAACCCACTACTAGCTTCAATATTATTTTCCAGAGTGCAAAGGGTGACATCAAGGCAAACTACCTTAAAATTCACCTTTTTCTTCTCAGAGACAAGATCACTTCATTCTTTGCCTGGTGTCTAAAGACTCTATAAGTCCTCTGGCTTTCACTTCGTATGCCTCTGAAAGCCTGTTTGAGGTTGCCCTGTACCCATTCCATGCTCTGTTTCTTGAACCTACCTGTGCTTCAGTATGTGCAGTGGAGTTCACCTGAGTAGCAAATACCCTGCATTTGTCCTTGAAGGAGTTAAAAATACCTTCCATCTGTAAGCCTGAATCCTATGAGGATGGTTTCCTTTGTGATATGCAGTATGTATTTAACAGCCCTCAACAGCAGGGACCCTACTGTAGCATGGTGCTAAGTCTCAGTTGGACACAAGTACCTTCTGCAGAAAAGTCACAAACACTTACTCAATGCCCCAAGCAACTGCTCATAGCTCTTTGTTTGATGCAGCTGCTGTCTGTGTGTCCATACCTACTTTTACCCTAGGATTTGTTATGGTAAAGGTTTTTTTCTTTGCACAACAGTTTTAGAAACTGCTGATTCTTCAGAATAAATAGAATGTTGGTTCTTTAGAACAAACAGAAATACATGTAATGAAACAAGGTTTTGGTGGGAAACTTTGTCACTCCAAATGTCAAAATAAGGAGAAGAAAATCCATTGGTGAAGTGATTAATAGAAATAGAGAAAAACAAGATTCTTTGGAGAAGCAGTGACAAACTTGCAGCATTGCTCAGACTTAGGAGTAAACCCTCACAGAGGTAACATGTTCCCGGGTGCTGGATGGACTCCAAAGACCAAACAAAATGCCTGATATCCTACAGGGCGTACCAACACAGCTCAGGATTGTATCACAAGAGCAATTGGGTAGAAATAGCTCTGATGCCTCCACCACGCACTTGAAGAGCCCCAATTTATTTTCAGCCTGCATGGACACACACCTCTGTTTTTGCAGTTCATCAACCCGAAATGACCTGAATTCTCTTAGACTCATAGCTTTAGTTCATAATCCCCTTTCTGAGCAGTGACTGGAAACTGCCTTTCCTCCTCTGAGTGTTCATGCCCTGTAGAGCCATGCTGGGACAGGAACTGTTTAATCAAGTCATGCAGAAGTGAAACAGCTTGTACCAGAGGGGCAGAGAGCTCTGTCCCAGAACACCCTGGCATACGATGGCTCAAGTGCTTTTTTACCATCTTGGAGAGAGACATTCAGTTCTTTTCTGTGTCTGGGGAGGTTTGTGTTTGTTCCCTGCCTCCAGTAGGACTGCTGTGACAATCAGCCTAGAGCAAGCTACAGGGAGTGCTGGTCCAAAATTGTGACCAAGCAATGGCTCCATTCGCATCCTCTGATGAACCCAGATGACATCAACTTGCAGGAAAAAAAGGAGCAATTTTTTTACTGAGAAACTCTCTCACCTTCTTTCTAGAGTACACAGTGAATTTCAAGTACTGGTATTAAAAGATATTTCACTATCACTCTGTACCTGGAAATCATGGCCTCAGCTGCTAATCTATGCTCCTATTGTCATTGCAAAGGAGTAAGTATAACTCTCTGCTGGTGCAAAACTGATACAGGAGCGCAGGGGAAGGGGCCGGGGCGGGGGGGGGGGGGGGCGCAAATTGAATCAGCTGTTTATACAATGTCTTCCCTTTTACTTTATAGAAAGACAGGATTTAATGCTCTACTGCACCAAATCAGGCTCTTCAGGACTGCAAAGCTCTCCAAAATAGAAATTAATGACAACACTTTTCATTCTTAGATATCAAAGTGCTCTGTGCAGGTGGGTGATTACATCGTTTCCTGCATTTTACCAATGGAACAATTCTCTTAAATATATGTGTCTCTGATCTGTTGAAGATCAGACATCAGGTAAATGGCAGAAGAGTGAAATCTACTAATACTTAGTCTGTGCTATCTTGATTGACATTGTGAAAGCTGGGGGTGGGAACCTAGAGAAGGGAGGGAGAGGTGAAGAGAGCCAAGGCTACATCTCAGGCATTTAAATCGGTCTCCAAACTCTCAGGAAAATATACTCTGCCAGTGTGCCAAATGCTAAATGGCAGCTGAGTGCTTTCAGGGAGCCTGACAAACATGGGCACAGCCATCATTTATTGGCAATTAGAAACAGAAATGTGGTGTGCAAGTGAACTGCCTGACACTCTGTAATCGAAGAGCACTTCACAGTATTTATCAGTTCTGTGACCAAGAACACATGAATTTTTTAATAATTCCTCCATTCACAGCCTCACCAACATATTCTGAACTCAGACCATTTAAAAGCCATTAATTAATCATTTATTACTGATTACACTTCACAATGGCATCCCAGATTGCTTCTCTGGTGGTGGTAGTAAACATGTCATGGCAGTCCCTTGTTCCACATTTCAGAGGCCACCACATCATCTATCTCTGATGGGGTATTACTCACCCAGAAGTGTGAGGCCTGTGCCTCTTTAATATGACAGCAACTCGGGAGCTCAGGGTAGGATAATCTCATCCATGGTACAGCCCTGCTCCTCAGAAAATATAATATTGGCTGTGAAATCCCCAGCCGACACTGGAGGGGCTGATCAGACAGGTCTGCTCAGAAGCTACTCCAGAACCAGAGGAAAGTGTGACCTTTTCAAGGGCTGGAGAAGGCTGGGCTTCCCTAAAGACACAAGGAGAAGTGAACTCCTTACTCATGCAAAGATTTTGTTCCGAAGAGCATTTAGTTTCAAAATTTTCTGGAATGTTTCGCACTACTAATTAGACCATTTCCACCTGAGTCGCAAATTAACAGCTTTATCATGTCCTCCAGTGTGAGAATATTTCTGGTATAGAAATTTGGTATAGAATTTTTTTTTTTTAAGCCATGTGAAATAGCTTCCTAAGCCTGCCTCTTCCATTAACTCTTCATCTTCTTACCCCTGCTGTTTTTTGCTCCAGCAGTGGTGCCCTCCTAGCTCTGTTTTAATCTTTGTAAATTATTCACCACCCAACATTCTGCACACCACCATTTCCTGTAATTTATAGTGTCTACTATGCTGTATTATTTAACACCAAAAAGCATTTCAGGGTTCAGCTTTAGATGCATCAGGCAAGATATAATGAATTGTGTTGTGTTGTATAAAACCCTAGGCAATAAAATGGAAAATGATTAATAGCTTAATGGTGGTCGTTTTGCTAATGTCTCAGTCTTTTGTGTCTTGTCACATTTATTCCACTGCAAAAGTGGCAGGAGCTTTTAACTTGTTTGTTCCTCTCACAGAAATTGTTTTTTTTTTCTTTTCAGCTAACACCACATGCTTGTTAATGGAGCATTAATAACAACCATGTGATAAGCTTCTTCTGTCAGACAGTGAAGTCCACTAAATAATTTCCAGCAAAGTCTTAATTCCAGATCACAAGTGCAGAAGGCAAGACCACAGGTGCTGGCAGTTTATTCAGCTTCCATCATAATGTCATATCAGACTGAATAATTGAAGATGACTGGCAATTTACATATCTCCTCTCTAAATCAAACAAGCTAGACTTCACTGTTATGCCTCGCTGCATTTTTAAATCTAGACTAACAATCCAGCTTGTTTGCATATTATATATTGACATGAGTATAAAATAAAGTTTTCTTTGGCAGGTGTGGCAGAACAGAAGACTGCTCCAGACGAAAGACAAGCTTCACCTCTTACCTGTTGAAAGACATGCTGTTCACAGCCTCTTAACCCTTTTGGTTTCAATGACCATATGACTGATAATGTGTGAATTTGTGCAACATTTTGCCATTAATTTTGTTGGCTAAATCTGTCTTTACACCAGTGGAAGAAAAGGGAGAATTACGTTCATTACTTTATGTTGAAATGAGCAAACAAGTGTTATAAATCCAGACTAGTTTCAATACTGAGAAACATGTTATCTTTCTATTCATTGTACTATAAAATTCACACTGGCTACGTTTTAAATGTACAAAGGTCAAGCACCTTCTGGAACTAGATAAAACATCCTCTATGCTGTGCCTGCGAAAGTTGAGTGTCTGTTTTCACATTCTCATTCCAAAATGATTCCTTTAATGACCTGAATAAAACCAAATGTATTATTCAGGACTGAGTAATAGCTTTCACCAGTCACAGTGGTGGCTGGGTGGGATACACGGGTTTCTTACGTACCATGTGAACATTTGATAAAACTCCAGGTTTTCTGTAAAAACTTACTGACAGATGGAAAACAGAATTTCAAACTCAAGTTCTTAACAAAAACATCTATATGCAGAACCTACATCCCTACTTAGGCATCCACATTAAGTGGTTTCATTTTTCAGAAATGCAGGTGACACTGGGTCTGATTTTGTCTCGTAGTTTCTGACATCAGACTGCTTCTGTCTTGCCCTTTGTTCAACTATTGACTGCTTTTACTGGTAGCAGTTTACATCAATATTTTCAAATAACTTACTCTTAAAGTGCAAATCTAACCAACCTAGTCTGAAAATCTCATATTGGGAACATGATCTCAGTTTTTAGACTCTCTGTAATAGTAATACTCATTCCACAGGGACGTTATGATCCCTCATTCCTTAATAATATCATTCATCTGGTTTTGCATATTTTGAACTACAGTGTATTCCTTTTATTTCTCTCAATAATATGTCAGTCTCATGTTTACTATCTGGGATAGTAGCTGACACACTATCTGGGATAGTAAACTGTGTCAGCTTGGTTAGCTGTATTTGGTTAACACATCACAGAAATTCAGAATGGGTCAGGTTGGAAGGGACCATCGTGGGTCAGCTAATCCAACTTCCCTGCTTAAGCAGGATTGTCATAGATTACATTGCACAGGATTGTGTCCAGATGGTTCTTGAATATCTCCAGAGAGGGAGATTCCACAACCTCTCTGGGCAGTCTATGCCACTGCATGGTCACCTGCACAGTAAAGTTCTTCCTCACGTTCAAGTGGAACTTTTTGTGCATCAGTTTCTGCCCGTTGCCTCTTGTCCTATTTCTGGGCAACACTGAGAAGAGCTTGGCTTTCTCTTCATGATGTCCTCCTTCAGATACCGATATGTATTGATGGGGTCCCCTCTCAGTCATCTGCTTTAGAGGCTGAACAGGCCCAGCTCCCTCAGCATTTCTCATAAGAGAGATCACAGAATCACAGAATATTCTGAGTTGGAAGGGGCCCACAAGGATTAGCAAGTCCAGCTCTTAACTGAACAACCCATACGGTCATTGAACCCACAACCTTAGTATTATTGGCACCAGGCTTTAACCAACTAAGCTAATCCTGGGGTCATGTTCCAGCCCTTCAATCATCTTTGTTGCCCTTTTCTGGACCCACTCCAGAAGCTCCATATCTCTCTTGTATTGGGAAGCCCAGAACTGGACATGACTCCTTGTTACAATAAGAGCACAACACTTAATATTTGCTTTACCTCAATGTTATTGTTATTTCTGTTGCTAAAGCTTAAGGGCATAAAATGTAATTAACTGATCTATATCTTAGAGAGGGAGAATCTTGTAAAAATTATTGTAAATTTATTAAAATGTCTCAAATGTATTAAAACAGGATTAGGAATCAGAAAAACAGTGACAAGAAAACAATATAAATGCTTTCCATAGGGATCTCAAAATTCACCATCATGTAGAATATCACACTTGAGCCCAAACTTCTGAAAAAACAAAATAAACAGACACAAGAATAAAGTGTATAAGAAAAAAAAATTAAGTCAGGCAATGTGCATTAGAAAACTGACCATTTCTTACTGTTAAAGTGTTCCTCACCACATTATAAGAACTGGGGAAAAATCAAATCCATGTTACACTCCCCCCCCCAACAGAGCAGTAAGTAAGGAAATTACAAGATAATGAAATCCACAGTTAAAAGTAAACAACATGAGCCCAGATAGGTACACTGTCTGCACTCTTTGTCTGTGGGCTGCAGGATATTATTGATTACATAGTACTAGGCTGAGAAAATGAAACAAGGCAGCAAATTGCAAAATCAGTTGGTAGCTACCCTTAGCAGTCCAAGTCCTCTTACTGAAAGGAATCCCAATAGGAAATTTTCCCTAGGTAGTCTCTCCTCTTTGTACGGCTGGTAGTTCTCCAGATATATGAGGCAAAATTCTCAGGTGAATACTGGATGGAAAAGTGCCAAGGCATAATGGTTTATGGAGCCATTTGTTTGGGCAGCTGGTTTGTGGTTGATTGAAACCTGATGGCTTATCTATTTTTGCTAAATAAATAGTCCAATCTAATAAAAGCCATCACCATCCTTGCCTCTCATGTACCTGCACACCATCCCCCACTGTCCCTCTGATATATGTTACCATGCCTTCCCCAGCGATGCATCTCTTGGGTGAACTGAGACACATCCCTGCTTCTGGTAAGGACACTGGAGGGCAGGAGCTTTTGTGCTTTTCTCAGCCTATAACTCCTGCCTTTCCTTCCTGATGTGCTCCAAAAGAACAAGGGCACAGGGAACTGTCATTGCACATTTGCTGTGGTGGAAAAGGATCAGGGAATTTCTCCTTGACTAGAGTATGAGTCCTCCCCCAGCTGACCCTTCTACCTCCTCTGTCTTGGAAGTCACCGCATTCATCATGTCCTCTACAGAAAACAAAAATTCTGGAGGTTTCTTAAAATGGCAAGGTTTGGATAAACCACCATAATTTCTCAGATAAACATATCTAACTCTTCCACAGGTAGCATTCAAAAAGTCTTTATCAGCATAAGCATAAGTGCAGATTTCACTCAAACAGAACCATAAAGAGTGAAGAGTGCCAGGGTAGTGGAGGTTAAAACTTTACTTATGCCATATCCATAAGGTTAGGAAATATAGAATATTCGTTACCAGAAATTGTGTATATGTGTGAAGCTGATTAACAGTAAGCTGTGAAGAAGCTCTGTCTTTAGTAAAAGGAGTCTAGTGTGCTGAAAGGAAAAAAGGAAGGGGACAGAAAAAGGCTTCCAAAATTTTACCAGTAATCTTATAAAGAGTTCCACATAAAAGAAATTGAGAAGAGAGACATGAGACAGTGAAATACATCTCAACTGTTATGCATACAAAGAAATTTTGGGAATCAGCTATTAAGTCTACTTTGGGTTTTGTCACTCAGAGAGTGAAGTGATTCTTTGGTCCATAAAGAATCATCACTTTGTGATATTGTGCAACTGATATTGGCACAATATGTGCTGTCTGATGATGGTGACCTTTGGTGTAAAAGGTAGTTGTATTTACACTTTTCTTGCATATCAACATAAAAGGCACATAGATGGGTCATGATTTGGGGGTGGATTTGGCAGTGCCGGATTAATGGTTCGACTCGATGATCTTGAAAGTCATTTTTCAACCTAACTGATTCTATGATCTGTGATTTAACATTGTCTTTATTTCTGTCAATGAAATGAGCCTAGAAACCAGTACAAATAGCAAAGGATTTCCTAATGCATGAGATTCAAGGAATTCAAACTGAAAAAAAATTTAACTATATTATTTTGGCTTCTTCAATCCAAGTGCAGAAGGGCAAGAATGTAACAACGTCAATGTTCCAGGATTTGTGGCACTTCTTGGGTGAAAAGGAAAGAACACTGATCTAGTTAAAAAGAAGTTATATTGCAGCTGGTTAGAGCAATTAAATTATCATGACAAGAAGAATTGACATTTTCACTGGGAGCTGGCTGGGGTCTGACAGGTTTCCAGGTAGGTATCTAGTTCAAGGCCGTATGTTACAAGCTGTCCTCAGAGAAGTATTATAGGTGGAGAGAATGTCAAGAAAACTGAAGGACTTGGCAACCTACTGGGGGGAGACCTAGGGCCTGTGCAGAGAGCACTCTGATGCTACCTGAAGTAATGCACGCTCACTTAGGTGGTGTCAGTGAAAGATTCAGCAAAGATTTCAGCTCGTGGATCCAATTAAATGATCACTGCAACAACATACTGAGAGCAGCACAGATGTAACTGCACCTTGCCTGTATGAAGTCCTCAAGGGCATATAGCAAAGACCGTTTCATAAACAAAGGACTGCTCCTTAACACCTGAAATATTTAATACGCTTTATAGGAATTGTACCAAAGAGTTCCAAAATCATGATGGTTTTTAATGTAGCCTGCTTTCTGCAAAAATATGGATACTGAGGAGTTGCATCAATGATGTTTAACCAGCAGCAAGCTGTTTATTTTATTTTTATTAAAACATAGCATTACCTGCTATTTCTAGGTAACATGAAAAGTCCTTGACAAAATACATGAAGTAGAAAAGAGCACAGCAACATATTAATTTTAAAAGCGGTAGTGGAAAACAAGCTGGTAGAAGCTGGGACTGGAGTATGCTTTTCTTTTCAGTGAGACACAAGTTACTCTTCTGTGTTTGAGAGGGCAGCCTGTAGAAATCAAAGGGTCATCTTCCCCAGCCAGCACTCTCCAGTGCTAGACCTTCCTGATGTAAGCCTCTTGTCCTCCTGAAAAGAGAAGTAGCCTTGGACTGCGAGTGATGGGAAGCAACACTTCTATGCTTTACTGCATTTTTTTGAATTCAGTTCCTTCACCCCATGAAGAGAGAAAAAGAAAATAACAAACCTACAACAACAACAAAACAACCCAGAAAATGTAAAAGACGCCACTGCAGATTAATTCTGGGTGAAATCTTGATAATTTTCTGACAGATAGCATAGTCAAAATCACACATTAGTTTATCAGTAATGCTTACTGGTACATTCATTTATTTACCTGGAATAATGGATGTGTACCTTAGGCATGACCTCAGGACACTCAAATTCAATTCCCTCTCTCTTTTCTATAGCTTTTTTACCGTGATCAAGTCACTGAATTTCTCTGTGCTTCATTTCCCCATTCATAAAAGACAGCTCCGCTATATTGTCAAAGAATGTCCTTGTAAGGCTAAAAGTACTTTCATCTGTCCAGCACGCCTGCCAGAGAGGAAATGGGGGGAAAATAGGGAAATGGTAATGCCAAATAAACACTAAATGAAATATCAAGAGGGCGAATATGGACCAAAATAATATCACATGAGAGAATAACCTAGAAAACAAGAAGATCAAACTCCAGATGTGATTTGACTCTTCTGGTTGCAAACCTGATTTTCCAAAGATATCACTGTGGAGTAAGGGTAGACTTGCACAGCCATGAATTAATATCTGCTGGGGTAGGGAGCTAAGGAGATGTGGAAACAGTCATGCCTGTTGGAGCAGACTTACAAGAAACTAGCTAGACAGTGAAAAATATTCATGATTAAAGTGAGGACACGGAAGGGGAAGTAGTTATGGAAGAAAATGGCATCTACAAAAGAGAAAGGTAAAATCAGATTAAATGAGAGAAAACAGGGAACATCACAATAACACCCAAAAAATATTGTCATTTGACTTCCTGATCTGAATTATGCAAAGCTCCAAAATAACAAATCCTATGTTACAGGTGAGAGTTGTTCTCACTTGCAGTGTGTGGATGGAAGAGGAGTGTTTTGGTCGAAAACCTAGTCATTTATATACCTTGGTGCTGTCAGGGAGCCTAATGAAGGCTCTAATTGAGGCTCCACATCATCTCCTCTCCTATCAATCACAATCTCTGGTTACTGTGTTTCTCGTGATTCATCCCAAACTCTCCTTCTGCAATGGTAGGTAACATATTGTAAACCTTCTTCAAAGAGGTTCCAGCAGGAGTGGAGGCCTGGCTTGGATCATGTGCCATCTATGAGAATGAGACAATGAGTCAGCTGAACTATAGTTCCCCTGGGACACCCTGTGGCTTATCCACCCAGAGATTTCTTTGTAGAAAAATTTTGACCCAGTCCTTTTTTTTTGGTTCAAAAAATAATTATTTTCTAGGGAATATAATACTTCTGTCTCATGTGAAAAAGGTTTAATAACCTGATTTTCTGATTTAAAAAGTTATTTTAATAGTATCAACCTCAGCGCTTGGTTTCATTTAGGTCCTTAATTTTCCAGCCCCTTAACATTTCTTTTCAGAGTTTCTATAGTGACTGTGTTGTGTCTTTAGCCATTGATAGTGGCTGATCTTCCTTTTACACTGGGGTAAAGTACTACAGAATTCAGTGAAGCTGCTTCTAATGGCACAAAGCTTTTCCCCTGCATCTGCTTTTCATCATATTCTTTCAGAGGTGGGTCTCTCTTTAGTGGATGCACCAATAGATAGGCTTGAGCTAAATAAAAATCTCTGTACAGAGTCACCAGTCCCCATCCTAACGTGAAGACACTGTGATTGTTATGAGCTGGAGTGGGAAAAACAGCTGCAACTTCTGGGTTACACTTTTGGCCCAGCTGTGTTACTCCAGACAAACCAGAGACTCAGCTTTCAGTGAAATGTTTTCATCCCATTATTTCATCACAATTATTTGGATAGAACCATATCCAGTCCCTGTTTTAAAGATTCAGTCTCAATTTAAATCTCTGACTCTCACCAGGTCTGAGGCCAGTCTAATCCCACTTCTTGAGATTGCTTCTCTGTTTTACCCATGTTTCCCCCTGCAGAGTGTCTTAAAATTCTAATTCTTTTGGAGAAATTTATCGACACCTCCAGCGAGAAGTCACACTTAAGGGTGGGAATCATCTTGCTTAACTGTAGCCATTTAAAAGTTAGACAACTCCCTAAATAATCTGACTGAGACAGAAAAAAGCACTTCAAGGAGTAAACTCATTGATCCTATACTAGATTGTTTGCTCTTCACTGTCTACACAACCCTAGATGATGATCTCAGACTAATTTTTAAATGGCTGATATTAAGGAAGCTGAATCCTACCCATTAAAGGATAGTAGAAAAAAAGACTAAAATTCCATTTCCAAGGCCCTATAAATTTTTTTGTCTCAGAGATGTCGATATACAGACCATTGTTGGGACCATTGATCATTGTCTTCTCTCACTGCTATATTCTGGGTCCTGACTTCACCTGTATTTCATTTTCTCCTGTTTTCCTTTTCTTCACCCTGAGGTATCCTGTGTTGCCCAGGATTCTGCCTGAAGCAAATGTTCCTCTGGGTGCCTACCTCCGTGCAGGTCATATCTGTCTCTATTCAGATCTGTTGAGATGTTTTAAATTGATATTTAACAGACTTTTGTAATATGCTTGTCTTTAGGAAAAAGCCCTTGATGCCCTTCTTTAGAAAAGAAATACTAGCTAAAGGTTACTAAAAAATAGAAAGGAAAAACTCTTAGGAGTTGCAGTCTGTCTCTAGGATAGTATTGCTGGTCAGTATTACAGTTCTTACTAAGCATTATCTAACATCAAACAGCTTTACATCTGTAAATATCTAATGTACTGAGACTCATTCTCCATTCCACTGGGCTGCAAGAGCTCTACAGAGTAAATATAATGTAAAACCAGTATAAATGAATGGTAAAAAAGGCTCAGTGCTCTGGATTCTGTTCCTAAGGCTTCCTGTGTGCACTGAAACTGAACCTCATTTTGGCATAGTTGAAATCAAGTCTGTTCTGGTTCATAGTGTGAATGCTTCAGCAAACTATTGAATAAATATCAAATAAAATTTTCCAATTATTTACTTTCTTCCCTTCACAGAAATCCTATTCATAGGCCTGCTAGAAGCTCACATTTCAGGTTATTTTCTTGTGTTTTAGTTAATGAGTAAATATATGTGAAAAGTTTTCATTACAGGGCCCTGTCAGTGACTGTGTGACAGGCCAGTGCATTCTCCTCCCTTCCCTATTTTTGTTTGTCTCTCGTGCTCTAAGGCTTTCAGTGCTAAAGCTTTCCACACGCTGCATTACCAGCTCACAGGTTGCTTTGAAAGCTGCTGCAATTCTGCCATCAGCTTTCAGCTTTTCTCTTTTGCATCTCTCAGCAATGGTGATCTGCGACTGTAATTAGAAATCACTCTTGGCACCATGTGAGGTTGCAGGGTTTTGTTCCATTTTTTTTCTCCCTTGAAAAACTCACACGTGCTGGCTTCAATAACAGAAGCTAATCTACTTCACTGCTGTATAACAGAAATATATAAAGATGCAGTTCATATGTATCAATGCACATATACATATATAATTATTTGAATTTGTGTGTGTCCCTCTGTGTCTTCAACCATGCAATGCCCACAGATCTATGTGTGGGTATTTAAGAGAGCAGCAGGTTGACAAGGTTCTGTGATTTGGGGACAGTTCAATGAACTTTTTGAAACTGGGAGTGATTTCCTTCTGCTCTTGGTTTCCTTTTTTGCACCCCAGGTTGGTCTTGAGCCAGCTTGCTCTTGCCTGTTTGGGTGAAATACAAAGGTTGATTTTCTTAGGAGCAGTGATCAGCAAAGTTGTGGGACTCCAACACCAGCCTGCAGGACCTAAAGCACATGGGTGGGAACCACCCTGTGTTCTGAACAAGGAGCAGGATCTCACACTGTCTGGTACCACCACTCAGGAGGGACATGGGCTGACATCATTCCTATGCTCTTCATGGGAAAAGCCTGCCAGGGAGTATCACAGGGCTACAATGCTTGCAGCTCTGATTTGGCTCTGCAGCCTCAGATGGATGCCTTGTTTCAAAGATGTCACATAATGGTGCTGACCTGTTCCTGGGTTCAGGGCCCACTCTGAAGGGTTAGAAGTCATCTGTAACAACAACAGAGGCACTAAGTTCTGTACCAGGTATTTGGGCTTGAAAGGTGCTAGTTGTCTTCTCCCAGAAATGCACTTTCCCTTCACACAAAAATGTTGTGGTGACTCCATTTACAGCCTACCACACTCCAGGCTGTGGATTGTTCATTATGTCAGGAAACCTGTATTTTCCAATATTGAATTTCCACAGGTGAAAGAAGGTAGATGTTTCCAGTGCCCTTTTGAAGGCATCCTGAAGGAAATGACCAAGGCAATTTATCTGTGATAATCTACACGAGACACAAAAGGGAGTTGAAGCTGCCACCTAAGTCTCGAATCTGCCTCCTCCAGAAGAGGTTTCCTGTATGAAGCTGACTCCATCAGTGTCACCAGACTGCAGGAAAAGAAGCAAGTACAAGGGGGTACATTGCACAAAATCTGAGTGCCAGAATACATTGCAACCAGTCACACAGTATGTGATGCAAGTATTTCACTAAATGCAAACACTATAGAGATGTAAACAGATTGACATTATCCAAACAAACTGTGATATTGACCATAGCTGAAGGGTACATGTGAAACCTCTTCAGCTGAAGACTAGAAGGAGAGAGGTCTGGGGGAGGTGAGGACATGGCAGCACTTTACTCCGTAAGCAAACAATACCAAGATTGCCAACTTGTGAAGAAGAAAGGGTGATCTAAGTATTTAATCGTTTTCCTAAACAAACTTCAAGTCCACCCTTGTACACAGGGCTGAAATACTACTCTGAAATGAATGCCACCATGAATGAATTTACTTTGAACGCATGACTTGACAGACGTCTTCTCACCTCTACCTTATGAGAAGCTTCCTTTAGGGACCTGTGAGTGTGTTTGATGTGAGGGTATAAATTTGAGTTGTGGAGAATTCGGTCTCTTACACATGTAGTTGTTTGCTGATGACTGCTTGAAGGGGCTATAGGTTTCATGGTTCGAGGTGTTCAGCTCTACTTGGTTGCCCTAAATTAGCCCAGTGCAACTGATTTTGTTTGAGTTCAGTCCTTCACAGCTGGTCTCAAAACATCTGTTCTCTGGGCTCACATCTGTAGCACTGTCTGAAACAACACCTTCTGGGATTTGTGTGCTGTCATTTTCCATCATTTCTTGCAAATTTCTGCTAATGACAATGGCTAAGTTTCTCTTGGTGGATTTTTTTTCTTGGTGCATTTTGTTTGCTTGTTTACACTTGACAAGAAGGAAGACACAGAAGGTGTTCTGGGGCTGTGAAGAAATCCCCACTCTGATGCACAGACTGTATAAGAATGCAGGTTTTTGGCTTAACTGCCTGCCTCAAATCCATGTAGGATTCTCATATACAGGATGATGTTGTGTTTCAACCAAATTAAAAAGACAAGGGAGAGCATAAAATGCAAGTGCAAATCCCCGTTTCCTCACCTGGCTGCAAATCTCATGAATGCTTGAAAGAGAGCTTTTTCTGTACCTCATCCCTTAGACACCAGGCTTGGATACAGGCTGATCCCTGAAGCTTTGTGTGATGAAAAGCAGTGAAGTGCACTGTGGAAAGACCTGTCCCTTGGAGCATCCCAAAATCTTGACTTAGAGCTGGTCTCTTTTTCAAGTGCTTGGAGAAGGTTCTGCTTCCCAGTTAGTCCCAGGAGCATCAAGATTCCTGATATCTCTGAGAGAAGTCTGGGCCCCTAATGTATCAGGAAGCAGGAAGACTGAGTTCGCCCTCTCTGTTCATCATTTGAACAGTTGCCAAGTATCCCTGGCTCATATAAGCCCATCACAGGGTGAGCACTTCCACAGGTACCACCCCTGTGAGCCAGGAACAAAATCACAGGAGCATTTGAGGCAGTATCTCTTTATATCAGGTTAGACTACAGAGCAATGGTTTGTAGTAGTCAGGCAGCAATCCCTACCAATACTGCACCTACCATCACAGTGCTAAATTAATTCCATTTACTACTGAGGACATATAAAAGTCAGGGACCATTATGCTATCCATAGCACTGCAGATGAAATCTCCCTTCAAAGAAAAACTATTGTATAGCTAACTCAGGGAATGGTCCAAGCATTGCCTGATGACAGGTGATTCTTGATGCAACACTTGCCGTCACAGAGTAAAGGAAGAAACCTTTAGGAGTTCTGGAAAACTGTTTTTTTTATCTTGAATCATGGGTGATTACTTTTACTTTATCTTGTGCAGCTCG
The DNA here is from genome assembly GCA_013396655.1 of Campylorhamphus procurvoides. NCBI lineage: Eukaryota > Metazoa > Chordata > Aves > Passeriformes > Dendrocolaptidae > Campylorhamphus > Campylorhamphus procurvoides. Next base: position 550,241 of record WBMV01005542.1, on the reverse strand, counting down.
AGTTGTCACAGAGTATCTGTGCTTTATTAAAGTCTGACCTTGCCTGAGTGGCTTTCTGCAACAGAGTCCCACTGGACAGTGCTATGCTGTCCAGACAAATAGTTGTGTTATGGTTCTTGTCTTCCTTTAGTTCCATTCAGCTGCAACTTGTGCTTACATTGTCTCGTGTCAAACAGGCCAGAAGAATGCCCCCTATTATGTATAAAATCAAACACATATCAGGGGACTACTAACCTTACATGTAATCCTTTGAATTACCCACAATGGGAGTCTGAATCAATGCACTTCTGCACACAGATGCAAGGAGAAGAAACCTTTTCCATTCATCCCAAAGGTTGTTAATATTCTCAAAAAAAGCAGCCAGCATTTTCCAAAACATGCAGTGGTTTCAGGCAGCACGACTTTGGCACCCTTCTTTAAAAAGAGCGTAATTTTCAGAGCATACTCAGCACGGATGAAAAATCATTATCTATTATGCGTTTGTCTGTTTCAGACAATCCCAAAACAGAAATCTTTACGGATCTCTAAGTATTTGAAAATTTTGATTAGAGGATTCAACAAGCTAAGGACTTTAATATTTGATCATATGTTGGTCGCAGTCTGAAACATCAAGCAGTAGCTTCCCTCCAGGAAAATGTGTTTGTGGGCGCTATTTTATTCCTTGCCTTTTAATCAAAGTGTCAGTGATGTTTTTGGGAACTACACAATAACAGACTGGATGGACCATTAGATAAGGTAATCGTGTGGTCAGTAGGTAAACAGATGGATGTTTGTGGAAAGGTTGTGAAATGTAACTCTGTAATGTGTTTCTTATAATATCTGTACAACCCATTCACTTGCCATCTCCTTTTTAGTTTTGTGAGATCATGTTGAAAATGGCTTTTTAGAGCCTCAAGAAATATTTTCTTATGCACCTCACAGCACTGTCTTTGCAAATGCAAAGTACTGTATGCCGTGCTACATTTATGCACTTCAGGTTTGATAGATGAGGGATGCTAATGGAATGTAAACTATCAAATTAAAAACTTTCATATTAGGGATGCCAACAGTGTTTGCTGTACCTATCAAAGTGAGATGGTGCTTGCAATTTTTCTGTGCTTTTTAATATGATGCAATATGCACATTCTTATATGTCACTTTTTAAAGAAAAGAGGGTGCACAATTTTAATGAGGAGGCGTTCCAGAATCAAGAAACTGCATTAATTTTACTTTGAGTAGGTCCATTATGCAGCCTGCGGAAACTGCTGGGTTATTATACTTTACACATAAACCTTGAGCCCAATTCTCTTCTTCTCACCTGTGTCAACTTTACTCTACTCACACATCATTCATTTTACTAGAGATACTTTGCCTTTGCACTGTGATAGGATAGAGCATGGCTGGAGAACTGGAACTACCTCTCACATCCAGTGCTCTTTCCTGAACGTGACAGGCACTGCATATGAGTCAGGGGTAGACAAGCTGTGCTGAATGGATCTGAGCCAGAGCCTCAGCCCGCAAAAACCACCACCAGCACTCAGCACGTCTCAGATGAGCCTGTGCAACCCACATGCCCATGGGTGGGGAAGATGAGCAGAAGCAGAGTGGGATCAGAAATGGCTCTCAAGTCAGGGCCTGTGACTGACATCTCAGATGATGATCTGCGCTGATTTGCATCCCATTTGGAAGGAGATAGCCATGAGGAAAGAGAAAGGTGAAGAGATGCATCCCTTCACCCTCCTGGACTGTTTGTTTACATTTCCCCTCTTTCTTTCATGCTCTGAACAGTTTGCTTACCAGATTGCAGCCTGGTTGCTGCTTGCTTATCACTGGAAGGCAAATGAAGAGAAATAATAAGAAGGGATCTCTTTCAAGAAGTAATTTGCAAAGGATGTTGAGGAAAGAGCAGTCTCCAGTGGGGAATGTTAGCTCTGTAAAAGGTTTGCTAAATAAGATTACCAGGGACTACACAGTGGGAAGGGAGGGTAAACATGTTAGAAGTGTGGTCAGGCACTTGTTCCTCCAGCTGTCGCTGGTGTGGGTAATGCAGTTCAGCGCAGTTAACTGCAAGATTAATGGAACTGTTCAAATATTTAAACCTATAAAGGTATTACATGAAATGCTCACTGTAGCTTGCCTCTTTTTCAGCTTGCTCACAATGGATGTGCGTGTGTGTGCACATATGATTCAATGTGGGGCCTGGGTAGGGAAAGGAAAAAGTAAATCCCATACAGTTACTGGTGAATAAACATGGTCACATTTGATATTTCTTAACTGGGACTTGGGAGCCCTGCAAGGCAATAGATCAGACTTGGGTTCTCTAGGCAGGTTTTGAAAGACATACTGGCTTACCATGGGGCTGTTTGTCTGTCTTGTACAAGTAATAATAAGAAGAGACCGGCTATCAATGTGAGCTGTGGAAAGGGTGATAAAGAGGGAAAGATATGATTCACTCTCTCTCTATCTGGATTTTCAAATTTCTGCTGTGGAAATATGCCCTTGTCTGAAGATTTTGGTCAGTGTAGGAGCCAGGCACAGGAACAGACAAATGCTCTGTCATTACCACAGGTCACACTCTCACACTCCTTACCTGATCAAAAACCTTCTTTCTCATCCAAAGCACTCTCAGCAAATTGAATAATTTCTTAACTCACTCTCCTGCCTGTGGTGCCCTGAAAAGACTCTTCTCAGTCTTTCTCTTTACCTTATCTGAGTTTCCTCCATCTCTTAGGGAGTTATTCAGCACTTTAGTCAGCATCCTAAAACAAAGTGGCTTTTTGAGATTAACAGCTTGATTTTTTGGAGGAGCTTATTACAAGCCATAGGCATGGACAGGTCAGCATCCACTCTCGGTCCAGCTTGAGGTTCTGTCAGAATGAAGAAGCAGGAAAACTCTTCTAAGGGAAAAGATTTTCATGCCAGTTTTGACTGAGGGGAAAATGAAGGTGAATTTCATTGACACTGAATGACTTAAGGGTTGGACTTAATGATCCTTGTGGGTCCCTTCCAACTCAGATTATTCCATGATTCTGTGACTCTGAAATACTCCTACTAACCCAGCTTGTAATGTAGTAAGGAAAAATGAGCAAGTTTATTTACTACACTTGTACCACTTTTATGCCAGAGCTGAGATCCCCCTGGTCACATCCAACAATAGGTTTTCATCCAGATTCTTACGAAGTACCAAAAGGTAGGAAACAGAGGCTGCCAAATCTGCCTCCAGGCACACTGATCGCAGCCTTTCCATACCCCACACATACCTCTGGCAAGGGGCTGGGCAAAAGCCTGCAGCCTGTTTCACATGAGGGGACAGGCTGGCCACATAGACTGCCATGGCTTTCTGATCACTGCTGACTATCAGCTGTGGACTTATTATTTGCAAAGTGACTGGCTCTTGTTTTGGACCTTGCTTCATTGCTTTTTCCATTACCGCCACACAGCAGTTTATTGCATTTATTCTAACTCATCATGTGCGAAAAAGGAGAGATTTAGGATGACATCGCAGAGCCGTCCTAGGCCATCACTTACATCCTGTGTATAGCAAAAGCCTCCGAGAGACAGGGAATTGCTTCTAGTGGTTAGAAGTACCTAGGACATAAGGGAAAGTGTTTTCATCCTCAATGACTCTGGGGAGAATTTTGGTTCTCCTAATGGCTCAATTTAATAGATAAAGCCACAGACAAACACAGAGACAGCACAAGACAGAGGTTTACTTGATAAATCCCTTCCTCTCCCCTGAACCCAAACCTATGAGAACTTCCTCACAGCAAGTTTGTTTTACCTGTTGCTCTTTTCCCACAGCCTACCTGGGTCTTGCACAGTCCAACACAGCAGAGGCTGCACAGGCAGTCAGGCCATTTGCATGTGACTTGTGAAACTGCAATGCGCAGTGCAATTTGAATTTTTCCCTATTGAAAAATTTCTGGCCAATTGGAAAACACAATTACATCAGGCAACATTAATAGGGAGAGAGGATTACATTCTTCCTCCTGTCAAGATCTCCTTTCCCAGCTGTATTTTATTGTGGATACCCATGAAAAAAGAGCTCGAAGAGGTTTCCCTTCTCTCCCTGATGCTTTCCTGGGAGACAGGGACTGAATGCAGGATTGCAGAATTTCAAGTTGCAAAGCACTGCTCCAAGCTCTGCTCTCAGCAGGACAACTTCAAAGCTAGAGCAGGATGTTCAGGACCTTGTCTATTTGAATTTTTGATGTCTCCAGTGGTGGAGATCCATCAACTCTCTGGACCCTGTTTTGGTGTTTCACCATCTTCCTGGGGCCTTTTTTTTTTTCTGAAGAGTTTTTCTTGCTGCAGCTTTTATCCTTTGCTTCTTGTTCTTATACTGCATTTCTGAGCAGGGCTTGGCTCCGTTTTCCCTATATCCTTTCCTAGCCAGGTGAAAAAACAACAAAATCCCCTTTTGCCTTCTCTTTTCCAGGCTGAACAAATCCAATCTCTTGGCTTTTTCTCTTGCATCCTGTGCTCCAGCTCCCTGATCACTTTGATAGTCATCCACTCAGAGCATCTTGTTCCATTTTACTGATGTCTTGTACACGGGGCACAAAACTGGATGTGGTGATTCCAGGTGGAGTCTCCCAGCCCCTTCCAGTGAGGGGTCCTGGGGAGGCTGTAGCTCTGCTGCCACATATACAGAGCAGCTCAGTAATTCAAATCGAATATTAAACCACAATCCTTTGCACAGCAGTGAGAAGCCACTGCTATGAAAGCAAAGCTTCCTGAACATACTGGAGACACCCTTGAAGCCAAAAGAAACAAGACAATCCACAACAGATATGGGAAAGAAAATAACACCCAAGGGCTCACATAAAACAAAGAGGGAGTTTACAATTGGGTGCTGAATTACCATTTGAAAAACCCTTTATTCATCCTATTTATGTAAGTACAATAAATCAGTGTAAAGCCAAACAACCAGGCAATCAGAAAGCTGCAGAGACCTCTGCAGAGGGCAGAGCAATGACAGCCAATATCTCTTTAAATAATAATAGTGTTTTTCCTATGGGATTCCCGGTTCATATCATTGCTATGCGCAGCATGCAAAGATAAAGTGCCCTGTGCCCCACAGATGGCTCCAATTTCTGAAATAATTGATAGCTGAAGCTCTCCTTGGAGGATTGGGCGGAGGAATGGAAAAGGAGCGTTGTAATGTCTGCACTTTTCATTCACCACAAACCTGGTTTGGTTTGCAGCCGTGTACACATTGACAAGGGCTGCACAGAAGCAGCTGCCCTGAGAAGGAAAGTGAGGACTGACAGCTCAATTGGATTCTGGATCTCCCACCAAACAGCCCAGGCCTGCATCTAGGAAAGACTGTGCAAATAGCTCAGGCAAAATGACTGTGAAATAAGAAAAATCTTGATTTACTTCAGTGGAAGTAATGTATGGACTCCCCACACTCTATTTCACACCCGCAGTCGAGCTGTCTTTAAAAAGAATGAGAGGAGATCTGGAAGGAGGTGTGGGATGAAAACAGACTTAACACTAATGCATGAGTAGATCTTTTTATCTTCAACAGTAAAGAAACACAGCAGATTTCAAACCTCAGACAAAAGGAAAAAAATAAAAGAGCAAATCCCTCTATCGTCTTCAAGCTTCCCTATAGATTATGATGGTCTGGGCAGGGACAGAGTGGTGAACAAAGGGAAGGCATTCCCATCTTGGAACTACACATCCAAAACCCAGATAATGTTTAATGACAAAAACTCTTCTCAGAAGTGGAATCTCTTTGTTCTGTTGTTGCAGATGTGTAGGGCCAGCACTGTGCTGCATAAGGATAATTCTTTACTTCAACAATTGACAAACTCAAGCAGAGTTTTCCATTGTTGGTTTTTATTTTCTTTTGTGGCACACTTCACTGTTTTTCAGTGTCAGTGAAGAATAGGGAAGGTGTATCCATCACAACCCTAGTGCCTGAAAGCTTGCTGTTTTTAGTTGCTCAGGCATCTTAGTAGTGGCCCGCAGGGGTACACAGGCACATTGACACAAAGAGATGAGACAGGCAACAGGATGGAGGAAGACAGCATTAGGCTAGACTCCCATGGGGGTGAAATGGCTTGCCCAAGGCCACCTGGACATTTGTGTCAGAGGCAGAGTCAGAGGGCAGGAGCCTTCAGCCCCTAGTTATTTCCTTAATCACAAGACACAGATTCTTCCTAAGCTAAAAACAGGCTGAGCCAGTGCTTTTTTCCTTTTTCCAGCCCATATGTAGTAAGTGATAGATGGGGTCACACCCTTCCTGGGGTAGCATTGTAGGATGGGAAAAGCACAGAGCCTGACCCAACATATTCTGCCCATGCCAGGACTCAGCCTCTCAAGTAGGCGACATGGTGAAGAGGGAGCCAAACTACAAGGCTGTGGAGGAATGTCTCAGGTGCAGGCTGGGAATGTGCACAGGCAGCTACTTGAATTCCAGATTGGGTGTGTGAGGCGTGACAGCTTGGCCTTTAAAGCAGATATGATGCCCAACTGGCAAGGCTGTCACTGCAGTTCAGACAGCCCACAGGGGTTCACTGGGTCAAACTTTGAAAGAAGGCAAAAGCTGCAGGAATTGTTTGACTGAATATTTAACACTGCAGCTGTGCATGCAATTAAACACACCAATATTTGAGTAACCCCTGGCTCAAGCAGACATGCCTGCAAATTTAAGTGTGTCAGCAAGTTCTGTGCTGTGGTGGCGCAAGGAGAAGAAAGTTAATCAATTTCAGCAACACCAGGACTGGGTAAACAACTATTCCCAACTCCCTTCCCCTGTTTCCACGGCTTCCAAATGCCTGTTGTCCAACTGGAAATAATTCAACAGTTGTCAAACCTATGTCTTGACCAAAGTTGTTGTTCTATTTCAATTTTGTGTTGGAGAGGCAAGGTGTGTAGGGACAAACTGTAATATCTTTTATTAGATCATATTATTCTTCTCTCCCACTCTCCCCAAAAGAGACTGCCTTTATGCTGAATTGTCATTTGCTACTCTCTTCAGATCTTACACACTTCAGAGCCTTTCTTGCTCAATGAATCCCTGGGAAACATCACCTCCTTCTAGCTACAGTAGCACTATTGTTACAGCGACAATGCAGCAGCTGGGTGCTGAGGCTGAGATCATGATCCTTCACTTCTGGAAGAAGTGGGTGTTTGTTAACCACCCTGAGAAGAAACTTGCACATGTGGGAGGTTGCACCAGCAGCAGGGCTTGTACCACCACTAGGCACAAAGGTTGGCAGGCAGCATAAGCCTGTATTCCTACTTGTGCATGTTATAAAACATCCAGCAGAGTGACCTCAATTTGCCACAAAAAATAGCAATAAAATCCGATAGAGAGATTTCTGAAGAATTTAGAGGGATGATGAGAAGAACGGCATGTTCCTCTAACCCTTTATGACCTTTACAGCTACAGTGCTGTTGTTTATGTTTTGTCCCCTGAAAACTGAGAGGTTGATCTGACCCTCCACTCATTCACAAAAATAAACTGTGATATTTACTGAAGAACTGTCCTGGGTTTTCACTTCTCTCTGCTCTTCTGTAAACAAAAAAACCAGAAAGTGTTTTATTCTTTTGTTTATTGAAAGCATTTGCACATTCCTGGCTAGAACCATTGTAGAGCATCTTCAAAGGGTGCCCAGGAAAGGCAGCAGGAGCTGAGCTGTGCCACACCACACGGAGCAACTAAAGACACACACTTCAGGCTCAACTGCAAGGCACAGAGAGAGGTAGCAAAGTTACAGGAGGAAGCCAAGGAGTGGAAGCAAAGCCTGTTGTGGCTGCTGCTCTAATGAGCAAGGGGTCAGGTATGCTGAACACCGAAAGAGACAGAAGGAATCTTCTGACGCAGTGACAGAGAGAGGTTTCAGCTAAGAAGAGGAATGAGTGTGATTAGATTGAAGGTAAATGAAGGCAAAACACAATAAACTCAAGACAATGGGGAGCACACATAGGTCACTACAGGAAATCAGTGCAGTATTTGGAAAGACTTCTTTCTCCTTGGACGTGAATTTCTACCACAGAACAAGCAATACAATAGGGGACTGATGTAGCTGGTGTTAATACAGGCTGAGTCTTTCTAGATGTTCTTACCCTGTTCAGGACCTTTCAGATGTCACCAACCCTCAAATAATTTCTTCTAAATTTCCACTTTCTTATAAATGCAGGAAGCTCACTACAGGAAAGGATGATCCTGGACTGTGATGGTTTATGGAAAAGTATCACAGCACAAGTGTGCTACTACAAGAAAGAGAGACAGCAACATCACAAAAAAGCGGAAGGAATGGCCAAATACTAATTGTCTGGGGCAGAAGGAAGTTCAGTAACAAAAAAGTAGATTACTAGGTGCAAAATAGTTTTGCATTCAGCAGCTGGGTGTCCTGTTTCTGTGAGAATTCCCATTAGAGCAGAGTAACAGTTTTGGGGGTCCTGTAAGTCATGGCCTCTTGAAACATGGACACTTCTTGTCTGCAAGAACTTCCTGCACTTGTTCTCTTGGTCAGAATAGTCTATTGTGATCCTTCCCATGTGTTGTCCTAGTCAAAGCTCAGAATATAAGAATAAAATAAAGGGAAAACTAAATTTATTCAAATGCCCAAAATCCTTATGATTTTTTTTATTTATTTTTGAACTTTCTTTTCATTTTATCTCTGGGTTGGAGGGAATGTCTTTGTAACCCTTTATCCAGCCTAGTTTGTCCACCTGCAGAGAACAGCAGTGGTGGCTCTAGCTCCACTTACAGCATCTCATTTTTAGCTCTGACTCACTGGTCAGCAGATGAAGAGTGAAGAGTGCATGAAAATATGAGACAATAGTGATTTTCAGGATCCTGGAGGTAACAGTATGCTGATCATGTTGTCTGCATGCTTAATTGCACCTTAATCTGCTGTTTCAAAGACAGCCCTGGCAGGTGTGTGCAAATGGGTGAGGGAGCACCACAGAGCACTTAGAGAGAAAATACTTGAGAAAAAAAAGCAAGGGAAAGAGTGGATCTGGAGTGTGGAAGGGAAAAGACATCTTCAAACAGACTTATTCAGTGGTTTTGCATAGCAAATTAGAGGGAAAATCAGTCAATGACCCTGTCAGTCTTTTCCATATTGATTCTTAGTCCAGGAGCTCACTGCTGTGACAGTATCTCTCTGTCATATGACTTGCAGTCATAGGAAAACATGCTGCATCCTCCAAAGACTGTTATTACTGGTTATGCTGGGAGAAGATATCTGTGTGCTCCACATATCCCAACTTTGGCTGTGCCCAGCACCACAAAACCCACACTAATAACTTCTCTCCAACTCAGTGTCCTCATATATAAATAGGAATAGCAGCATCTTCCAGAATGGAGGAGCACAGACATCTCTTGATGAGAAAGATATTATATTACAACTAGATAACAATAATTAAAAAGAACAGGGGACAAAAGAGTTCTTCAAACTCAATATGTTATGGGCTGAAAAAGAGTAATCCTCTGTTTTTCCAAGAGCTGACCAACAAAACAGAGAAGTCAAAGTAGCAGAAAACTATTTGACCATTTATAGGACTGTTGATTCATGTAGTGTGCAGGGATAGTCCCCAGAGAGCCTTGTCATGTCACCTTGAATTATGAAGGATATGAGCTTAGCTCCATTGGATCAACAAGCCGGGCAAGAAATTGAAGTCTCAATCATGCTTACTGAAGGAGTAAAAAAATTCCTGTTCTCTATTACCTGCTGCTGCTCGAGACGAGGCACGGGAGCAGGAAGAAATAACAGGACAGAGGAGCAACACAGGACAGTGATCAGCAATAAGAAATCCAAATCCCTGGGACAGACTCTCCTCTGGGTCAGGCTGACTCAGGGGAAAATTGTTTTCTTGCAGCCCATCACCGAAGCTAACACAGGTTTCGTGATTTATACCCTGGTGGGTCTGGGCTGCAGTGCCAGACAGCAGGAGGAGAATGCTCACTGCTGGCATAATGACAACTTAAGAATGTAAGTAGCACTGAGGAAAATACTTTTTCTGTAATGCTAATGAAAAGGTTTGCATATATAGAGCTGTCCAGAGTATTTTTGATTAAGCATTTTTATTGAAGTGCAGTGTTTCTGCAAAGTTAAAACATTTCATGAAAACATTAGCTACAACTAAGGGTCTCTTTCACCAGGAAGAATTCTGAGAGGCAGGTGGGACCATCTCATCAGAACAGGAAATAGGCTCTAGCAGAAAAAGGAAAATACCTCTACAAGCGTTTCCAATCTGAAAAGAAATATTCCTACATGGTTCTGTTATGATGGATTATGAAGTATTATGAAGTATTATTATGAAGTATTCACAGAGCTTTATTTTCACTCAGAAATAAAGAACATTATTTTTGAGGCGTTGCAGGTGGCCTCAAAACATTTTCCATCCCCAGCTGCCTTTACACACAGGTCCCTGCTCACCTTGAGCCAAGTGCCTCCTGTTCCTAGGACAGACCATAGAGTATCAGCAAATTTCCATCCCTCAGTGATTGCAATGCCTGTGGGGATAACTGAGCTGTAGTAAATTACATGAGTCAGAACCTCATGTAGCTATGTGCAAGATTAGTAATTCCTTAAGACAGAAAAAATACCTGACATATAAAAAACAGAGATTTTGGGCTGAATTTGGGGACAACCTTTGTTCACAGCTGCCAGCTGTTTAAAACACTGAAAGTGAAACCCAGACATCATGAGAGAGCTGCCACGTCTTGGAAAACCTACTGCAAGTGGTTCTCAAAGCACTGCTTGCTGAAACCTCTGCTTTTCTTAGGAAGTCTTGAATAATTCAAAACTGCAGGGTCCAAGGGTTGCAGTCATGGCAATGCTTTTGGCAAACTGGTCTCCACTTGGAAATCACCTCCCTTTCACATGAAAAAGAGCATTAAAGTGCATAAAAGCACATAAGTGCTGCGAGAAGAATGGGACCTAGATGCTCTGGAGGACTGTTGAAGTCCACTTAGTAATGCCAGCAGCACAGTTCTAGTAGAGGTAAGTAAGGAAAGGAGCAAGGAAACTACTTGGTAATTGAAGCCAAGTTTCATGCTGACTATATTGTCAAGAGTTTTGCCCCCAGATTCTCCTGCAATGCACTTTTCTTCAAAAGGTGCCAATAATCTCTTCCTTGCTACAAGGTGGAGTAGCAAGCATCATTACATGCTCAAGTGCCATAAGTGTCCAAAAATCTATCTGGAAGAAAGCATGGCAATAACTGCAAACACTCAGGTTTGAAAATACAGTCCCTGGTGTCTGCTGAAATACCACTCACAGAGATTCAGCTTCCAGCAGGAGGATATTAACAGGCCCTAGAAAGAGGGAATTCCACTTGCAAAACCTGAAGGGGCACCCCGGCATGAGGAGGTTGCCCTGTGCTTCAGTCACAGTCTCACCAATAAGTGTCCCAGTGGTAGATATCCTCAGGAGGTGCCCAGCACCAGCAGTCCCCACTGTGTTGCTACTACTCTAAACCAGCTCTTCTGCATTCTCTCTCTGCAGAACACAGGTTGCAGGCTGATAAACCATAACCTGCTCAAAGCCAGTGCACTGTTCCTACCTCAAATATTTAGCTTATTTTTTTCTTTTTAATCCTCTTAACTATGTTTACTAATTCAGCATTTAATCATAAGCCTATTTGTATGGATATTTTTTTTTCACCAGCATTCCCCCACTAATCTATCCAGGTTCTCTAAAATATCTTCCTACTCTACTTCAATAACTCTCTTAATTCCTAATGACTTCTGTCTCATCTGCTTTAGTTCTGTAACATCATTATTAATATTAGCTCCAAGAGTCTCTTGCCATTTCCTTTCTAACAGTGTTTCTGCTGTGAGCACCTCTGTAGGCTCAGCCCTTCAGCTTGAGAGGCTATTGGAGACACTTCTACATGGGATCCAAATTGTTTTCAGCCCAAGAAGCCCATTAAAATAACATTGGGGACCAACACCACGGATAGAAGCCCCCAAGAAGACCATTGTGCCAATGGACAGGTGCAAGAGAGCCCATGGTGGTGCCTGAAGAAGCAGGAAGGACACAACCTCGGGCTGATAAGCAGAGTTCGTCCTTCCCCCATAATTTACTTTCCTTGAAATAAGGACAAAGAAATTTCAAAGAAGAGAATGATGGACTATAATGGATGCCTCCTTCAGGGAGCTCTTCCCATCCACAGTCAGTCCCTGCACATGATGGTAACTCACAGCAGTGAGAAAGCAACAATGCCCATTCACAGGGAGAGGAGTAAAAGCGTGGAGGTACGGAGATGTAATTAGTGAGTGATGAGGGCAGCATCACCAGCACAGCAGAGGTGGGAGAGCATAAAAGGTGATGCAGAGAGGAGGCAGAATCATGGAGAGTGACCTGAAAAGACTTACTTTTCTCTTCACTCTTTGCAGGGGGAATATTTGTATTTATCCTCAGTAAAGTCAGACAGAAATAGAGCAAATTCCTGGAGACATCTTTTGAAGGAAAGAATAGAAATTCAATTTTAAAAAAATATCTGCAGGACATTATCTGTTCCTCAAATAGTACTTTTCATTTAAAGTGAAATGTGTAATTTTCCTCACATCATAATTAAGAAAAAAAAATTGCTTCTACACCTCCACTATTCTTTTCATCTGCACTGTTTTATCCGACTAGAAAAGAAAAAAAGAAAATTAAGGAGGTGACTAAAGCTACAAACCCTCAAAACAGTACATCTCATTAGATCATAAGACTCCCTATTTCACGGGCAAGAGTCAAGAGCCTCTAAAAGCCTGAGCCAACTTCAGCATCCAGAGGCCACCATGTCCCCATTGTCATTTGTGAAAGGAGGCCAATCTGCTGCCACAGAGGTGTGTTCTCCAGCAGTAGATCCTGATGTGCCACCACTCTGTCATGTCCGTGTTCCCAGTGCAGCCCTTTTCTGATGGTCAGAGCTATAACCTCAGAACCACCAGAAATGTTGCCCCAAAACCATCCCATCTAATAAGGTTCAGCTCAAGGCAGCTGTCTGAAAACCATCCCTGGATCCCAGTCCCAGATCACTGTCTAATATCAAGAGTCCTCTGCAGTGCAGCAATAGGATACAATGCACAGCTGTGATGCCTAAGAGCTTTGGGAGCTGCAGACCCCTGGCAGCACATCTGGCAGCTGCCATGAAGTCAGGCTGTGTGGAGGAAGCTGGCACAGCAGCTTCTGTTTCAGAAACTCTGCAGGATTTCTGCTACTAGAAAATGCCAGGGATATCAAAAGGTAATTGGGCAGAATTACCCTGAGGAGACTGTCAGTGCTGAGACTTTCATCCTAATCAGGATTTTATTTTTTTTTAATAAAATTAATTTGCCTATTTGGTTTTATCAATTATTGCAAAATTCTGCTTAGCCTGTTCTGCTGACAGAGGTGAAAATATTTCTAAGGAAAATAAACACCCTGGCATGTGAAGGGGTGCAGGTGAAGAAATAAATAATGTGTTTCTAGCAGAGTCTATATCAAACCATCACCCCAGTGTATCATTACAGACTGCTGTTCACTGTTGGTATAGAGGTATTTCAGATGAGACACAAATTCTGAGGTTTTCTTATCTATATATCATCACTAAGGGACCCTTGGCACTTCTCCATGAAAAAGAATATTATCAGCTCTCCACACTGGGAGTTACACTCTGCCAAGCTCTGTTCCCCAGCCAGTTCACTCTGTAGTCTGTTCTCCTTTGCTTGGACAATTGAGCAGCATTTGCTACTCAATTGCTACTCAATTACTGAGTTTGTGATTATATCTGATTAGGGTTAATTGCACAGCACCTGCAGGACACACTGCTAGGAAAGACTCTGTGTACACAACTTGCAGTTACTACACATAGCCAAATAGGTGCCTGGTGGAATCTCTGTCTGGGTACACCGTTCCTAGGGGGAGCTTCAGAGGCTGCTGAAATTAGAGATATTTATTATTCTCTGAATGGTTTTTTTGTGTGTGTTTGTATAGCTAACAAGATCAGGGCCTATTTTGTTTGCTGAATTGATCCTTCATATTCTCCCAGCACAATTTAGGATACCATTTGTTTCACTCATGCACCACAAACATTCACAAATACTAGGTGCAGATAAGCTCTAAGCCTCCATACCAGTTTGAAGTGATATCTACTTTCAAACAGAAATTATAGGAAAACCATGCAGCTTTTCTTTTAATTGATCAGATAGAAGCAAACACAGTTAAGTCTTAAGCCCTGGCCCTGAATCCCTATCATACTTGGACCAAATGTGGAGATTTGCACACCTATTAGGGTAAGAGAAGAGCTATGGGTAAAGTCCCATATCCTTTTCCAGGCCAGATTGCTAAATCTTAATATCACAATGGTAGTAACCTATCTGACCAGAGGGGTCCCTGGTTTTCTATCCCCATAGCCCAAGAGAGTCCCCAGAATAGTATGCTTCTTTCCCAAAGGAGCAGTGAGGTGGGAATCCCATCTCACCCTCTCTCCCAAAGTTCCACATTATTAAATTCTGGCTGTACGATGCCATTGCTCTAGGCTGGTTTCCAACCAGCCACTAGTTTTTTTTTCGGCTTACTGGTTGCTGAAGAATTAATTGAATCTGTCATGATTTTCTTGAGATGGGAGGGCAGGACTTACTGGACAAGTACAGATCAATTTTCTCATGCTTATCCACTCTCACAGGAGAAATGAGAAATGCTGGTTGCTTGTGCATGTATCTTGAAACAGAGTCACGGAGAGACACCACCTCCAGTGCATCCTAGAGTCGGTAACTGCAGTGCTTGTCAGACATGCCGGGGCCCATGTATGTGTGCAAGTTTTCACATGGGCAGTAAGACTGATACTGCAGTCCTTAGGCGTCCCAAGTACAGTGTACCTTTTTATGTGCACTTCTGTCTGTGGTCCAAGATTAATTAAAGTTTCTCAAAAAATAAAGTTTATGCTGCAACTGCTCACATCAGCTACTTACAGACAGGTGGTGTTAAGAAATAAAAATTTTATTAGAACTGGCTCTGCAAACCCCAGAAATTTGAGTCTTACAGTTCTCTCCACCTCAGCAGGTATTACATCGCCCTGTGAGGAGACAGCTTTGATGCATACTTAGTGACTGCCCACCACCTCTTCTCCACGGCTGCTTAAACCTCCCACTGGGTTCTGTAGGCAGCATTGATGCTTCCAAGACAAGTATGGTGGGCAGCTGTATCTCCAAGGAGGCACGTCCCTATCTCAAGGAAATGAGACCCCCCCTAGCCCTTGTAAAGATTTGTTTTGTGGTTCCTCTTCATTTCTCCACTTCTCAGGCAGTGTTTAATGGAAACTACAACAAAAAAATGATCTGCTTCGTTGCTTTTCAATTAGATAAAAACTCCCATTAGTGATGCAATTAAGGCGCAGTTCTCAAGACTGTTGTTTAACAGCCTCCTTGACATTTCACAGAGCTCATTTGTTTTGCTTTGTTTTTTCCTTTTCACAAAAACAGATGCAAAAAAAAAAGATTCATTTGTAAAAATGCAGACAAAGCAGAAGGACTCAAAAGAGTGGGAGCACGGTGAGGTGGGTATGCTGCAAGACTGAAGAAGGAAGAAAGAAAGTAAAAAAGAAATGCTTATTATATATTGTGGAGTAGCTGCTAGCCAGGAGGAATAGGGCAGAGAAAAGACCAAAGTTCCCCCATGATCCTGCAGAGCTGTTTGTTGTTGGAAAACAGCACATGTGCAGAAAAGGCAGAATACAATAACACAATAGGTCTGGAATTTTGCTGAAAGAAAACTGTGTTTTTATCATGTTTTTTAGCTAGAATAAAAAGATAATTAAAATGTGTCAAAACATTTCATATTTTACTTTCAATATAAAAAAAACCCCTCAACTACCTAAATCTACATTCATATAAAATAGTCTTTTTGAAAAAATAAGTATTGGTCTTTACAGTTGAATAAACATTTTTAACCATGAAATATCAAATTTTATGAAACACATTTGGAGACAAATTGAATCCAAAGCTTGAAAAATAAGATGTCTTAGAAGACACTTACAAATCACTTTCCACTGAGCTTCAGATCTGGGACAGGAGGGCAGGACCTATCTGAGAAGCAGTGCCAAAGAGAAGAAGGGAAAAACAAGCACATTTGTTTATAGCATACAGTACATGTGGCAACACAGCTCTCAAAGCATTCACCTTTCTTTTCTGGTCTACCCAGCCATGCTAATTGTTGATTCTTTCCTTGCCCCCCTGTTTTTCTGACTGTCATCATCTTCTGTTTTTCTTCTTCATACAGGTGTTTGAATAGTGTTTATTCCTATCATTCAGAAGGAATTATTTTCCATAATCTCTAGCTGACAGCTGATATTTGCATACATATGGTGAAAAAAAAAAAAAAAAAGAAGAGCCAGGGTTCAGCATCTGCTGCCTTTGAACTTCTCTGGCATTATAGCTTCATCAGGCCAAAGGCAGAAAACACAAAAATTCTATTGCAAAAATATTTTAAGAATCTGAGACCAGGGTTGCCAGCCACACAGACATGAACATGTTAAAAGGATAAACAAATCTCAATTCAATTTCTGACCCATTACCCAGGAGTTACTAGGAAACATCTATTTCTGCACAAAGAAAAGCATTCCTGTCTTGGTTTTGTCACTCATTCCCTCCTGGTTCTGTGCACAAGATTCCTTTTCCCAAAAGTGTTACTATTTTCTGCCTTCAAAATCCTTCCTTAAAATATTCACACTTCTGCAAAGCCTGAATGGGCCCAAACCTGTCTCCAACTCATCATGGGGAGCTGAGATCTCCATTGAGATTTCATTGCAGCTTAGACTTATCTTTAGCTCTGATAAATATTTCAGTGCAAAACAGCCATTGAATTTTAGCTAAACTGTGTGTGTAAACTCGATGAGAATCCCAAGGAAGCAGACTGGTGTAAAAACCTGTATGCTCTGCTCACTGCCTTATTCACTGGTTGTCACTGTGATATCTGCATTCAGATTGTATTTTAGAGCTGCTGATTTTTGTTCCCTGGTGTATAACAGACTGGCATTTCATCCTCTTTCATCTGTCTCCCAATAATGCAACATTATGAAACCTTTTTTTGATTACTAGAAATGGCTATTCACATAATAGGGTTCCAGTTAAAATTCTCTGGTGATGGGAGTGTATGAGGTGCTGAGCACCTGGAGGTATCTTTCATTTGCATATTTGTGTATCTCTTCGCTGGCAACACTAAGAATGCTATAGATGACACAAGAAAAGCTGTTCTGCTCAAGTTATCATCCCCAAATCCTCCCTGTATGGTTTTCCCAAAATCAAAAAAAAAACAAAAAACCCACCCACCATGGAAACAGGACCCTCCTTTGCAAATACATTTCCTCTCAGATAGGGGCTGACACAATGCAAGGACCTCAATGAAATGTTACAGGTGTTTGCACCTGCAGCTGGCTCCTCCAGCTTCATCTCAACTCTTCCCCTCCCCACCAACCTTGGGGACTTGCCTCTTCCTTTGTGCTGATACAAAGCCAACAGCCACAATCTTCCTCTATTATCCCAGGAGACAGGCTGAGAGGAGCTGGGGGAGATGTGACTAGGAGCATTCCAGTGTTGTTGCTATTTTATACCTGTGTAATGGGGAAAGGACTGATGGCCTTCTTAAGTGAGAAAGTTTGTTGAATGCTTTTCCTGAGGAGTCTTGCCAAGCTTTGCTCTATCTGGGTGACTATATCCAGATTAAAGATTCATGGCTCTGCCAACTGCTGCTTTTCAATTTAGATGTTTGCACAGTATGCTTATTTATTTATTTTTAGGATATTGATTTTGTCAGAAGGCAAAGCAAGGGTTGTAGGAAAAAGTATGAAGTCTAGAAGTCAGCAATGTTGGACTTTTAAGAGGTTAAGGACATGTGTTTCTAAAATAAAATACTTGCCAAATGCACCAGTTTTACCTAGGTTACAAAGCCACAAATTTGCTGTGAATGACAAAGTATTGTTGACTTATTTAGGAGCAAGTGTGGGGTATGACACAGCTGCCAGTAAGGGATAACTTGGCAGGCATGGGAGTGGATTAGAGAGTACCTGGCTGTGAGTTGCATTTCCAGCACACCTTCAGGCAACAGCTGTGCTGGTATGGTATCCCAGGTTAGCTTCTCTGAAGTGAAAACCCAGTGGCATTATTGGTGCTCATAGGTGACCCTGTAGGTAGCCAGGAGTGCAGTAAGACCAGCAATTCCCTAGCAGCATAGCTAGCAGATGCAGATCCTTGTCAGGATGCCACCAGCAACAAGGTGAGAACTGGGTTGAACTCAGCTCTTTTCAGAAGCATCCCATGGTGATATGACCATGAGCGATATGAGTAAAGCAGCCCCATTCTCTCAACTTGTCCATCAGTATAAGTAAAGGAGCACCATTTTACCAATCCCAACAAGAAACATAATTTCACCTACACTTTTCTAACACTAATTGTGCAATTACTTCCTTAATCTATTAAGAGAACAAAAAAGTACTTACACTTAGAAGATAGTTTTAATCAGAGTTGGGTTATGCCTTTTTTCTTTTAAACCTTTAAAACTATATTTGCTTGAAGTACTTCAAATGTTTTATTGCTCGTACTACAGTACATAACAAAGTAATTGTGTAATTAAGAGATAATGTCAATGCAATAGACCATTGTTGACAAGATAATAGTCTCCTGCTGCTATAGAAATGCCAAGGCAAAACTAAAGAATATGCAGGAAAAAACATACATGCAGAAAATTAGATGAGATTGTTTGTTTTTAAAATGAACTGGCAGGCTCTGATTGGCCCATCTGTAATTTAGCATAGGTTGGATTCCTTCCACAACAAAGTCCTAGTTTATGCAAAGGGGTACTCAGATCTTGTACAGCAAGGTGGTGTATACGGCAGGGAAGAGGATGAGAGGCAGAAAGCCACCATTGCTAATTCTGGGTCTGGTCTCCCAGGAAGGGCTATAGCAGAAGCATTCATGTAATAAAAATGCCTGAAGCCCCTGGCAAGTGAGATGCTCAGTTTGGTATCCTGTGGAGGCTCTCTGCAACTAGAACACCAACAGATGATTTGACCACATATTTTTCATGCACCCAAGTGAAGGAAGTGAAGACAGAAGACACCTAAGCTTCAGCTGGATTGCAACCTAGCCTCCTCATTCAGCCTTGGGGATGAACACTAAACCTCATGGCTAGAAATTCACTGGCTTCTGTGTGCTAATTCATCACTAGCCCAGATCACACTTTAGAGAAGTCTAAGCTATTCTGAGTTACTTTACTGGGACTTTCCACCAGCAGCACCAGCTCACTTGTCTTGTCCCCAGGAGCAGCGTTCCCCATCTGCTGTCCCTGCTACATTGATGAAACTGCAGGGATGCAGGGCTGGTGCCAGCTCCAGGGTGACTGTGACTTTTGTGCCTGGGAAACACTCACCCTAGGTTTCCTGAGACATTCAAGCTGAGTCAGAAGGCATGGTCTAGTGTTTTAATGCTGCTGACAATCACAATTCATACTCACACTAAATTAAGCTCAACTCTCAACAGTAAGGAGAAAGCCAAGGTACCATTTTAGCCCCTGAATTCTGAAGCAGAGAAAATGGAGGGGAAATATGGATTGTCAGCCACAGAATCACAGAATCGCAGAGTGGTTGGGATTGGAAGATACCTTTGGAGATCATCTAGTTCAACACCTCTGCTAAAACAGGTTCACATAGAACAGGTTGCGAGGAATTGGATCCAGACAGGTTTTGAATATCTCCAGAAAAGGAGACTCCACAATGTGTCTGAGCAGGCTCTTCCAGTGCTCTGTCATCTTCAAGGTAAAGAAGTTTTTCCTTATATTTAGATAGAACTTCCTGTGATGCAGTTTGTGCTTCTTGCCCCTT
This sequence comes from Campylorhamphus procurvoides, assembly GCA_013396655.1. NCBI lineage: Eukaryota > Metazoa > Chordata > Aves > Passeriformes > Dendrocolaptidae > Campylorhamphus > Campylorhamphus procurvoides. The sequence goes on along the minus strand of WBMV01005542.1, from coordinate 530,450 downwards.
GACCTCTCACTGAACACTACTGAAAAGAGTCTGGTCTCGTTCTCTTGACACCCACCCTTAAGATATTTGTATGCATTGATGAAATCCCCTCTCAGTTCTCTCTTCTCTGGTCCATCCTTGACATGTTGGCGGATGACTCAGTAGTAGTTCATTGCCCAGGAATACAGTGCACCAAGAAATTCCCGTAGGTACCCAAGGCTGGACACAGAATTTTGGATAGGGATGCTACACAACATGACCCAGGAAAGAATATTACATGGGTACTCCCCAAAGGCTACCATGGCCTCCATAGCTTTCATGACAAGGCTGCACTAGCCTGTCACTACCAGCCATGTGATTTTCAGCATTTGCTACAGTTATTTGTAAGAGGGATTTTTTCTCTTTTAAATGTACTTTGTGTACCCAACACAAATAAATTACCTCTTTGAATTGTGTTTTTGTCTTGGTACATTTAGTACATTAAAAATTATCACGTGGACTGAAAAAGGTTGAAAAGTTGCAAAATCAAAGATAACAATGAAAAGAGGTCTGTGCAAGCTTGCTTCAGTCCTGTGTGGGCAAAGCATGCATTATGGTCTTTAATTTCATGCCCACATACACCATCTTCAAGCACCCTCACCACCTGGAGTGTACAATGGATCTCCTCCCCCCAGAAGCAGCTGTTCAGCAATTTGTTTTATCTTAATTTGTCTTTGTACAGCCCCAGGCCTTATTTATGTACACTGTGAAAACTTAATCTGAAGACAACATTAATCATAAGTTCTTTAAAGCATTCATCATCACAGTGTTTGAGTGGTTTGCAAAAACTAATTAATTGATATACACAACAAATCTTGAGATACGATGTGGTATTGCAACTTCCCATGGAGATGAGGAACTGAGACTGTGAGATATTACATCTGAAATGTCCAGCAGTGCTGGGTTTTTCATTTGAAAGTCCTAACTTGGCAGGAGATGCTAGGTTTTGTGGTACTTTAATTGCTTTGAGTCCAGTTGCTGATTTCTCTCCTCAGTTTTACAGACACACTCCACAGTTTGCATTGTGCATAAGCAGGATATGGAACACACAGATTTAGAATCTCTCTGCTCAGTATCACACACAAACCCTGTGGCTGCAGAACAGACAGAATCCATTTTTCCAGGCAGCATCACACTGATTCAACCATGACAGCACCATCCACCATCTTCTCCAGGTCCCTAATGAATTAGCTGTGAACATTTCCTCCCAAAGTCCACAACAGTGAAAGATGAAGGTCACGTAAGCTGTGCTTTCCCTTATCTGCAGTATCCAGACTGGAGAATACAGTGGTTTCGTTCTTTGTTGTGTGCCAGGATTTCCTTACTGGGGAAATCAGGGCATAAGAAGGGGTTGAGGCACATCCAAATTTCTCCCTAACCTGCACTCTGGCACAAGGTTTGTAGTCAGACTAACAAGCTCAGAGGCTGTCTAAGGACTGGAAATATAGCAAAAGGGACCCCCAGAGCGGGACTAATCATGTTCACTGAATGAGACAGAAATCCTGTTGAAAAGCATAGCAGGCCATCCCACAATTAGAGAATCAGCCATAATACACAAAGGGATCTAATTAGCATTGTAAGTCATAGAAATTCTGAATCACCAGGGTATTTCAGCCATAGAATTCCTAAGTCTTCATAGGATCCTGGGGAATAGCTCAGACTCAGGGAGAATAATTTATGGGAGTTAGAGTCAGGAAACATGTACCAAGTTTGGGAAGCAAACACAGCTCCCTGGATCAGTGACAATCAGCAGCCAGTGCAGACATGAAGGACTTTATTGAAGGGACCAGTGATCTCAAGCCTCACCAGTGTCACACAAGGGCATGAGTTATTCCTGCATGCCGATCAGACCCAGCAATGACAATCAGCAGCAAAATGCAATTCTTTTTCCAAACCAGGAACCAGTAGGTAACAAAATGAGGCTCAGTAGTGGTGTCCTCTCTCCCTGCATGTGTCTTGCACTGACTACCTGACCTTGTCCAGGGAGAGGAGCAGGTGGCTTAGCACACTGTGAGCAGTATTGGTTGTCACTGGGATGCACTTCTTGAAACGCAGAGATCCTTGTCAAGCTCTGCTTCTACCACCTGTTGCTGCAGACCAGTGTGTCTGTAGTCCTCCATGGGAAACACCTCTTTTAATGACTGTCTGTCTGCCTGATTTTAAACTTTTTGCTGCAGACCAGTGTCTCTGTAGTTCTCCATGGGAAACACCTCTTTTAATGACTGTCTGTCTGATTTTAAACTTTTTGGCTTTGTAACACTACTGGTGCCTATGGCATAAGCTGTATGCATCTAGATAACCGTCCTCAAAGATGACATTGACTCCTTACTAGTATGGTGCAAGAGCTTCATTCATCTTACTTTCTTCTTGGCACACACTGCAATTTGGCTCCTACTTAAAGAGAACAAAATGCTTTTCAGTTTAGCAAATAACTGAACTTTCATTCATATTCACTCACAAAAAAGGGGGAGTAATATCTATAACCAGAGGAAGTTTGGCAGAGCATTCGTGTGATCTCAAAAACACATTAAAATAACCCTGTGATAGACCAAAGAAGTGCTTTCAACACTTCCTACCCCCACACCCTGCCCCTGCCTTTTCTTCTTCTTTTTTTAAAAAAGAATGAAATTATAATTTTCTTCTGATTGTTAAAGTTAGAAGATACGGAAATTATACATAATTCAGGGCAGGCTTTTTTGCCAGATCTTGCTCCATGAAACACCCACATTCAAACTTTAAAAGGATCATCACAAATCCTGTCCAGGCTTCCTTTTGTTTTCTTTAAGGAACATATTACTCTAAATCATTACACGATCTTTAAGATTTCTTCCAACCCAAACTATTCTATGAGTCTATAATTCTTAATTCAAGTCTTCCTACATTTGCTCTGTAACCAGGTTTCAAATTTGCCTGCTTGAAAACAGATAAACTCAGCAAGTATCTTGACAGCTGGACTGTCTCATTCAACCTTTGTGACCAAAAGCAAAGCCCAAGCACAAGGACATCACAAATGCAGTCACAGAGAACTAGAAGGGGGATGTGGAGGGCAGGACAGGCATCTCACAGTAACTAGGGAAGTTGGTGAACACTACACAAGCCACATTCCTCCTTGTGGGTTAGATCTCCACCTGTGCATCCTCTCAGCTGGCACTTGAGTGCCACAGTTGCTGTCAGGGGCATGTACAGCATCAATGGGATGTTTAAAGGTTGGTGCTGTACCTCTACTGCCAGTCCCTTCTTCACAGCCAAAATGGTACAGGAGGCTGCAAAATTCAATGTCAAAGGGGCTGCAGATAGTTCATGTACAGGGCAGGCAGGATGTAGCCTCAATTAACCAAAAATTGAAAACTATTCTAAAAGTAGATAGCACTCAGGACTACTTCTGTTAATAAAGGTCTTCATTCTGGTGCTATGGATGACACTTTCTGCTTCATTATCTCATATTTAGATAGGATTTGTAGAGGGACTATTAAAGCAGTAACAAATTAAGTGCCACTTCAGCTAAACTCTCAAAAGTTGGCTTTAGTAGGATTTAATCATATATTTGAGGGGTTTATTAAGTAGGGATGTCCATAACTGCACACCTAAATTAGTGCTGAATCAGGAACATCACTACGTTTTTTTTAAGGATACAATTATTACTTTAGAAGTGGAAAAGACTTTCAGATTATAAGATAACTAACCTTGGAAATGATAGATTCATTGCCCTTCATATCTGTTTACAAGTTTGTGATTCTGTGTGCACCTAGCAGAATGCATACGTAAAAAGACATTCACTTTTGGGAAAATCCCTACTGGAGAAATCTCCCGAACAAGGAAAATTCTACAGGGTAGAGAAACATGCAGTGAAAGACAAGGGAACAAAGCACCAACACTGGCTTGCAGAGGTGAGCTGGTGAGGGCATCTTTTGATTCACATGGCAATGGCTCACTGACATGCAGTTACACTGCCTGTGTATCTCCCAGTCTTAGAAAAAGGCTGATAACCAGACGTTAGATCAGCAGTTTGCATCAGGCTTCTCGGGTGGCTGGGAGCCATTCCTCCCCAGCTATTCTCAACCCTTGTTCCCACTGAAAATTCTGGTGGAAGTTCACAGGCAACTGGTTCAGACATCATCTCAGACCCCAGTGACACATATTCGTCTTGCTTATTGATCCAAATGTCACAGCCAACTAGACTGCTTTGTATCTTACAAACAGAAAACCACTTAGCAAGAACTATCTGCAGATATCCCAAGTTTTCAGGGAAGATAGTGTCATATATTTGTGTAGTTTCCAGTTATATAATGAAATTCAAAATCAAAGCATCAGGGAGAATATCCAGTGGGTGGGCATCGTTTTTCCTCCTGCATCACCTCCTATCTTATGGCACATGACAATTTCTGCGGCTGAGAGACACATGCCAAGAAAGGGTGTTTTAGTCCAATCTATCTGTGCTATTAGTCAAGCCATGTGTCATGAACAGTATAATTGTGTTTGCTTGATAAATTTGGGCAATAAGTGCAGTGCTCTCCATCAGCTCCAAATGAGTCAAGGCCTTTGGTTAGTTTAGTAATTAACCTCAGGAATTGTTCCAGTCATTCAAATATACACAGTACGGTGTGAGTGGACGCATAGCCAGCACTCGCCAAATATGTAAGCAGGGATCTTTTGAAGCATATAATTTACTCAATTATAACATTATACTTTGGTGCATGTTTTAGACTTAGTTAGCTATGTGTATTGTTAACTCCTTCATACCTGTCTGTCTTCCCATAAGAAGAGAGTGCCAAAGCAGCACCTGACTGTAAGCTTTCAGTTTCTCTCATGCCTCTGTTTCTGAAGCTTTCTAGGGCAAACTAAAGCAGCAATGTGTGCAAACACCCAGCCCATAAGCTGCGTGAAGTCCATTTGCATGGGGAGGCAGAGAATCTGCAGAGACCTGGGATCCCAGTGCCAATCAGAAGGGTGAGGGTGTCTGCCTGAGTTTCCCTGCCCCAGAGCTCCCACACTTGGCTGTATAATATTTGTGTTTTTCTCATTTGCACCTACTGAATCTGGAGTCACAGCTGAAGTTCAGAAACTTTTTGTGAATCCAAGGGGAATGATTTTTCCAATAACGTGTGGCCTGACCCTCAAAGTCGGGTTAAGCAGGTTAGCACTTACGGCAACCATCTCCTAGAAACTGGTGCCTCACACTGCCTGTTTCTTTCAATCAAGTCTATTGCTTTTCTTCCAAATTAAACCCAGCGGCTGATACTGCTACCCTTTGCAACCCCATACATTTGTATAGGAGCTTGCATAGGACAGAGTTGTCCTTATATCAATAACAAGAATTAACAAAATTTTAAGCATTCATCTCTTATTATCCCATAGTTCCAATCTTCTTATTCTTAAAATTGGATCCTCCCACAAGGTGATCTATATTTTTTAGGCAAGCACTGTCTTATGCAATCAGCTTTCACAGTGTTTATGGATTATTTCACTCTGCTCAATCCAAGATCCAAACTTACACTACTTTCTTATTGCCTGACCATTTCTTTCAATGAAAATAGGAAGAATAAAAAAGCTATCAGCAAACAACATGGGGTAATTCTTCATATGAACTGAGTATGAGTTCAGTTTGTGCATCTAAATACATCTCTGTGTGTACTGATGCCACAATAATATTTGTATTTTGATCAGTATCACCTCTTGATACTAAAGTTGCTGAAGAATCTGTCACTTATTTTATTTAAACCAAAAGGAGATTCAGTCTTTTCACCTAAGATTAAACTGCTGAGACAGTTCAATCTCTTTGCCCACTTTCCTTGCAAGTTAGTACATACTGATATGTGTATTTTACTTTCAATGCTCTGTGAGTTACATCTTCTGCCGTTTGATTATGGGGACCTTGATGTGATAAACAAGCTGATTGCCATGACAACCCTGCCAGCCCGGCTCTGCCTGAGGTCGCTGTCAGAACACTTCCACTCTCTTCTCAGATCTGACATGTCAAAGCCCAGTCTAATGTTCCCTTTCCATTTCAGGAGATTATTTCCCCATTATAGGTGGCATCTTTAGGCAGAGAAGCATCTGTTACATAGAAGAGTTATGTTTTTCAAGTCAAAACAAGACTGGGGAGCGGGGAGGATCTGGGATCATCTCCAATCACCACATAGGTTGGAAAGGAAGAGGGAAATGCTTTGACAAGCACATACTGGAAACAGAGAAGCAAACATTATATGAGGCCAGACTCCACAAAAGAACAGAATGAGTTTTGCTAATATCATGGTTAAACCCCAGCCAGCAATTAAGCACCATGAAGTCGCTCTCTCACTTTCCCCCAGTGGGATGAGAGAATTGGAAGAATAAAAGTGAGAAAGCTCATGGATTTAGATAAGGAGAGTTTAAGAGGTAAAGCAAAAGCCCCACGCTCAAACAAAGCAAGACAAGAAATTCATTCACTACTTTCCGTGGGTAGGCAGGCATTCAGCCACTGCCAGGAAAACAAGGCTCCATCACACATAATGGTAACTTGGGAACACAAATGCTATTACTTCTAATGTCCCCATCCTACCTCCACCTTTCTTTTAGCCCCTCGCTTTATAAAATGACCATGACACTATATGGTGTGGAACATCCCCTTGATCATCTGGGGTCAGCTGTTCTGGCTGTGCCTCCTCCCAGCTCCTTGTGCACCCCCAGCCCCCTTGCTGATGGGGTGGAGTGAGAGGCAGAAAAGGCCTTGGCTGTGTTTAAGATCTGCTCAGGAATAACAAAAACATGCCTATGTTCCCAGCACTGTTTCCAGCCCAATCCAAAGCACAGCCCCATACGAGCTACTATGAAGAAAATCAGCTCCATCCCAGCAAAAGCTAGCACATCCGGTTCTCATAAAACCAGTGTTTTACTTAATGCTCCAGCTCCTGGGGCTCAGAGGTGGCAGGAGGATCTTTTTTGTTGTTCTTCTAGTCTCTTTATTTTTTGTCGTTGCTGAGACATGTGGAAGTAAGTATGACCACTGTAGTACACAAAATGCTCAGTAACCAGAGCAAAAAATATCAAATATCGCCACAACTTTTAAGATTTATGACTGTAAACCCAAATCAGGATTTCAGGGATGTTTTCTTTTCTTAAAATCACAGAATGGTTTTGATTGCAATAGACCTTAAAGATCATGTAGTTCCAACTCCCTTGCCATGGGCAGGGGCACCTTTCACTAGACCAGTTTACTCAAAGCCCCTTCCATCCTGGGAAGGAACATTTCCAGAGATTAGGCATCCACAGCCTCTCTAGGCAGAATGCTCCAATGACACACCATCCTCTGAGTGAATTAATTAATTAGTAATTAATCTAAACCTACCTTCATTCAATTTAAAACCATTATCCCTTGTCCTATCACTCCACACCCTTGTAAAAAGTCTCTCTCCAGCTTTCCTATAGGACACCTTTAGGTACTGGAACACTACTATAAAACTTTTTTTATCTGCATTAAAACTTTACAGTCTGAAAGCCACTCCAGAGAGCTTGAGCTGAGAGCCTTCACACAGTATTCAGTAACTGAGGAGGTAAGAGAAGGTCTACAGACCAAGTTGACAGCTAGGTCAGGTTCAGTTTTGACAGCACAGTGCTGGGTGTCCACAGGTCTCTTTAAATAAAGGTTTCTCGCAGGGCTGCTGCAGGATACAGCACACATTTTACTTGTTTCCAGACATACAGAAGAAACAGTTCAGGAGAAATGTCAGTACTGATTCCAATTCACCCTTAGATGTTCACCTGATGTTTCATTGGAGGCTTTAAAATTGGCAGGATCCCTAAGGTATTGTTATGACTGTTCAGCATGATTTCCTGCAAACCAGGGCACAGGCGCAGACTGATTTTGATAAAGGAATCACTGGTTACCAGTGACTTCGGTTTGAGAAAGATCTCCTTTAAGGAATCCTGCTCATTTGCTTTTGTTTTTTTCTGATGGTTTTGGTCTCCTGCAATCAAACTGAGGCTGGAAATACTAAAATGTCACAAGAGAAGCTGTTGTTCTGGTATTTTCTAGACAGATTTGAAAAAGGAAGTTCTGGCTATCTCATGAGAAAGTCTGTTAGGGCCCTACTATTGTTGGCTTGGTGTTGTAGACACAGAAGCAGAGCCAAGTAAACACTTCACAACAATGAATGTCACCATTTCTGTATTTATGAAAACTCTCAGATGTATCTGTCATTCACAGTTATCCATGAACTTTTCTAGTGAATAATTAGACATTGTCAGTTCATTCCAATTGTGAGTTGTGCAGATTTGTTAAATTCACATTTTGCCACTCATGTCCTAAATTTCATAATGACATAGATAAGTGGGGCAAGGGCAAACACAAGGAGATGCTGAGAAGGGTAGAGCATGTTTGGAAGCTAAAATGACTTTGAAGGTACACGGTAAAGAGCAATTGGGAAGCATAAGAAAATATCATTGTGAGGAATAATTTTTGCAAAGTAAAATTCCATTTTGCCTGCATAGATGTATTGATCTCTCTGGAGGTGCGATCTTACTGTCTGGTGCTGGGGCCTTTTACACTAACCCAAGAGCCATCACCCTTTCAAATAAAGGATTTATTCCACTCTTATTAAGATAACACTTTTCTTCCTGACTCAGACAGCAACTACATATGCGGCCAAGTTAAGTTCATCTCCAGTCATGGACCCAGATAGTGCCTAAGCTTAACTGCAAACCTGTTTCATGGTAGACACATGTGTTTGCTAACTACATTCATTTCTATGCAGAACCTCTCAACTCTGTTGTCCTAGGAGCCACAACTACACCATACTTCATACCTTATTTCACATTCATATTCTGTTGGCACCTTTTTTTTCCAAGGTTACTTGGAAAGTGGCATGAGGAAGGCACACCAGTCATCCTTGCCCACTTCCCCTTGGCTGCTAATAAGAATTAGTGAATTAACCCAATCATCCAGAAGTCTGCTTTTGATTTTCTGATTCATGGCATGATTAGCTTATGCTTAATCAGCAATAAGCTCCCTTATCACACTTTTCTCCCCACTACTACATATCCACTTCATCATGTGATCTTTATCTGGTCTTCCCCTCACCTGACACTTGGCCACATCACTAATTCAAGACAGAATATATGCATGTAGTTCTTTCTCCTAATCTTCAGTGGATTCTTGACTGACCAGTCAGCCCAGGAGGTATGGTTAAATCAGTTTAAAGATGGAACCTTTTTATTTCTTCAGGACAAATTTCTCACTTCACGAACAAATCTTCACAGATTCTGTATGTTCATATGAAACCAGAATTGGAACATGTTAGTTGCAGTCACATCTTCTTGGCAGTCATAATGTAGTCCCTGAAATCTTTCAATAAAATAGAATCAGGACAGGCAGTATCAGTGAAATTATCTCCTCCTTATCTGCAGCGCAACATGTTGCGTTTTTAATAGCAATCGGAGGCAGTAAGAGGTTCAGCTCTCTTCAATGGTCCAAGTTCTGTATGATTACAGGAAACAGCATTTCTCTCCTTACAGATGGATTCCAAAACTAGGAAGAGACACAACAACAGAGGGAAATAGGAAGTACCCATGCCAAGGAAGTGATAAAAGCTCATGGACTCTCTGTGCACACAACTTCATGTGCCACAGTACATACAGCATGGCAGAAGCACTTATTAGAGTCACCCAAATGTTCATCAGTCTTCCCAGCAAACTTGTCACTAAGACACATGTTTGAGACAGCACTTACATGACCCAGTCAAGGTAATTAGTCCATTTAGACTCATCAAGGAGACCACATAGTGAGAGAGGCTTCTCCTACAGGCATTGCAGAGCCTTCCAACAAAATTGGTCTCTGGGGAGATCAGGAGACAAGTTAAATCCTTATACTAGATGTCCCTACAGATGTGAGAGCTCTCCCTCTTGTCCCCAGTGTATAATTTCATGGTGCAGTTTGCCACCTGGGTTTCTGTCTATCATTCTCATCCCTTACAGTTCGGAGAAGCAAAAAAGTTGCTGTCACTGCCAGACTGGGCTAAATCTGAATTGGTGACCTTCAAGGTGAAAGTCTTTGTTCACTACTATTAATCAGTCCCTTGAACCATCCACTGTTATGGACAATGAACCTTTTCCATGGTCATGGCTTACAAACCCTCATTTACAAAATGACTCTCACAAAGAGCCTGACTGAAGGTTCAATAAAGAAATCTGTCACAGCCTGGTTTCTGGGCCATGACATGTGGAATACAAAATCAGATTCATTAGTTCCCAAGCCTTTGCCAAGTTCCCTGCTACTCTCTTTAACAGGAAAAATTATGACACTATTATGTAAAAACTGTTTTAAAAATCAATGTTGATTAATAAAAGTAATTTCAAGAAGCTGTACCAAAAAGCATTCAATTTTAAATTCATTTTCCCTGCCTAATTGTCTGAGAATATCTGAGTGATGGTATGGGAATATGAATGCATTGCCCATTCAGTCCTGGATGAGCCTGTCTTCATTGGTGGCAAAAGCCCCTCACCCATCAGCAACCCACTTCCAGTTTACAGCTGCCCAAGGGCATATGACAGGAATGACAAGAATTTTGTTGCTTTTGTTTTGCCATTGTACAGTGTTAAAACTCACTTTTTAAGTGAAGTCCTACATGCAGGTATAGTTTTAAAACAGCACATGAGAAACAAATAAATAAAGACATCTGATAACCACAAAAATTGTGCTCACTTCATAGTAGTCATGAGACCCTTACAACCAAAAGCAATAAAACCTGTGTGTTTTCTGTTTGCTCACAAAGAGACCATTTTAGCAGTTGGCTTCCTATTAAAAAAAAAAAGGCAGCTTCTCCAGCTTTTTCCCTAATTTTGTTGCAGGTTCTTGCACATGATCTTCTGAGTGACAGTGATGGCTCTTGTCTTGTCCAAATCACACAGAGCCTTCCAGCAATGCCAAGGACCATTGTAACAGCTACAGCAATTATTTCATGGGAAAGTAACTATCTGGAAATACTCATTGTATTTCTTAGCTTTTCTGAATATTAAACAACAGCCCCTAAAAAAAGAAGAGTTACTGGCACATATTCTGTGGACAACCACTGTGTAACAGCAGGATCCTCAACACTTAAACCAGCTAGAAAGGGACGCCAAATGCAGACATTGTAGCCAAACATCAAAGTTTTGGATTTCCTGACCAAAGATCCAGTTGCTTTTTTATTCTAGTGCATTATAACTATAGTAACATTTGGATTCAGAAGTGTCTTCAAAGTGAAGGTCATTTTGGCATGCTCTTATATCCAGAAATAACTTCAGGAACAACTCTATCTTTCCAGGAAAAGCTTCAAAATGCTCTATAAACTTTGAAACATAGGAACAGTTTAAGCACATGAGTGAAATCCCTCAGGGAAGGAATGTGTTAGCTGTTCAATAGTTCATCAGAGCAGTGTACAGGAATATAAGACAGGAAGTGAAAATTTAGGGATGAAGGAGAGAGAGAAAATAAGGGCACTTTTTAGGGAAGCAAGGATGTATAACAAAATATCTGAACTCCAGTTTAACCTAGATTTTACCACTTTCTTCATCTAGCGTCACATATTTTACCTGTAAACAAATTATGACATTATTTGCTCATATTTGCACAATGACGTGAAATCTGCTGCTGAAATATGACAGCAAGTGTAAAGTCTTAGTAAGATCAAAGTCAGCTAAAATAATGATGGTGAAATTCTTTGCACTTTTTTGCCACATGTATTCTAAAAGACATATGAGGGCAGTACAGGTGGTATCATTGCCTCAAGGCAAACCTTTTTTGCTAATATTTGCCACTTTTTTCTAAGTAGAAATTTGACTGAGATAGCCCATCTATCAAGACAGACACATTTCCAGCAGAGTTCATGATCACAGATCTTCAGGAATGGCCCTTACTTCACAAGTCTCTTCTATAATAGACCAAACTATGTACCACATGCAAAGGAAAGTCAACAAAAAGGTTGTTTACAGCCCTGAAGTTTTCCTAGCAGCCAAGGCTTTCATGTGTCTTCTGGGATCACATCTGACTGTTTTGTTGGGTTAAAGTATGAAGCAGCATGTCTACAGAAATAAGACCATTTCTCCCATGCACGGCATGGCCCCTGGCATAGCACTCCACCCTCAAGCAATGGCTGGAATGTTCCTTTCAGCACAGGCAGGCAGTTTTTCCTCAGGTTAGAAAATAAAAACTGTCACCTGTCATCTGCAATGTGAATGTAGGCAAAGCACTTTGGAATTCAAAAGCTCTGCTGTACTCTGATTATCACTTTTAGCTTGTCTCATCTATAATGAGGAGGACAGGAAACACCAGGAGTCAGGGAGATACAGGGAACAGCTCAGCTGCAGAGAAACTCAAGGACAGAACAGGTAAAGCCATGGCCAGGATCATATTATAAGGAGGAACAGAAATAGGTGTCAGTGTTTAAAGAGAAATGGAACTGAATTCAGCCAATGCAGCTGTGCCTCCACATGAGTAATTATCAAATCAAAACTTATTCTGACAAACAAACCTGGAGTTGGGGCTTTTTTACTTCCCACTAATCAGCCTTACCCTCACTTCTGTGTAGAAAAACAGAGCACACTGCAAACTGTGCCACCTCATCTGCACGTAGGAGGCTGCCGGCATTGTTAGAGCTTCTCCCAGACGACACCACTTATCTGCAGCTCAGCGCCACTGACGTGTTCACTGAAAGGCAGAAAGAGAGGACCACAAAGCTAAACAGTGTGGCAAAACCGATTGCTATTCTGACAACATTCAGCTGGGACTATTTTCATTGGCTCTTATATTCTTTGTCTGAAGATGGTAAACAGTGAAACAAAGAACAGCAATTCCCTGGGATTTCTGCAAATGTGCATAAATCACAAAGCATTGAATATATTGTTGGGCAGCTTTCATCCATTTCTGTTCCAAGCATCTGGTGGTATCGAGATTCCCATAGATAACAAACGCTCCAAACCGTCGATCAATCTGTGGCGAACAGATTTAGTACTAATAGTAGCAACAACAATAACATGCCTGATGTGGTATGACTCGTACCAGAACACTCGTTCAGGCTTTGTCTAGATTCAGAAGGTTTCCACAGGTGCAGATTGAAGAGATCTGCTTGGACCTGAATAAAACCTCTATAAAGACACCCTGCAATAGTGCAGAAAGGGGCTTACACTGACTGTGGCCCATATAGTAATTTAATAGTCCAAGTTGCCAGTGTTTACTCCTTATTGTATGCTAGTTTTTCCTCATTATTTCAAAGTATGTCCCATCTTCAACACAAGGGATATAAGAGATCTTAGCTGACAGTGGGGGTTGTCTCTTACAACTCCCAATAAAGCTTAACCAGTAAAAATATTAGGCTTGGGACAGTGAAAGATATTCTGGTAATTCAGATCCCGGCAAGCCATGAGGTCTTCCAGTCATTAATAATCTTGAGAAGCTTTCCAATTAAGATTTCCAGGCCTGCTCTCTGCCTGTGGGTGGTATTTTGGTTATATTATTCATTAAAATTCTTTCAATAAACTCTTCAGCAGCTTTTGAGACTGAAATAAAAATGGACAGTCCCTAGCAATTATTTGCAGAAGAGCCTGAACTGCAACATTAAAGCAAATGGTATTGAAAATTACCCACTGGCACAGATCCCTAGTTTTGGGAGCAAAACAACTTGTAATCCAAAAGGACTGTGAGCCTGAGCTGCAAAGAATTTTTCAAACAGCAGAGCCAGAACGAAAACACAACCTGATCACTAATCCAGCCTTCCACATCACAGAGACATTAGGGCTTTCCTGATTCATTTCTGTTTGGCCTGATCCTTAGAAAACATCCTGTCTGGATCGCAGCATTTTGCTGATGGAGATGGAAGCCTTTCCCATAGTACCCGGTGCCTGTGCTTAATAACCTCTACAGGTGGAAATATCTGCTCTCTTTTCAAATCAAACCTTTGGACGTCCCCACCTCAGTGCTGCCAGATGCCTCTTGCTGGAGGAAACATCCATATACCTGCAGTACTCCCACACCAGCAAGAACAGGAAACACACATTAAAGGCTACAAATGGGCTGGTTTTGCAAAAGCTGAATTTACTTTCAGTAAATTCAAGTCCCATCTTTCACTACAGCAGTATCAGTGTTTTGCAGTCTTGGACAAATGCCTGCAGAAACATTATAGAATCATTATATTTCATCTCCCCACATTTTCTGCCGAAGATGAAGTAGCAAGTGATATTTTTCACTTACTTTCCAGCACATGTTAAGCTGCACACTGTTAAACTGCCTCCTCGTGCTCCCTGCAGGCAGTCTGCAAACCTCTCCAAAAGCCTCTGGGATAAACGGAGCTTTCCAACAAAGATTGTTCCTCTTCATTATTGATTGTTTAAAAGATTAATGAAATATAACTCCAAAATCTAGTTGTGTTGGGAAACCTGAGCATACAAAGCTGTGAGTCTGACTGCCATGTTCAGAGCTGCAACAGGTTCTGATAAAAGGGCATTGAATATTGTAGGTAATGACTCCTCTTGGAGATGGGAAACTAAGAAGAGCCTTGTGACTGGATTTACACTTGTTTCATTCAGGAAAGAAGAAACATGAGAGAGCCCATTGTGCAACTGCTGGGGTACATTAGGACTTGTTCAGCTTTCCCCTGAGGTTTCAAGTGGTTGTGCCAGGTCTGAGATACTAAGCTAGGAAAGTATTTGAGGGTAAATCATTTGTTGTACTGGCTTTAGCCATCCTTTAAAAGACCAAGAGGTTTTTCAGTACATACACACCTACAGTGCCTTCAATTTGCACATTTTAGGGCACCAAATAATATTAGGGACAATTCTCCTCCATCTATGCAGCATCTGGTTGTACAGCTATCCAGTGCATTACAGCTGAGTCTGTCATATTTGAATCTCATGGCTATTTCATCACTAATTCCATGAGGTTGACATTTCAACACTGTGTTTTTTCCCACCAATATTCGATGCAAATCCTGGAGAGAAGCCTCACATTAGCTTTTGCTTGCTTGTAAAATACACCTTCTCCCTGGTAGAAATATGTCCTTGCCCTACAAATCCCAGTCAAATAAATGAGTGGAAACACTTAACAATGTGGCTCATTTATGGGCAGCCCATCGTTTAGAAACAGTGAATCTAATAATGTCTTGCTTTGTTGTTCTGAGTAATTTAGTCTCAATAAGCACACAGAAAAGTTGCAATTACATCTGAAACACTTCTCGAGCAAAGACTCCACAGAAATCATAGAACATCATTCAACAGTGCATTTTCCTGGCCTGTTTTCTTTCTCCACACCCCCAGCCCAGTGCTATTTTTCTGTAAACACATAAATCAGCATCATCTATATTCATTAGGTTACCCTACTTGTTCAGTGCAAAATTACTCGTTTTGCATGAGTCTTCACCCTTCTGATTAATATAAATGACTTGTTAATTATGTTTCTCTTCATAGAAAAATATTTGTCAAACTGTAAAAGCATCAATAAAAATAAAAATGCAGAATTTACAAGGGGACAGATGTGTAAACAAGATCTACATGGCTTGTACTACACCCAAGTCTTATTTCAGATGTGTCTACAATCCCATCTCTGCCAAGGAGACCTTACCCCCAATTAGTTGAGAACACCAATTTGACCTGAGATTGATGAGGTCAGCAGGAAATAATTAACCTACTCAGATCTACACAATTATCTAGAGCAAACACGAGACCTTTTTCTTACCTTGCATTAGATCTATGTGAGATTTCACCTGGAAATCTCACAGAATCCTGCCTAGGTTTGATGCATCTACAAGGTCAACTTTATTTCTTTGCTCCTTGTTGTCCTAGATCTGCAAGGCTTCTGAAAATGCCTCTTCTCTGGAAATTTCCTCAGTTACAACTGCCTGCTCAGTTTTTACTCTCAGGAACACCCTACAGCACAAAGGAGAAACCATTAGAGCTAAGCAGCCTTTAAGCTTTTTTTTTTGCTTGCCTTCCTTTTTTCTAGGCATTTCTCATTAAACTGTTCTTTTTTGTCTTTCTGATAGAACCAAAAAAATACATAAATAAACAAACAAATTAATTAAAATATGTTCTTCAAATGAGAAAAACATAGATTGAAAAGGGAGATTTTTCAATTACAGACTGGGGAACAGGGAACCTGACTTCTGCAAGAACAAACCAGACACATTCAAGTCCCTGTTAAACCAAGACAACTCCTCTCTCTTGCATACAGGTGTCACAGAAGGGCTGGCAGGTCAGTAGTCTGCAAACATGACCCATCCTTCTCTCCAAATCCTCATTATTTGCAACAAATGGAGAAAGAAAAAGCTGCCTGTGTTGCAAAATAGCTGTCCCTATGTCCCTAAGCCCCAAAAGGCAAACGAAATTAAGCAAGTCATTTTCAGGTTAATATGGACAGCTGCATCAAAATCCCTTCCCGTAACTCATTTAGAGGGAGCTTCCCCTGGGGTGTAGTTGCATCCTAAAATGAGTCATTTTCCCATGCAGGAGGATGCAGTGTAAGCTGGAGAGAGCACAACCAAGCTCAAAGTCACTTTCTTTTCATGTCATTTACAAGTGTAAGTGAGGGTGCACTGGGACACCATCCTTGCGCTGAGCAGCACAAAGTAGCGTTGTCAGCTCTTGAAACTGTTTCTCAGTGAAGGGAGGAGCATTCCCATTAGAGGCTTGGATATATCCTGTAGCCTCATCTGGGACAAGAAATTTGCAAGAAGCCTTTCCAGAGTGAGAAAATGCAGAAGAGCATTTATACATCTAAGCATTTGTCTAGACTCCAAACCCTGTCAAGCCAAGCAGATTATTAAATCTGAGGATTGGGACAATTTCTATTTGTTTCAACTCAGTTCTCCCACTCTTGCTTGATTCCATCTGGCCAAAGCAGCTTTAAATATGAGCAGGCCAATGTGCTTGCCATTGGATTTACACAGCCCAAGGCCAAAATGAGTTTTGAAATCTGTTAAGGGGGAAAGAAAAGGTATTGGCATCTGATTGACTTAATTCCCATTCAAGCAAAAAGTCTGCTGACCTGTAACTGAAAATCAGTTTTGCCTTTTCAGGGAACAAGGCCCAGCGTGAATTGTCATCTGGGGTTTCTGTCAGCTGGGGTCTTAGACAGGGAACTTTTGCTCAAGAAGCCACATTTGTGACCTTTAATCGTTCCTGAAAGCTAAATGTAGAAGACAGCAAAGCTCATACATCTGGTACCAAGTCTATGGTGATTGTTTCTAGCACAGGCATAGGTTTTGCTTTCTTACTGTGAAGTGATACTTCTCTATCTCTGATTGAATATCTGTTCACCACAGCAAGTCAGTGTTTATTGCACACAACTCTTCACCTTGATAAAACCAGCTGCTCTAAAAATAACATGATAGAACCGGATTCTTTTCCTTTATTTTTGTTTGTTTGGGGTTTTTTTATTACTTCTAGTCCCATTTCTTTGTGCCCTCATAAGAAAATGCATGACATGCTGTGCCATGATTAAATTGCTCATACTCTCACTGCTGCCACCATAGTCAAAAGTGGAGGTTCAACATGTCCAAAAGTGATTTTTTTTCATCTGCCTAGTTCCAGCTCCAGATGTGCCAGACTTGCCACACATGTGACAGAAACCAGGTCTGTGCCATCACAGCAATCAACCTTCCTGGATTTCTAAATAGCTGCTGCTACACAATGATGCACATAAGAAAGCTGTGACATCTCTGGCTGTGCCAGTAGGCTGGGGCACGATTTGTAAAAAAAAATAATCTGCTTTCCAAATCAGCATGCTCCAGAATACAAGCTTAGAGACTGAGCAATCCAGCTGATAAGAGGAGAGTTTCTGGATTGGGGCCAGGAAGCACCACGCTGAACTGAGACACAGCAAATAGGGATTTGAAGCCGGATGTTGCAGGTTTTATCCCTAGTCCTCGTAGATGTTTTTCTCCACAGTTCCTAAAGCATGTTTTGAATAAAGGATTTTAGAGTGGAGAGATTCTTGGGTATAGGAACACAGGATGTGTTTTCAAAGGTACAGCTGGGAATGACACACCAAATTCTTCCCAACTTTCACCCGAAGAAATCTTCTCAGGCATGGCTTGTCCAAATGCATAAGGAATACTAACATCACAGCTGGTGATAGGATCAGACACTTCCTGCTCCCTGCCCAGAGATCTCTGCACAGGACTACGCTCTTTCTCTGCCTGGTTTCTAACACAACCCAGAAACAGTGAAACAGTGTGTCTCTGCAGGGTTTTGCATCCCTCCAGCTTCTGATATAATTGATATTAATCTCCCAGTGTTGTAGATATTTGCAGTGTACCAGATGGGCCATTGTTTAATTAATAGTGCTGCTTTCATTTGGTCTGAGCTTGATTAAATGAAAACTCCATCTGTGGGGAACCAAAATCTGCAGGCAGGATGCAGGAGAGTGATGCTGCTATCAGCTTTGATGATTTTGAGAGAAGAGATTGTTTGGGGTAAGGCTACATTTCCCACCTTTTTTTGGAATAAGGGGTAAGGAATATTCTGTCTCTAAGCTGACATTAAAAATTTGGTGTTAAAATAGCCTGGGAAAGAAAGGGGAAAAGAGTGTGTGTCTAGTATTGGGAGAGAGAAACAGGAAGATGAGAAGGGAAATAGTAAGTCACGCTCTGCCTGAAAAGATGAAACCCAGAGAACAGCAGGGGCCAAAGAAGGCCAGAAGTCATCACACCACCAGCTTTTGGAGTTGACTGTTGAGTGAGCATGATCTCGGGAACAATTTATGATGCCCATGTTTCAATCTAATCCTGGACACTTTCCTTACAACCTCTGCAGACCTTCCTGAAGTTAAGGTTGTTTGGCCATCCAGAACACACCACCATCCATCATGGGCACAGAACAACCCTGTTTACTTCCTCACTCAGAAAATTAAATTTGGTGAGTGAGAGAGTGCAGGAAGAAGGGCTGCCAGAGATGGAGCTGATGCCAGGATAACCTGAAGCAGTTGACCTGAGAGCACCACAGCTGTTCCAGCACCTGTCAGCTTGCCTGGGCTGGACTGGTGGAACACAGCACCTTTTTAAGACCAATGCACAATGGACACCACAGGGTGTAGAAATGGCTTGGATCTTCATACAGTACAGCACTGTGCAGCTAAATGTGCCAGGAGCAATTCAGCTGCTTAGGTATAGTCCTCTGAATGCCTTTGGTACCTGAGATATCCATGCTATGTACTTGTCAGTCCCATGTGAATGTCTTTAGTGTGTATCAAGCTATTGTGGAGAAAATGAGTTGCACCCATCAGTGGATTTTGGAAGCAGCTTTTCCATACTGCACAGTGCACACACAGCCTTCTTTCTGTTTCTAGCATCCAACTTTTTTGCTGCAACCTCTTGTTATTCTTCTAGAACAATAACAGGTGAGCTCTGAGCCTTGATTTCAGAGGGCCAGAAATAAATAACTTGTAAAGTGCATGTTATTTCAGCCTCTGGCAACTGATCTGCCTTGCAAATCACTGCTGCTGCCAGCCCTTGGAGAGACTCCTTTAGTCCAAATTACAGAGGTCCGCATACTGAAGCTTATAGAGGCTTGTATCAAGCCTCCCTGAAAATTTGCAGGAATGGTTGTTATGAATACTGTTTGAGCTCTTCCAGATTCAGCAGGAGTGTGAACCTCGGTGTATGTAGGTGCAGTTTGAAACTACACCTGAATACATGGAATTCATCCTGTACATCCTTCTCTTCCATGAAGAAATGAGGCATGATCTCAGAGCAATAAGGAACCCAGAGCCATAAACAAGGACTGACTCAGATTATTACACCTGCAATACAGATAATGACCACGGACAGTAAACCATGAGCCTCCAGGACTGGTCCCATTCAGGTATGGTAAATTAAGACCACTAAAAGAGACAGAAATCCCTGAATCCTTTGTCCATTCTCAGGCCGTAGAGGAAGGCTCTTAACTTAAAGTTCAGCAGAACACATATGGTCATCCTGCAAAAACTCAAAATCCTTAGAAGTATGAGTCTGTGCTTCACTGTTAGAGAGACTTTAACAGCTCTAGACTGTCACCAAAAACACAGTCACTAAAAGAACATTGTATTTAAAAGATTTGTTACAATTTTTAAAATCAATTTAAGTTTAAGATTTCTAAATAGTCTAGATGCCAGACTCATTTAGGGACAAGCATGCTAACATAGACACACGCAGTGTGAACAATAGAAAAACAGGACCAGGGAGCCAGGCTATTTGTCAGTGCAGTATTTTCCACAATGTGCTCTGCTTCTGTATCCCCAAAGCCCTTTTTTATAAAACAACCAAACAAATAAATGCTCTTCTTTGTAGGTGATAGACCTGGTAGATAACTATACTTAAATGATGTTTCCCAGGCAAAATAGGCAACTTAACTACAAACCCAAATGTCTTACTGGGAAGTTTCAGACCAGCTTTGGTCCTTCTCTAACTGTGTGCATGGATTTCCAAAGGATTTCAAGTTTATATGCTCCCAGAATTGTCCCCTGGGGTTCCCAGCTGGCATTGTTCCCAACCCTCCTTCTGTTTGTTTTCTTTTCTCCTCCTGCAGAATTTTATTTCAAAGAATCAATTACTGTCATCTTACATTATCTTTGACTCATTACTTCCAGATGGTTCTATTATTAATATTTTTTTCCCCAGCTACACACAGAGTGTTATGGCCATTACTGAAATGGAGCAGGCAACAGCAGGGTAAGCAGACACTCATCTATACAATCAAGGACTTTAAAGACAGAAGAGCCTTAACAGTTTTTATTCACTTCTTCATTTTGTCTCCTATTCCTCTTTTCTGCATGTTCCCTGTTACAACATTACCCAGTTTTCCTCTGACTTGCCTTGTATTCTCTAATCATTTGATGTCAGTATCTTCTTTGCTGCATTCCTGCACTTACAGATGTCTTCACAAAATCCTCCTTGCTATTTGAATTGACTAACTCTCATCATGCAGATGGGTTTAGGAAGGAAGAGACCTTAAGCAAGCAGAGAGGGCAGCAGATATCACAGCTCCTATCCACCAGCAATGATATTCAGAGTCCTGTCACACCCCAGCACCAGCCTCATTACTGAGCTGTGAAGTGCCATAGCCCTCTAACAGTAGGCTCCTGCCTCACTTTCCTCAGCAGCAAGGGCTGTGTCTTGCCCTCTGCCTCAAGGCAGTGGC
Source organism: Campylorhamphus procurvoides (assembly GCA_013396655.1). Classification (NCBI taxonomy): domain Eukaryota; kingdom Metazoa; phylum Chordata; class Aves; order Passeriformes; family Dendrocolaptidae; genus Campylorhamphus; species Campylorhamphus procurvoides. The sequence continues at coordinate 509,318 of WBMV01005542.1, read as the reverse complement.
CACTCTCCCCGCTTGTGTGCAAGAGAAGCACCCCATTTTGCGTGATCCTTTCTGACAGATACATTGCCAGCACTGGACTCCATCTCATAAACTGGAAGAGATGAAGAAATAGAAGTGTATTTCTCGGTATACCTGTGCTCGCCTGGGAATGTAGAACATGTCCTTGACCCCATTTATACCTGTCTCTGGGAGAACTGCTGTGGTCTAGAATTGGACTGCATGGAGAGATTTCTGTCTTGCAGGATTGGTGTAGTGTCTGCAAGAGCTGACTGAGAGAATATACCAGGATTAAAGGGTGTGTTTTATCCAAGCCCAGAGTTCATAGGACACTTCTACCTTTTTCTGCAAATAATGAGTGAGATTATTAATAGAGATACAACAGCATTGCAAAGAAAATGCAGGATCAAAATGGCACTCCTTGTAGTGCTACTCTGCAAAGGTCCCAGGTTCAGAATCATGCTGCTTGAAACAAGTCTACTCACATGATCTGCCCATCAAAGCACTGAAGTCACCACTAGTCCCTCATGGAAGGAGAAGTAAGATTCAAAATTAAACTTGCCATGGGACTTGCAGCAGCTGCACCTTATTGGCAATCCCCCATGCACCTTGAGTTCTGTTCTGTCTGGATCAAAACAGTGGTTAAACAAAACTCATGAAAGAAAACATTTTCCTTATTTTGCTCTGTGCGTGTGCTTGTGTTGATGAATCATTCATCAACTAGTCAAAGGATTCAATATTCATAAGCAGGGACTGAAGATGAGAAAATCAAGTGAAGGAAATATTCCCAAGTTCCACTCATCTTTTAGGTTCATCTTACTTATAAATTGCTGCTTACTCCAAGTTTCCTTAGTCTTTCAAATGTGGCCATCTCCCATGCACACCTTTTATGCAGGCTTTAATAAACACTGAAATACAAATGTCAACATTTCAGCCATCATCATTTTAAAGCTCATTAAATTTCAAATACTAGGTTCATCTGAGATGAATGAGGCTGTGTCTTGCAGCTACCAGATTATTTGTGGGATTAGGAAGACATAACTGTATTGGTTATATCCTGCTCATATTTTGAAGATTTTTTTCCCAGTGGCACAGGGTAGAGACTGAAATTTTATGTGTTTATATATCATGTATCCTAATCGAAAATGAGATTCTTGAACAGAAGAAGAAAGCATCAGGGAAAAGTACTGACTTGCTCCAAACATGCACAATTCAGCTCATGTTTATAAATCTTTGCCAGTTAGTACAGATAAATAATTTCCAAAATGCAATTTGTTCACAAATGACTCACTTTGGTTCCCAGTCACTCATGATGTGTGAATAGTCATATGGCATAATTTTTGTTCTTGGACTTGATGACTGAAACTTGTATGTGAGCTATGCCTCCAAACAGTAGACCAGTGAGTGACAAATAGCAAATAACTCATTTCCAGAATGAATTCTTGAACCATTTACAATTTGCAAACATTTTCATAAATTCCCAGCAGCCACCGCGATATTGGTGAATAATGACTTGCCGTGCCTCTGCAAATCATCATGAATCTCATTCAGGAGGACAGAGTCATACAGATTTTCTCATTATTCAACCAGCTGTAGCACAAAATAACTCTGGAACAACCCACTAAATTCCAGAGGCACGTTGATCATCTCTGGCAACGATGTGTAAAACAGTCTGGGTTAAATTATCAGATGCTGGTTCAATTTGAAAAGGTTAAGCACGGTTCCATGTGTTTGGAAAATTAACTAGTAAAACCAAAATAAAGCACTGTTAGAAAAAGCCAAGTGCACTTCCCACTCACATGAGAACAGGATATAGCAAGGCCCTTTCAGGTTGAACCTGAACAAACTGGGTGTAGGAACCATTAGGAGCTGGGTTTGCATGTGCACCTCCACTTAGATGATGGAAGCCCATCATTTTCCAGACATTTTTTTCTCCTATAGAAACAGAGTATATATTTTGCATTTTAGCCCTCCTACATAGTGGAAAAAAATCCCTAATACACTCTTCTCCTGAGCAACACTATAAAGAAAATACAGACCCTTAGGAAATAAGAAAGTCTGAACAGCAATAAAAAACAGCTGTCCAACTAAAATGAAAAAGAGAAAAAAAAAGAAAAAAAGAAGATAAAGAAAGCCTTCACTTATAGAAGTGATCGTAAAAATATGAGTATGTTAATAAAAAACATACCTGCACCAAATCGTATTCCTATATCTATGCCACAAAAGGTAGAGGCACCAGGATGCTCCAAGTGTTCTGGTAGTGCTTCCAGAAATTCACAAGAGACTGACACAACAGCAGTGTTTATTTAATAACAGAAGCAGTCAGCCAACTGAGCTAGGCAAGGTAATTAGCACAGAAACAGCTGCAGTCACAAGGGAGAAGGTGGATTCATGGGACAATGTGATGTAGTGTTCTCTAGGGGACCCCAGGAAGTGACAAGATAAGAATTAGAGGTTATGACTGTAGGAAAAAAAGGTGTCTGTGTCTTTATTACCTGGTACATCAAAAGTCACTTTCCTAAAGCAAGAGGAACAGGTGAGTGGACTAATATCACCATGACATCTTTGGGGCACTGAAGATAGGAATGGGATAGAGAAAGCAGCTTGTTCTCCCAGGTATTCCAGCACAGCTCTGCTGTAAAAATGGCACAGGAAAGGGGTCACAATACTGAGAGCCATTTATCTTAGGAAGAAAAATAGATGGCATGAGGAGTCTCTGCAGGTGAAGGAAGAAACAGGGAAGCCCACAGGGTAGCTTACACCAGCTGAATTAATCATCAGAAAACGCCCACACTTTTCCCAGAGCACTGCATAATTCCCCATTTGCCAAAGTATCTCCACCAAGCTGGCCTTGTGGAGGCACAGAGATGATATTGATTCAGTGTTCCCATCACCACCAGCAAACTTAGCCCTCACTCCAGGCTCATCTGTCCATCTAAGTGAAGAAGTAGGAGATATCCCAGGACACACAGTCATATACACATCTTTTCCAAGCCAAAGTTTTCATGAGGGACTTGTGAATTTTGTATTTTGTCTTTTGAACACCTATATTGCAATGTCTGAGGCATCTCCAATGCCCACTTACTGTGATCTGCAAGCTCAAGAGGTGCTTGCCCTCTTGTACTTTTAGCCATAGTACCTGGAGAATGGACACAGCAGCAGCAGCTCTGGGGCCAGATACCTGGCTGCTCTGAGTTGACAGGAAGCTTTTAAACCAATGGCACTCTTGAGATTACATCATGGGAGGTTGTAACCTTATCAATTTCTATTGTCTTTATGTGGCAAGGTTTGGTAGCAAGGACAGCTACATATGTGACTTCTGTGAGAAGCTGCTGGAAGCTTCTGCTGTGTTTGACAGAGTCAATGCCATCTGGCTCCAAAGCAGACCCACTGCTGACCAAGGCTGAGCCCATCAGTGCCAGCGGTAGCATCTCTGGGATAACATGTTTTAGGA